>VYZV01039906.1:0-20005 GCA_013401275.1 Pandion haliaetus | reverse complement strand
GACCCACACCAGACTTTGGCACTCGGGTGGCTGCTGGGCATTTCCTGAGCCTGGCGGTGCCCGTGGCTCCCGGCCCTGGCTGGCAGGCAGAGGGGTGTGGAGCTGGACTGGGATGCACTAGGGGCTGCCAGCACTTGGCAGGAGGAAGAGCTGTTTTGCAGCACAAACCCCACTTTTCTCTCCCTGGGTGGGGTGAAAGCTGGAGAGGGCTTCCCCTCCGCAGGGACAGGGCACGCATGAGTGCCCTGTGCCACTCTTGGCACCCAGCATGCCGGCAGCACAGGGGTTTCCCAAGCTCCTCCTAACCAGCATCAAGGAAAACAGCTTGCAGCCAGGTCAGGTGTGCACAGGAAAGGGATTCGGGGGGTCAACAGCTCTCTGCCCAAAGCACCATGCCATAGGTCTGTTGGTTCAGCCACAAACAAGCTCCTCTTTGAACTGTGCCTGGCCGCCAAGGGCTGGAAAAGCCCAGCCGTGCCCTCGAGAGGAGCTGGTGCCATGTAGGGAGCTCTGCCCTGGAAGGCAGAAACCATCGGGCTAAAGCATATTCAGCTAAATTCGTATTCAGCAGCAAACACTTTGGAAAAGAGAACTGCACAGTACAGGAATGCTGGATCATTTGACTCTGCGCTGGAAATCCACTCCAAGCCCTCCTCCTCAACATCAAGCTGGTTTTATCTCTTCTTGCAAAACCCTCCATTTCACCATTAACTAACCCACCTCAAATACTTTGGCTGCTCATATTTACATGTTGACTCTGCCGGAGTGTTGCTCCATTTCTGGCTTTGGCAATGTGGCCACCTCAGCCAGCAGCAAGCCAGGCAGCCCAGCTGCACGCTGTGCACTTTGACCAGTGTTTCCACCTCATTTTCCATCTCCACTCCAGTGTCCAGCTAATGCTTTTCTTGGATGCAGTCAACCAGTGCCCATGTAATCACCCAGACTGGGAGCAACATCCCAGGGACAGAACCTGCTGGCAGGTCCAGCTGCACCTGTGTGCCAGTGATTTGGCTGTTGGTAGCACTGCCAGAGCACCAAGGCATGAGGAACGCCAGAAGCTGGACACGTATTCCCACCCAGACCCACCACACTGGCTGGAGGTGTTTCCTTCAATTAATAGCGACACAAAGGAAACTCCAAGCAGAATTTAACTCCAGCACAGGGAGAAACAGCGGCTGGAAAGGAGGGAGCGGACAAGACACAGTACTTGCTTTCGAATAACCCTTCAACCTCAAGGTAATTACTGCTGTGGTGTTCAGAGGAAAACAAGGCCAGGAGGAGGAGAGCACAGGGCAAGATTCCCAGGCCTGTGCACAAGCAACTAGGACAAGGGTGTTTGTTCAGCCTCTTGAGGGGCTACTGCCTGGATCAGTCTCGGAGAGGATGCAAGACCCAGAGGGAGCTGCAGAAAAATCATCAGCCTCTCTAAAAACAGAAAGCAAAATGTTTTCCTTCTGTCCCCAGGGGCATGAATGCCAATGTCCCGAGGAACATGCATGGGAAAGGATATTAAAAAGCGAGCAGTGGAGGCCAGGCAGAACTATGCTCTCCTTTGGGACGGCGCTTCCAGGAGGCACCAGTGACTCTTTGAATGGAGACCTGTGACGGTGCGGAGGATCGCAATGAGAAGTCGGGGTTGGGAAGAGCCCATGCTGTCTCAGCTATAAGAGGGAAGCTCTGGCTATGGGAGACAGAGGAGAGGAGCAACCTGTCAAGGACAGGGAAGCAGCCAGGAATGGAGACAGCCCCCACAGGCGAACACCACACCCCCGGTTCATAGAGCTGCCAAGTTTTCGCAAGGGATGGCTCTACTTGAAAGAGTTGGGTAGGTCAAAGGTCAGGCATAATTTCACTCCCTTCTGCAAGGACTACTTAGGCCTTGTTATAGCAGGATTTACCACTGGGTTTGGTTTCTTCTGCATGGAGATCTGCCAGGCTTTGCTGTGCCGTAACCCTTTCTGAGCTGTGCAGATAGCCGATATCCTGGTTCCTGTAGCTGGCCTGATAAAGGGGAAAATAGGTGATGGGGCTGCATGTTTCTCTGATGCAATCCTCTTTATTTCCAAGCTTATACAAAGCTGTTTTCCTGTGAACAAGGGAGGTGAACAATACACAGCCTGCCCCTTGCTCAAACATAAAGCCTTCATTCGCCATAAAATTGGCCAGGGTGCGTCTCAGGGCCGATGAGTTTGCACTCCAGTATCACCATGATTTCATGTTCCTTCTCTCCACTCCCTCTCAGACACTCACCTCTGACCCACGGGACCTCTCCCCACCCCCCCACCAGCAGTGTCACTCCCCCACTCCCACCAAAGTCCCAATTCGGCATGAATCTTTTTTGGGGTGGCAGCCCCTATTGTTTCAGCTATCTGTTCTATAAAGTAGTTCACTGGCTTCAGTTTATCTCAAAAGAAAGGCAGCCGTTACACCCCAAAGGGATTCCCCACCCGAAACACTCCCACAACTCTCCCTGCAGCATGGTTTTCCTCCCTCACCCCAGCATGCAGGGCCCAAAACCACCCAGCCCCATCCCTCGCCGGCATGGCTCTTTCCAAGAGCTGGAGGTTGTGGTTCAGGCCACAGCACAGGTCCTGGGAAGGTTTCCTGCCCCATGGGATCAAGCCACATGTCAGCCACTCCGAGTGGGAAGGAGAAGCGATCCATAGCACTGTCGCAGAGGATTAAGACCCAGTCTGCTCCTAATCCCTCTAACAGGATAACCAAGTGCTCAGTGCCAGCATCTCTAACCTTCTGCAG
The DNA here is from genome assembly GCA_013401275.1 of Pandion haliaetus. Taxonomy (NCBI): domain Eukaryota; kingdom Metazoa; phylum Chordata; class Aves; order Accipitriformes; family Pandionidae; genus Pandion; species Pandion haliaetus. The sequence continues at coordinate 17,248 of VYZV01039906.1, read as the reverse complement.
CCCCAGCCAGCGTCACTGCCCGCTGGCGTGCCAGTGCATGGTTTCTAATGGCTGCAGAATACGTTCGCTGGCTGGAACAATCCTTGCATGTAGCTGGACTTCTCTGCTTATTTTCTAGAGAAAAAAAGCTTTCCACACTCTCTGCCCTTTTCACCAAAAGGGCAACAGTTTCTTTAAACTCAGGCTTTACATTTAGCGATGTCTAGGTACAAGGAACTTCAGGACTATCTGAAGAAACCTAGATACTGAATATCCTCAGGGCATGGAAAGCTCAGTACAGCCACCAAGTGCCCTTCAGGGTACACAAAACATTGTGATTTAAAAGGAAGAAGGCAAAGGGCAGCACCGTCCCCCAGTTTTGCTCCATTCCCACTGCTGATTGTATCAGAGCTCAGATGAGATCCTAGCCTGTTTAACTTCAAGTCCTTTGCTCTAACGTCAATAAACAAGATTATATCCATCTTAGAGCTGGTGTCTGTGTAAGGTACTTAATATAAGCACCTTTATATAACCCCCTTCTCTGAACTGGAGTGCTTTGCAGTCTTTAAGGATTTATCCATGCATATCTCCAACAGAAAAGGTGTTGCCTTCATCTTCATTTGACAGATGGGAAACCAAGAGCTGGAGGAACTCGAGGGAAGAACGTGTCTCCCTTTATTTTGTCCACCTAAAAGGTAGGCACGCGGGCTTGGCCTCTTACACACATCTCCTCAACAGCCAGTGGTAACAGCAGCATTTCCAACAGTCATTTGTATCAGCTACAGGAGGAATCACCCTGGGAAATAGCTGTCACCTAGCTGACAATGGATCAGCACTGACCACCGGCCAGGAGTAAAGCCCTGCGTGGTGGTGGTGATGGTTCCCTGCAGTGCCCAGCTCAGAGGACTGCCCAGGATAGATGGAGCAGAGCCCACATCCCAGACTCGCCTTGCCCTTCTCTAGCCTGTTGGTTGAAAGCACCCATCTGGTAACACTGACACTCCGTGGTACGCGGTCATGCACAATCGAAACCACTCATGGATTAGCAGTGGCGAGCAGCCTGACTGTGCCTGAGCACCGAGCAGATGTGGCAGGCAGATAAGCCATGGCTCTTTTGTTCTTTTTCAGGAAGCTCTTGGCAAGCTCCTGCCTTGACACAAAGCACTAAATTGTGTACTTGATAATTTTATCATCGAGGTTCCTCTGATAACCCAGGTTTCTGTGGCAAGGGACAGATCCTTGTCCTGTTTATCACACTCAGAAGACCCCTCCCTTACTCAAGCCATCAATCTGGTGCGTGTGCTTCTGGCATACCTTTGATGGAAGGTCCTCCAAGACTTGTAGGGCTCACGGCAAGCTGGCAGCCTGATTAAACATCAGAGCCCTGACGGTGCTAATGCTATATGAATATGTAACAACACTAATGAACTCTAAGGAGCTGGGCCAGGGGGTTTGCAAGGAGCTCAGAACCTGTCTTACCGGCTGGTGAAGAAGAGGCAGTTTGCTCATTACAGCACGCTCCCATCCCTGCTGGGGAGAGGCTCTGCCCAGGCGGAGGCCTTATTAATTTGTTAAGTTGCCTTTTGATCTCTGTATCTCAGAGCATAATGAGAAGGTTTGAACTCTGCCTGTCCCACCCTCTCCGTGCCTCCCACTTGCTCTGATCCCCCAGAGCCTGGCAGGCAAGGGGAGATCTGCCACAGCTCTGGGATTCATTTCTTCCTGAAGAGAGGCCTATTTGGGGCCTTTTAAGACACACTCCAGTAGCCACATCTATGGCTGGTTGTAGCAGGAAAGCACAGGTCCCTGCACACCTCACACTCTCGCACAAATGCCCAACCCCATGGGTGCATCCAGGTTGATCACACCTCAAAGATGGTTCCTTATTCCCTTGGTTCCTGCAGCCCAAAGCAGCTCTCAGAGTCCACCTGGAACCAGTTGTGCTCCTGTGTGGGGTGGCTGATGACCATCGATGCAGGACGTTGGCTCCTGTAGAACCTCTGCTCCAGTAGGAAGCTCCCAGTGCCCAGTGCCTTCAGCTGGAGCTGCTGCCGGAGCTCCCGTGCTGGCAAAGAGCCATCCATCCCCCCCCAACCCGAGACCCATCAGAGCCTCCCCCTTGTGATTCAATCTCTCTCCCATCCTGGATGGGTCCTGCACCGCTGGCACACCAGTTGAAGCTCTTTCTCCACTGCTTCCTGCCCCTTAGGCTGTAGCCTCCAGAGCCGCTGCGGAAACCGCAGCAGGAGCTCGTTTGGCACTGCGGTCGGTGTCCAGGAGAGCCGGCTCAGCCGCTCAGTCACTCCTCTCCCATGAATACTCCTTTCCTCAAAAGGAAATGAAGACAAGCTCCAAGCCAGACATGTGTCCTGAATGAAACCCATCTGTGAGAGCCACAGCCATGGCCTGACCGGGGCTGTTGCCTGGTCAGGGCGTCCAGACCCGCCATGGAGGAGCACACATAGCCAGCCCCAGGGGCAGCAAGCACATGACATGAGGCCGGAGCAGGGGATGCCGCAGGACTGCCGGGCTTGCTGCGTCCTCCCCAAGCACTCTCTGTGGGCCTGTGCTACCTCTTGTCTCATCAGTGACAAGAGCTCCCAGGCAAGAAGCCAGCTGATAGCTCTGCACACCCACAGATGTCTCCATACAGTTTCCATACACACCATTTGGAGAGGTGAAGACCTCCTTAGCAGGAACAAGAGTGTCCTGAGGGGTAGGGGTATCCACCCATCCCCTGGCTGCTTCACAGATTTCCTCCAAATGAGATTTCCTAGATCTTAGTTTTGCATCAGACCCTTGTAAAGTCTCCCAAGTGTTTCTCCCTCCCTGCTGGGAAGTTTATACTAATGTGTTTTTAAGACATCCATTCTGTTTGTTAGTCATACCCCATGTGTCCTCCGCAATCACCCCTCCTTCTCAGCGGGTTCTCCCACCACACCAATTACCTTGCCCAGCCTCCACCAGAGCCTTTATTACAGCATGAACAGATTTGCCTTCTGCCATCAAACCCCCTCCAGACATTTTCACATTTCACTGTTCCCTCTGACCTCCTTGTCCTGCCCCAGGGCCCAGTTGATACTGGATGCAAAGCTCACCTATTCTGCATCCTCCCAGTGGCTCTTGGAGGATTAAACAACCTCAGCTCCAGTGCGGAGTCCCCACTTGTCCCCAGCTGGCAATGGGCTGCTGCCCTGACAGCCCCAGCAGTAAAACCAGTGACTCTCGCTGGAGACATCCAGAGTAGATACAGTGAGTGAAAACATGTGGGTTTCACAGCCCCTCTAAGCTCCTAACAGAGCTTTGTGTCTTGCTCGAGCATTCCCTTTGGTCCATGTTCTCAGCCAGATTTGTTTGCGCCTCCTGGAGGTGTTCCCCAGGGACCTATGGATGCAGACCCAGCACCTCCTTTGGTGTGCATGGTGGGGCCAGGGGCTTGTGTGGCAACCCATGTCCAGTTTAGGGTGCTCCCTTCCGGTCCTTGCTATGCCACCTCAGGCTCGAGGAGGAAAACAGGACGGAGGCCACCTACATCAATACCTTATGTGGCTCATTTCCGTGAGCAGGGCTGGCTTCATGGGCACACCACACTGTACGGATGCCACTCACCTCAACGAACACCAGAACCTCCCCATGACCCAGAGGTAGGTGCAGTCCCTTTAGGGTAGCTGTGAAATGGGGCTCCTCTGCAGTCTTCCTCCACCTTTGTCATGTCTGCATCTTCTCACCTTTGGAAGGTTGTCTTCTGCAAGACCTAGGAATGTAAGAAAACATCTACCTGTGCTTCCTCCTCTTCTAGATATGCCTGCACATTTGCCTCACCTGCAGCAGGCAGCCAGAGCAGATTTGCCTTTTTTTGAGGGCAGTGACCCCACAACCGCAGCTTTGGGGCGGCAGGGCTGTGTTTTGCAGAGCATGTGCAGCCCCACACAGGAGTCACGTTTGCTCTAGCTGCCTGCAGTTAGCTGGCAGGCTTTCCAGGGAGAAGTAGTGATCTGCTCAGAGACCTACTTGTTCGGGAGCATGTCGTGTTTTTGCCTGGACTTGCAGCTGCCTGTCAGCCACTGTACAAACACAGCCCTGTCTCCTGTGCCCCCCCTTGCCTGTTCTATCTCTCCTCAGCTCTGGTCTTTGCTGGGCTCAGGATTAGCCATACCTCAGCTGGGTAAACAGGAGCTGATCCTGCCCCATCAGCCGAGGGCTTTTCAGTCTCAGTCGCCACAAGCAAGAGGTGGTCCTTGATTTTTCTCCCAAACAAATCTCCCTTTTCATCATTCAGCAGGTCTGAAGCCCTTAATTGGACACAGCAGCTGATGTGATCCTCTGCATTGGTTTCATCTTCTATTTTCTTTCTTTTTCTATTTTCTTTCTTTTGTTCCACTCAGCTTCCTTATCTTCTGATCTGTTCCTCATTTTCTCACCCCTTTTCCCCACTCCTGTCTCAGTCCCCTCCTTTTTGCTCTTTCACCCATCTGAGGAAAAGCCACCCTTTCTGTATGTCACCTTCTGGGTGCTAACTAATGAGCTAGATGGGGCTGATATTTTAGTCTGAAAAAGCCTTGGAGGTTGTTAGTAACTACAGCCAGCATCTTGGTCTTCATCTCAGCTCAAAGGCAGCGTTTCCTGCAAATTTTTACCTGCCATTGAAGGGATGCTGGGCAGGGAGGGAGGACACACATTCCCTGCAGCACAGCACCCTCTAGCCTCCGCCGGGGTAGCAGCTCTTTGCTAATCTAGAAGGAGGACCTCCACCACCAACACTCAGCCATGCATCCTCCCAGTCCTGCAACGCTCCCTACATGTCCAGCCCTGCGTAGCTCCAGCAACATCTTTCTGCGGCATTACTGCCAAATCCAAGGACGGATTTCATGGGAACTTCGGGGATCAGGATCTTAAAGCTGGTCTGTTCTGAGAAGACGTGGTAAATCAGACGTCATTTCCAACAGGCTGAGACACCAGCTTTGCAAGGTGGAGCCCGCAAGTGAGCCAAGGTGGTGTCAGCCCAGAGAAGTGATCATTACACAGTGTCAGCAGCACTGTTTATTTCCTCCAGCCCGTGAAATAATTTAAGTTGGTGGTGGTACAGGCAGGGTTTTCAAAAGGGTAGTGCTGCTCCTGCGAAGCCAGGTGAGGTCAGCTGGAGGAGTGGCATGGAGTTGTTATCAACTAATATGTATAATATGATTGAAATAACCAGGGAGCTGCTAAAGTCCTGTATATAACCCCATCAGTTAATATTTAAAATAGGGAAACAATAACTAGACATGACTTAGGGTTTAGGAACTAATTATTAGACAATGGGGGTTTATGTTTATGTCAGAAAAGGTAATAGGTTGTGGTCTGATCAACCGACCTTGAAGAACCGCTTGGAACTGCCAAGACAGAGTAAGAAGTAGGTAAAAGGTAATTAATTCCTACAGGAGGAGATCATGACCACCAACTCATTGACCACCTACTCAAATGATACTTCCTACTCAAAAGAAGACAATGAAGGAAAAAGACGGAGTCTGTGCACTAATTTACATGAGAGGTGAAGAAGAAAGAACCAGTCATTAAGGGAAATAATAATGAATATGTATTACTTAAGCATATAAATGTGGGCATTTTTGAGACAAAGGTGTGCTGTCTTCAGACAGGCACTCATTCACACGCATCAATGAAATAAATTTGAAAATACCTCGACTCTGTGTTATTGGCTTGCACACCAGGTAAACGAACCCCGTTTGAGGGTTAACAGAGTTAGTGACGGCAAGAGCTCTGCAGTTGCTGTGTTTTCTTGGGAGGCTGATCGGCAGCCTGCCAGGTCCTTGTGTGTGGAAGAGGGTGGTCACCCCCAGCTCACCTCTGGATGTGGCAGCAGACCTTCCCTTCTTGGCTGTGATTGCCAGTGCATCTCCAGGAAGGCATCCAGCAGATGGGGGTGCTCTGGATTAGCCTTTCATCCCAGACATCCCACTGCTCCTTGCTGCCTCCTCCCCACCTGCCTACCCCACAAACCATACTTCCTTGGTTCCCAGCAGCCTCACCCACAACCCAACTCCTCTCATCAAGCCTGTTTCCTCTCACCTCCGCTTTCCTTCTACACCTCCAGGAAAGAGAGCTCTGGCTCTCTGCATCCTAACACCATCACCTTTTCCCCCAAATCACAACTGTAACCATTTCTTTCGTACTCACCCTCATCCAAACACAGTTGTTTGCTCCTTACCTCCCAGACCTGTCCTGATTCCCACTATTCTGGCACGAGGCAGTAGCTTCTGCCTCCGCTCACTTTATTTCCACAAATACTGCTCTCTAGGAAGAGTCTCTTCACCATTCCTTAGGCAATATTAAAACTGGATTTTTACAGGTGGTTGATAATCCTACTGTTTGGTTCACTATGAATTTCAGTTTGCAGGATTGCAACCCCTCATTCTCCTCATGAACCACTACTTCTGTGGCAACTTTTCCAGAGAAAGTATTTCACAAGCAGCCACTGAAAAAAATGTGGCTTTAGCAGTCTCCCTCACTGGCTTTCTGAGGCTGGATAATCATAGTCTTTCCAAACTCCAACCTCAGGAACACAGTATAACGGCAAATGTCAGACAGACCACTCAGAATTAACAGAAGACAAATAGTTTCCTTTATTCAGTATGACATCTTGGAAACACTCCAGGAGAAGCTCACACATCCTTCTGGCTTTACTACATTCATTTGTTCCAATTCATCCTGCTTTCCACCAGACATACCTCCTCTCCCTGCTCTTGCTGCCTGCCAGATACTTGCTGCTGTCCCGTGGCCTCCCCTGCACATAACCCCCCTGCTTGTGCAGATGGCTTTAGGGGCAGATGCCGCACCAAAGCACCGCTTGACTCCTGCAGCTGTCTTGATTTACCAAAATGTGTGATAAAGGGGCAGAAATGGCTACAAGCGAACAAGAGGTGGCATTGGACGTGGCTGCAGGGAACAGGTCTGCTCAGCCTGGCAGCTTTTGGTGCAAGAGGTAGGAATTTCACCTAACCAGACTCCCTGGAAAATTCAGGAGTGTTGTGGCACAGATTCATCTCAGGGAGATACAGACAAATCCCTCCCCTAGAGCACTGAGTCTGCTTGTGGAGCCAGGCAATATTCAAGTGCCATGGAGCATCCCGAAGCAGGACCAGCCGTACTGCTGATGCCCGGGAGCGGTTTCCAAAACCTCTTCCTCCAGCCAGCAGCTGTGGCTGGACGTGGGGTAAAAGGAGTGAGCTGGCTGTCAGGAATTTGTGGACAGAAGCGGTGGAGCACAGCCTGGTAAAGTGCTGATCTCAGCAGCATTTCCCTTTTGGCCTAAAGAATTTGGGAATGCAATAGCCCATCTGCTCTGAAATAATCAGTGAAGCTCCCTGTATTAGCAGTCAGAGCCCTCTTGGGTTTGGTAGAAAAACAGAAACAAAAAAAGAGTCAGAACGTCTCTAGCAACTGCCTTCAGCCATAAGAAGAGACCAGAGCCTCTGATCTACAGGGAACAAAAAGCTGGGCACCAGCAACCCAGTAGGGCTGAGGGTAGTCAGTTAAGTTCTATAATTAGGAAATAAATAGCGTGCTAAATAAATCCAGAGCAGAAGCTTTTGAGGAGGGTGACAGAGCTGGAAGTTGCCAAGGAGCAGCTGAATGAGAATGTGATGGAAAAGTACTGAGCAGGTGGGCCACGTGCCACCTCCCTGGCTGGTTTGTGTGATGCAGCCGTTCTCCCATCCCTGGCACTTGTCTCCTTACGTTGTCAGCTCCTCAGGACAGAAGCTAGTCTATTTTGAGATCTGCAAAGTGCCCATTACGCTTTTAGACACCATTTTCAGAAAATACGTAAGAGTCCAAAGAGCACTGTGCCTCCAGATCCAACAGGCTCTCAAACAGCATGGCTCTGCAGCCTGCAAGCCAATGTCTCGCTGGCACTCCAGGGAAGGCAGAGCAGGTAAAGAGGAAAAAGCATTGCCTTTATTTCCATCTGCAAAGGTTTTTTGTGCTCACATGTCACTGACAGGCGCTTAGCTTATTTTCAGCTGGCAATCAAACCGTGTCATAAGAGATGTTTTCCCTCTTGCTCCTGCTACACTGTCGGAGATAACACCCCAATGTTTCCTCCAGTAAAAAGGTTTCTTCAGGGGTGCAAAGTCCCCAGGAGTCCTTCAGCACACAGCAAGTTTGCTGAGCAGGAGAAAAGCTGGGCCAGGGGAAATGAAGCAGAAAAAGAGTTTGAGTTTCTTGCCGCAGCAACAGCCAAGAGAGGGATGTGAAGAACAAAAGGTGACTGTCACCACATTGTTGCATGGGGGTGTCTCAGGCTGGCTCAGCACCACATGGGAGTTGTCTCTGCCTGGTACCTTTCCAATTGCTGGGTTTAAAAAGGTTAAATTACCATCAGCCTTTTTTCAGCCTCATTGTACAGAGGTAAGTGCCTGCCTGAAGCACAAGGCAAAGCTGTGTGTTTTTCCTGTCCCTACAGTTTCCAGTAAATACATTTGGCCTCTTTTGCAGTAGCGACACTACTCAAAGAAGGAACCTCCTGTCTCCAAAGCATTGGGGTGTTCCTGGACACCCCCATCCCACTTCTCTGCAGCAACATCAGACAGAAGTGTCTGTTGGGCTGGAGCTGCCAAATCCCTCCCCACGAGGCTGGGAATGAAGCTCAGCTCTTCCCAGCACCCTTCCTTTAAGGGATGGATTGGGCTACTGCTCAGATGGCATTTCCTGAGTGTGAGCTGTTTGCTGCGAGAGGCACAGCCTTGCTCCTGGCTCCAGGCCAGAGCGCTCCACCTCGTGCACACACCACTGCTCCCAACACCAACCAGCCCTGCGGTGCTCATCATCACACCCGCTTGGCTGTAGCAAGGTCAGCTGCCTGCACACTCATAGGGAGGGCAGCTTCCTTTACAAGCCAGGGCTCGCAAGCTGTTTTAATAGCCCAAAGCTGGGTTTGTGTTCACAAAACACGCTTCCTCCCTCCCATCCACCTCTGCTGCCGTAACAGAATGTGCAGCTGGAACCCCCCCAACACTGTCCAGAGCAACTGACTTGCACCGGTTCCTCCTTCTCTTTCTGGAGGCGCAGCACCTTTTCTACCACAACCCTTCTTCCAATAAGCAGACAGCTCAGGAGCTGGGCTCCCACTGCCATAGCCACATGTGAATTTGTGCTGCCACCTCTTCAGTGTTAGTCCTCCCTCATTCTCAGCTTTCATTCCTCACTGATGTATCTGAGCACCCCTGGTATAAAAGACCACCCTATGTTTCACTTCTCAGCAAGTGGGCAACTAAGAGTTTTGGTTTGCTTTGTGAGGGTGTGCTCAAGAAAGCTCTCTTCTAATAGCTGAGCTTCTCTCAGGTCAGAGAAATCTCCAACAGCCTCAAGGATTTAAAATAAAAGCCTTGCCTGGAGGCTCAGCTCCAGCTTGTAGTGTGTTTTCCTGCCTGGATCCATGTTTTCCTGCCTAGATCAATGGTGAGGAGCCAAGGTACACCTGGAGTCAATTGGACTGCAATTTTCTGTAATCAAATTCAAACACATTCTTCAAATACTTACTTAAGAGGCTGATACCGGAAGTTTATCTACTAAGCTTATCTCATAGCTTGATCACAAGCATAACTCAGCTGCCTTCAGACATACCAAACCTCAGCCCAGCTGAGTTTCCGACTAATTTAGCAACCACCATAAACTCTGGGTATTTTCACAAGGTTAATTAAAAGCTGAAGATAACAAATCCAGCTCTCATTTGACTGAGTGGTGCAGGATCACAAGCAGCAAGCGAGGAGGAGCGCTTGCCCCAGCGTTGCTGTTTTTTCTGTTCTGCCACCATCATTTCAGCAGTCCCCTCTCTGCCCTCCCTCAGAGCTCCCTTCTTCATCGTGACTCAGTCTACAGCAGTTAGTCATCTCTCCAGATACATAACTCTCTGGAAAATGTGACTTGCTCCTTGAGAGCTTTCTCTATGTAGGAAGCTCCAACTCCCAGTAAACAGAAGAAACAAACTGTCTGAAATCAGGGAAAGGATTTTTCCATCCAGTTATATAAAGCAACCATTAACATAGCTAGGTACAGTTCATGTTACTTACTAGCAACATAACATGTGGCTCTTTCGGGAAGCTACAAGAAAAGCAAATTTATAAACACCGTATTGCGGGCATTTTTGTTTTCCTCCAGTGCCTTCCAAATGTGACAGGCTCTGTCTAGCTCCGGGCAGATTTCACTGTCCCCATCGCACATCCCACTTGGTGGGAGGAAACCAAGTGGGCACTCCTGTGCCCCTGAGGGGCCAGAGAGAAGACCCTTCAATCCTGCTGGCAAGGCCCAAGGTGATCCCAGCTTGCACCCCAGTGCCAGGTTTGCTGCACAGAGGTGGCCTGGGAGCCCACAGGAAACAAAACCAGCATATTGAAGGCCCAGCCACCATTTGGAAGGCCCCACAATACAATTCCTAAATAATTTTTGATTGCAACGTAGCATCATGTGACCGGTATTCAGCACCTGGGCCCACTTAGATGGATTATCAGCAGCCTCTGCCACACTAGAGAGGTTTTTGGCCCTCAGGACCACCAAGCCCCAGGTCACTGAGAGGTGAACATGGACCTCTGCTGGAGCCACTCCCCAGGCTGCCTCCCCCCCACGGCAGGGGTGTTGGCTCCGGCAAGCAGGAAGCGGCCAGCGGCGAGGCTAGTGCTTCACCCTAGCGTCACCGCTCCTGCCGCCGCCTACCATACACCCCGTCATGGCCCCGCTTTGTCATGGCGGCGGTAACCGCGGCTCCCCACAGGTGCCGGCAGCCCCGCCCCACCCCGCCCGCGGACGCCAATCACCGCCCTCCGCCTGACTGAGAGGAGCCCAAGCCAACAGAACCGCAGTGTCCCACCCCTCTGAGTTTCCACCACCCAATGGCGCCTGTGCTATCCGACCGGAGCGAGCTCCCACCCTCAGCTCGTCTTCCGGCCAATCCGCGCGCGGGCATGGGCGGGAGCGGCACGGCGGCNGGCGGTTGCTAAGGGGCCGCGCGTAGCGGGGCCAGTGCAGACGGCTGGGAGCGGTGGTGGGGGGTGCTGGTGGCGGTGCGGCTGAGGTGGCCCTGCAGGTGAGGCCGCGGTGCTCCGGCAGCCCTTTCCCCGCGGGGCTGGGGCAGCGGTGGCGGCCGGGTTTCCCTCCCTCCCTCCCTCCCTCCCTCCCTCCCAGCGGTACGGGGCCTGATGGGGCGCGGAGCGTCCGCTGCCCCGCGGCCGGTTCTGTCAGGTGCTGATCGGTCAGCGGTGCTCCTTCTCGCTCCGGCCTCAGGCTTCCCGTGCCCGCCCAGCCGCCGCCTTTCTGTTTGTTTTCTGTAGCAGGCTTGTTTTACGTGTTTTATTTCCTGGGGTGGAGGTGGGGGTAGACCTGCGGTGGAGTTGGGCCTGGCCTAGCTGTGGTCACCTGTGGTCCAGTCCTCTCCCAGTGCCTCTCCTTTCAGTTTTTGCTGGGGTTGGAAGGTCTGTGCAGCTGGCGGTGGCCTTTCCCCATCGCTTTATGGAAGTGTGAGGTTGTGCAGGGCAAGAAAAGCAGTGGTGTGAGCAGCCTGTGCTGACGGGGTGATGGCTGAGGTGGGAAGCAATCGTAAAATGCTCGGGAGCTGAGTGTGGAGCAGAGATCCTGAGGAGATGATACTTGTGTGAGTTAGAGCCAGGTGAGTTCTGGCTGATGTCCATCAGGTCACACTGCTCCCCCTAAATGAGGCTTTTCTTCTCTGTTACTTGTGCTTCTAGGTCCTGACACTGCTACTAGTATTTTTCAACAACCTTAGACTTCCCTTTTGTTGGTGTGTACCATATACCAGCTTGTTAGCCTGTGTGACAGGACTCTATCCATTCCATTCTACAACTTCATGTATAACTTGTGATTTACTCCAGCACAGGATGGGTAGATATATCTGTCACAGTTGACTTGTTCCAGCTGCTGAAATCTCTCACCTGACACTAACTTTTTAAGAGGTATGTTAGCAGCAGCTTTATTGCCACAGCTGTGGTTTGAGGGATTGCATTCTGTAGTTGCATTCTCTTGCAGGTCTCTTCAGAGAATTCATAACAGCTTCCTCTTATTGTGGATGTACAGTTGTCACTGGTGTGGTAAGTACTAAAGATTCCTGCCTGCCTCTTGCAGGTTGCTGTTAGGCTTCCACAGCACTGGTCCTTCCTTCTGTAACAAATGTTTGTGGCTTATTAATCAGCTAACTGGTACAGTGTGTTCATCTAACTTGCCTTGTTTATCAATGATTATCATGCTTAGCCATGTTTGTAGTATTGCTTAGGCTGACATGTTCTAGTCCCCACTGATACGGTGTTTGTAGAACACCCAGTTCAGCTGTTTGCATTTGTGGTATCTCATTTTCAGACCTTCTTTGATAATGGTAACTTCCTGTGCAGGGCGTTTTGTTATTGACAACTAGTCTTTGGTTGTTCTGTTGTTACCTTTTCTTGGTTCATCTAATCACCTTCTTTCCTAGATGCTTGCTTAGCTCTCATATCAAAAGAGAAGTTTGAATAAATTCTCTTGTTTCTTCTTGGATCAGTGGACATGCAGCCTTTCTTACTGTTCTAGCCATCATTTATTTCAGCCTCAAACTCAAGAGTAAGAACAGGAAGGATCTTAAAGAACTAAGAGCTAATGTTTGGGTTCTCCTGCCTTAGTCTTAAAAATAGTTGTATTTCAGCTTTTGCATGCGAGGTCCCCTGTGTTGCTGAGTGAATTAGCTGCATAGAGGATGAGGCTGACCTACGGTTGTGCTAGACTGTCTTTTCTAGGGGTAGAAAAGATGCGGAGGTTGGGGATAAAACCTTCCATTTTGCAAAACTGTTTGTGAAGAAGTTAAACTAATTTGTTCTGCTCTTGTAAAAGCTGTATTTTTCTATTCACGGAATGAACAGCAGCTGAGTCTCTTAGTGTTTCATAAAGCTGTATTATTAAACTTGTCATGTGAAAACCCAGAGATTAACTTGCTGAAATAGTCACTGTTCTGGGTTGTGGTATTGGGCAGGGAAGGTGGCAGGATAACATCATTTGTCCTTGACACAGGCATATGGAGAGGTTATCTAAATCTTCTAAGTTCTAACTGTATTTTTAGATGTAATTTGATGTACTGTAGAAAATGGTGGCTTTAGAGCAGTGATTCAAACCCTCTGTAGTTGTAGTTTAACTTCATTCAATAAAGGAAATGTCCTGGGTGCTGTTGGATTTTCTTTGCTCTGTTACTCCTCTTTCCTGTTCTCTATCTCTGGCTTCTTCATCCTTACTTTCATGCTGCCAGCTCTGGCAGTGCCAGAACTTGGATTAAGTTAATAAAGAACAGGATTTAGCAAAGTCTCTAGTAGGGGCTTGTGTCCTGGGGTCCTTGGTGCTTGTAATTCCTGTTGAAAGATGCAGACACCAGCCTGAAACTGGTGTTTTGGACTTTTCAGCAAAAGCCTGAATCATCATAGTTCTGCTAGTACATTGGAGTCTTCATCTACGCTTTTGAGTTTCCCTGGAAGATTGTATTACATGATGTGTTACAGCTCTGAATTGCAATTCTTAATGTGTACTATAGATCAGCTGAACTTCTGTGCAAGTATTTGCCCTTCTTAAGCCTAAATAGCTTGTGAAGATTAAGCTTATATGCAGTTAAAAAAATCTGATCAAACTCAGCTGATTGAGTTCAGTACCAAACAATTGATTTGATTTCAATGTGCAAGGGCACTCTGTCCTTCTTAGGGAGAAGCAAAAGTCCCACTTGCCCAACATATGTGGGTGGCAATGATGCCAACCTAGTCAGGCAGCTGGTTTAGCCTTTTTTAGCTCTAGGAAGGCTTGTGTGTCCAAGGGCTTCTCTTTTCTCCAGCTCTATCAGTTGACTTGATAATAAAGATTGTCTCTGACTGCCAGCATTAGGCAGCAGTAATTCAAAATGCTTTGCAAAGCAGTTCTGTACAAACCAGGTGCTTGAAATATCTTTACCTCTAACACAGCACAGGCACACTACAGTCACTATAGTCATTTACAGTGAACATCCTTGTTCTGAGAAGATGTCGTAAGCTGTGTGGCTGTAATATCCCTAACCTCGCGCTTGGATTTAGCAGGAGAGTGGGCAATATAGCTCTTCAAACTTTGAGTTGCTGGTGAGTGCTGTAGCACTCAAAAACCTTTGTTTTAATCAGCATTCTGATAAAACTTGAGTATTGTGCAGTAATAGTAGTTGTGTGTTGGTCAGGTCCTGTCTCTTTGTATTTGGTTCTTTTGTCCTGAAATGTTGTTCCTTCATTTTTAATGTAATTATGTGAATTAAACTTCTCTAGCATGAATGTTCTGTCTGTCATGGACAGACTCTGGGAGAATGACTCTGCAAATCTTCTGTACTGCTGTGGAGCAGAGCTGTTTGTTGGGGAGGGGGTAAAAAATAAGCAAGGTCTTTGAAGACATCAGAGTGAAGTGGCACCTCTGCTTTTGATCGTATTCAGATATAGGTGTTTTCAGACTGCTTGAATTGGACCAGTCTTGAATAAAGTTCTCTTAGCTGTCTTAACTTGTGCTTTGGTGATAGGTGGTCTTTCCCTGCTGTGCACCTAATCTGGTGTGGAGTGTGTGCCCCACTTACTCAGCTGTGCACCCTGTAGCTGAGCAAACAGCTGTGATGTGCTTGGACTTTGGGCTGCTCCTCTGATGTGTACATCTGAGCTCTGTGGCAGGGTGTCTGAGGGTAAATGAGGCTTTAACAGTATGATGCTGTGTTTCAAAATATAGTGAAGGAATAGAGCATACTTTTACATGAGGGTTTAGTCTGTAATGCAGTTTGTATTAGCTCACTTAGCTATCCGTGGTTTGATGCTAGCAGCATATTGCCTCAACTACTGAGCATGGATTGTTGGGGTCTCTGCAATGTGTTTATTGCACTTCTTCCCTTGAGCTTAATGCTGCCCACTGACACAGGGTTATGTGGTAGGTAAGTGACACCTGCTAATGCTGTAAGACTGTGGAAAGGTGTTAGCCAGTATCTCTTCTCCCTCAGTACTTAAAAGTAAGCTAGACCTCTTCTACAAGGAGCTGCAGCCCTGGCCTGTAGATCCATAAGGCAGTGACAAAGTCCAAAGTCTCTGCAGTAATCAAATAGTTACGTTTGCTTAAATAACATAAGCCTTTCCTATAAGATAAGATGCAATTAATTGATTTCTGTGGAGTCATCAGAGCCTTATCTTGGTTTAATCTTGTACATCAGGTGTGTGCAATAAAAGCTAATAGTGTTTTTCAATCCATCTGTGACAAGCAGGAACCAGATAAGGTGACATACAGGGAGTCTATATAGCAGCATTCTTAAATAATACATAAAAGCTGCCTGTCATGCAGTAGAACCATTTTGATCAGTTAAAATGATATTGTGAAGAAAGAAAAGCAGTTCCTGTAGTCAGAAGGAAGTGAAATTCAAGGCTCATTTAACTGTAAATTAGCCTTCTTGGGGAAGTGAAAGACTCAAAGAATCTTTGGCCCTGTTGGCAATGGAATTATTCTCAGGTGCTTTCTTAAGCAAGCTGTCTTGGCTTCCACACACAGCCCTCTTAGGTGCTTGGCTTCTGCTCTGAAGGTGTAGGACTCTTAAAGTCAAAAAAGGAAAAAAGCTCCAGTTAAAGGCACCTGTCTTTCTGGCTGTGCTGATGGTGCCTTGTGCTATGAACTTTGTCCCTGTAACCTCACAGTACCTCTAAATTTAGTGTATGAGCCAGGTATTGTATCTGATGAAAAGGTCAAATTCCAGTGAAGGCACCAGCCAAGAAATTCTTGTTGGAACATGGTGTAAATAGTACCTGCTGCTTTGTATACTTGCCAACCAGCCAAATCTTGGCCTGGGTGCTGGCTCTCACCAAGCAGAGGTGGAGGGATTTGCACCAAGGACTTGTGTGCTGTCCAAATAATGTTCTTTTAAGCATCTGTGTGATGGGACATGTCAGTGTACCCTCTTCATTTGGAGATAAAATCTGTCAGATGTTTGATGATAGAACTGCAGTGGGCTTTGCCAGACTGCTGATGACTGTGGCGAGGACTACAGTTTATCTCTCATGGCCACATCTCCTGAAAACCTAAGCTTAAGTGCTTAGCTAATTCTTAATTATACCCCCTGTGCTTTGAGGTCTGAGATGTAGTTGGCTGTTCTAAATGGACAGGAGTACTGAGTGATACATCAAGATGACCTCAGTACTTGCTTCTGACGTGTTCTCTTCTGGGCTACTGCTGAAGATAATAGGAGGTTCTGCATGGGGTAAGCTTGGGCTGTTTAGATGCCAGTCTCAAAATAAGCAGTGTGATGCCTTGCTTTGTGTGCCTAAACCAATGAGGCATGGTACTGGTGTGGCCCTAAAATACTTGTATCTATGTAATTTTTTGGAGACCTTAAAGTAGCAGTTTAGGCTTAACACTTTTCTGTAAAAATGAAAGCATCTTTTATACAAAAGGTGCTGGATAAAAGGCAGGATATGAGACTGCAGTAAAGCTTGAGGGTTTTTTCATCGTGGTTCTTGCACAGATTCCTGTACTCATGTAGCTTGTGTGACCTCAGACTGTCCTCCAGTGCTTTACAAAACCTCAGTCTGGCAGCCTTTCCCATCAAAACACATTGCTTCAGAGTCTCTCAGGTGTGTATGTTCCCTATGCATATTTTCATCTGGATGGTCTCTAAACATCTTCCTCTGCCTCTAAACCATTGAAAGCTCAGCAGTGTGACACACTTCTGTGCGCTTCCTGAAGTGAGATTCAAATAATGTGCTGGTATAAAACTTGGCTTTATTTAAAACCCTTTGTAGTGCTCTCACTTCGCACCCTTTCCTTAATAAAGTTCCCTTCTCCATAATGTGGTTCTAAGTATCTTACCTGGTAGTGATAGGCATGTCACTTCGGAAGAGGCATTAACTTTGGCTGATACTAAAGATGATTAATTTCCTGGAAACATTCTAACTTCAGTGAAACAGCCTTCCTTCTTCCCCCTTCAAAGGGGGGAGGGGGTCAAAAATTACTTCTGATCTGAATCTGCCTAGGCACAACTCTGAAGAAATGTTTGATAAGTTAGTTAGTCTGTCTGCTTAATCTGTCTAGAAACAGTCTCTTTCGGCTCTTCTGAATCTTGGTGGGGAAGAGAGGGTATTGCACTACTTGGTAGAAACTATAGAAGGATGGGAAAGGGGATTCTTAAAGGCTTTCAGTGTTGGCCAGGCATGCTCCTGTGTTTTGGTGTCCAGCTGAGCTCTGAAAGCACTAGTGAGCCGGAATGTTGACTGGTGGGAGG
>VYZV01039905.1:328229-338990 GCA_013401275.1 Pandion haliaetus | reverse complement strand
GGGGGGTAGGAAGAGAATCTGGGAGTGAAGCTGTGCCTGTGAAGAAGGGAGGGGTGGGGGCAAGGTTTTCTATGGTTTGGTTTTATTTCTCATTATCCCGTTCTGGTTTGATTGGCAATAAATTAAACTAATTTCTCCAAGTCGAGTCTGTTTTGCCCATGATGGTAATTGTTGAGTTATCTCTCCCTGTCCTTATCCTGACCCACCAGCCTTTCGTTATATTTTCTCTCCCCTGTCCAGCCGCCGCAGGGGAGTGAGAGAGCAGCTTTGGTGGGCACCTGGCGTCCAGTCAGGGTCAACACACCACGCAAACCCATCCTATTGCAGAGGGCTAGATATTTGGCATAAAGAAAGTTGGTTGTTTTTTTTTTTTTAAACCAGTGTAGCCATGTCTATTTTATTTGTCTATATTATTTGTCTATATGTCTATATTGTCACAGAACTTGAAGGGAAAGGGAGGTGAGTGCTTCCATGTCAAACCTCCACCCTCAGTGCCCCCTGCCCACCTGACGTGGCCAAACCAAATGCCACTTGTTTCAGATTAAAGCAGTTGACTGCCTGACGTGCCTTGCTATCAGAAAAGTTGAGAGGCAGCCTCAAATAGGGAGGGCTGTTGTTTTGGGTAGTCTGCAGTCTCTTGCAGAACCAGCTGCAAAGCTTTCGTAGTATAAAAGAGCTGAGGTGCTAGAATAAAAGTAGCGTATCAGTGCTTATAACCAAGTTGCAGGTGTACAAAGAAAATAAAAAGCAAGAGGACAAATTATGATCCTTTCTCAGTAAACTTAGCAGGCTTTTTGTAATGGCTGCATGTGAACCACTGTGTTTAATAATGGCTGTATAAAGCACTTGGGGGATTTTTGGTTTTTAATCCCTTTATGCTGCTGAGGTCTGCAGCATCCTCTAGTGATGGCTTCCATCTTTTACAGAAATAACACTGGGGGTGGGGACTGCTTTTTTTTTTTTTTCCTACTGTAATGTGCAGTTTGGTAATTTCATTGAGCATCCTTAGCTCCTATTTTGAGAGAAATCGTGAGCAATGGTTCCTTGGTCACTTCATTTCACTTATTTTCAATGGCTTTGCTGTAGGGACCAATCAGTCCTTATCGTGTCCCATGACTAGGGCTGCCCAGGGGTCCTCCAGGTTAGTGGCTAATGTCACCCATAGTCACTGGCACGGAGCAGCGGCTGCTTTGCCAGCGACATCACTATTTGGCATCGAGGCTTAGATGTAATTTGGGGGAACGTGCTAGATATCTAATATTCCACTGACTTTGCTAGGACCTACATGGTTATTCAACTCCGGCTGAATAGCAACAGCCTTCAGCCCATGAGCTCTTGACCTTGGACCTTACCTCTCCTTTCTTCCAAGATTAAATCCTTCCCTTATGACAAACAGTTTTTATTTTAAGGAGTCAAAAAAACAAGAGGGAGGCAGAATATCAAGTACTTGATGTTCTTGCCTGTGGAAGGATGGGCTGGAGGGTAGAGCGTTACCCAAGACTTTGAGATGGACGTTGGTTTCTCTGTACCCCCACAGCCTTCGTGCGTCATCTGGGGCAATTCTCCGCTCTCAAGAGCTCACGAGTGTGCTGCGAAGATGTGATTCCCTACTGAGCTCAGCAGGATTGGTTACTAGAGAAATGAGAGCTGTCTAAGGATAATTTGGTCAACAGTGGCGAATCTGGGAATATGAGCTAATAACATATAAAACAGGCTGCCTAGTTGTGCCTCTGCTACTTGATGTGATTTTAGATTTCCTGAGTGTAGCAATACATCTCTCTTCTTTTTTTTCCTTTAAACTAGGGGGAGAAAGAAAGCCAAAAAGTAAAATTTTTATCAAAACAGATATATATACCAAAAGACACATACTGATGGAGAAATCCAGCTTTAGTGATGGATTTCCTATGGAGGTCCTGTAGGAAACTGCACAGATTCCACGATCATCTTTCATTTCTATCAGTAGCTTCGAACCAATGCCTTTCAGAAAAAGTTCATGCCAGAGAACGTAGCAAAAAGGGACCTTTTCAGCTATGCACCGTTTCCTCCTTCCCAGAGGCAGGATCAACTCTAGCTGTATAAATCACAGTAGTTCTGACCCAACCTGTCTAGTAAAAAATTGCCAGCACTGAGATTCAGCAGTTGAAGTGCCAAAACCAAAATTGCCTGAACTATTCACACCATTAAAAAGAAAAAAAATTCTATTTTCTGATGTCTAAACTAAAGCTCCTTTGCTGCCACTTAAGCCCATCACTACTTCTCACAGTTAGAGAGGAAGAGAATGACCTTTTTTCTTCTACTTAAATATTTAAGTAGAAGGAAAAACGCCGTCTTAAATTTTTGTAAAAGGGTTGGTCTAGCGCTTGCCCGAAACTGGTCTTCTCTGGGCTAAATAGCTCCAAGTCCTTTGGTTTTTTGGGGGGCTTGGGGGTTTGGTTGGGGTTTTTTTTCCCAATTTCTTGGATCCTGGACTCTGCCACCAACCTATAAGCTCCCCAAATCCCCATACCCAAGCAGACAGCATCCTCCAGCCGAGGCTTTGCGGTGCCACGCGGATCTAAAGCATCGCTCCACGTGTCCCGCAGGCAACATTGACGTGTCCCTGCCTGCCATTTGCTGCTTTTGCAAGAGCATGAGGAGGGCTGCTCGTGTCCAGGCAGGGATGCGCTGCCGCCTCTGCCTTCCCCTGCTGCAGCCCAGCTCACCCGCTCCCTGCCCGTGCTCTGCTCTGCAGCTCAGCTATTCTTGCACAAACAGCAAGCTTTCCCTTTGTTTCTACTAAGTTGCAGCCTATTTTTTTTGTTGTTTTTCCAGGCTATTTCTCTAATGCAACAAGATTGTTTTGAAGTTCCAGCCCATCCTCCAAAGTACTTGAAGTCCCTCCCGGCTTGGTATCATTTGCAGCTGTAAGAAGCAAATTTTCTATTCATGCAAGTAATTATTAAAAAAATATTTTGAGCAGTACCAGGCCTGGGACAGATCCCCAGGGACTCCCAGACTGTGTATCTCTTCAGTTTCCCGGCGGATCATAAATAACTCCTCCAAGCAATGTTCCCTCCTTCCAGCAGTGCTTTCCTCCGGCTTCGTGTCATTTCTCCCTGCCATCTTTCCTCTTCCAGTCACGCCAGCGCAGCCGTGCTGGGGATGCGGGGATGTGAGCAGGGCTGGCGTCTTAATTTGATTTGAACTTCAGCTTGTCTGACTTGAGTTTCTGAATGTTGGGTCATATAAAACCTTGGCTGAAGGTGCCTGTTGCTTGTTTTCCATAGGCACCCTCAGAGACTGTGTTTCTAATCCCCCCTGTAACTTTACCTTTGAAAAACTGAGTGGCGGTGCATACTTTCTGCACTTTTCATCCTATGACACCTTCTCTAGGCCTCCACTTCACCCCTGTGACCTTCTCTGCTGAATATCTTTCTGCATCCTCCTTGAATTGAGAATACCAGCACAGATACCAGCTTTTAATGTTTTTCTTTAGCACTAATATAAATCAAGCTATTTCTATGTGATCTTCACCCTAGAAATTTTTTTGTTTGGGGCATTGGCTTAGGCAAAGCAGGAAAATTCACTGGTTTTTCCGTATATGAGTATTTACTGAATGAGATGGTTTCTTGTCTTTCACGTTACCAATTTATACCCCTCTCATGATGGAAATATTCCCTATGGATTCCAGGGACCTAAAAGCCAGAGGGGAGCAAAGGGGCATTGAAATTATTGCAGTTCACATGTATCTGCTTTACAACTCCACCAAGTACCAGCATTTCCCCAGCAGTCTTAAAAATTGCTCCCTACCCAAGATTATCTAAGGAAAAAAGTAAGAATCTGGTTTGTTCTAAGAAAATAGGTAAAAGGCAGGACCGATGTGGTGGGTCAGAAAGGTGGGACATCATTTTGATGTGCTTCATCCCTGAACAGAAACTCCTATTTGGAGCAAAGTTTCCCCTACTCCCTGAAGACTCTCTTGAATATGAATGCATCTCCAGGTATTTCCTGTAATTCTTGATAATTATTTCAATCAAGATATCAATTTATAACTTCCTGACTAATGAAATGCTGTTTCTTAGCGCGTTATCCTTTGATATGTAAAGATGCCTTTGAACTGCGAGCCCCGTGCTGGGAAGACCCATGCAGCTTTCACACCTGGCTCATCAACAAGCAAACCCATCGCTGCACTGTGAACGTGACTTGTTGGTGACACCGAAGCATTTCGGAGCTGTCGCAGAAATTCGGTTCTTAAGTTTGCATGGGACAATGCAGGAACCACTTAATGTACGTTTTAGCTATGGATTGGATAAGGACTGAAGCTTATCGCTGCTTCTTGATGAAGTCTACAGGTGATGAGTAGTAATCCAAGTGCATCTCGCTGGATTTGGGAGAGTCCAGTCCAGGGAACTGCCCCATTTTTCAGTAAGTTTATCTAGCCTAATAGTCTTTTCCAGCAGCAACAGGAGATAATGTTTCAGTTGAGCACACACGGCAAAATATGTTCAGTTCATTCCCCTCTGCTCTCCCAGCATCAGCAATCATTGCATCAGGGGGTTCGTGGGTACCAGCCTGCCCATTCCCTCCAGTGTCTGTTGGCAGATCTATTGCCTGTGAACTTCTTCAGCCCTTCTTTGACTTCATTAATGTATTTGGCCCTTGTGGCAACCTGCTGACTAAATGAGGACTTTGGTTTTTGTTTTAAACTGATGTGCTACTCATTTGAGCAGTAGTTTTGCATTTACTGTATTCATTGCCTTCATGATTCGCTGCACCTTGCTCGTAAGCTCCCAACAGCCTTCCCTTCTCTAGGTTGAAGGGTCCTGAGCTTGTCATCTCACCTTGTAAAACAGCTTCCCCATCCCACTAGTCATTTTAGTTGTTTTTCTTTCTGCTTCTCCAACACTGTTGTGCTTCTCTTGGAAATCAGGGCTACACACAGTAGTCGAAACATGGATGCATCAGGGCTTTCTGCAGCAAAAAAGTGATTCCCTGAGCACTGGAAGTGCTCGGAGAAGGCAGAGAAATAACAATTTCTTGGCTTTTTTTGGCTGCCACCTTGAACACACCTCAGCTGCACGTTGAGCCAGCGATTTCAGAGAGCTGCTGGTGGCAATCCAAGATCTCAGCTCTGGCTGCCGGTTCCAACTTCAGCATAGCACAAGCACGGTTTAAACCTTTTTCCTCCAGATGCTTTACTTTATGTATTCCTATACCAAAGCTCATTTGGAACTTTCTTTCTCTGCTTTTTCTTTCTTTGAGAGCCTTTTGGAGTTTCTTGTCATCGGTGTGGCACTTGATGACCTTGGAAGAGCTCACCTGTAAATGCGGAGCTGTAGGTCTGCTCTTCCTCCTCCAGATTGCTGATGAGGATGTTGAGAAACCCCAGACTCAGTCTCTTGTCTTTTAACTAGCTTTCAAGCAACAAAAAGTCCTTTTTTCCAGTGGCAACTGAGTTTCTTTAATGGTCTTGTCAAGGGTCTTTAAAAAAAAAAAAAAAATCTATCAAAACCAGTGGGTTTCCCACCTAGAACATAGACTCCACATGCTTTTTCATGAAAAAGGTTAAATTTTATGGAATTTACTTTTGTCCAGTGCCTTGAACGTAACAGGAGTTAAATTGTTCATGAAGGACAGCAGTAGCCAATAATGGCTGGAGAAAGGCCTGGTGGGAGAATAAAAATATTTCTTTCCCCAAAATGTTGAAACTGCCAAGTCAAGTTGTTAATAGAGATTGTTTCTCCAACACAACAGCAGCGAGGACAACTTGGCTTGGCTTGCTTGGCTTGGCTTGCTTGATGCATCCAGTGCACAGGCCTCGATCTTAAAACCTGCAGTTAAGTAACACTCGAAATAAGCCCTTTTTCCCCCGAAACGAATACCTTGCAATGCACTGTTCCTCTGCTGTAATTAATCCCAGGGACAAGCAGGACCAGCTCAAAAATCAGGGTACTGCCAACTGCACCATGCTCTCCTCCCTTATAATGCATTTAGGTGACCCACCTGGAAAAAATACCCCAAGACACCAGTTCTGGGGCTGTGTTTCTGCAGCACCGATTCTAACGAGTCCCACTGCTAATGAGCTGATGTCTGTCAACACTGGCACCGTGCAAGGGATGCAGACACTAAAGCCATGCTGAGCCAGGCAGTGGGAAGAGACTCACCTCGCTATGGGTTTTGGTAGCCATTAAGTATTTCCTGATGTTCAGCAGCAGGGCAGATGTTTGGGCTGTCAGTGCTACGGGTTAAGGCTCCTCTTTGGTCCACACCCTTGGATTGAGTGCTGAGAGAGCAGAGAGGAAATAAAAAGATGAGAAACCCGCTGCTTTGAGCAAGATATTGAACCATGTGAGCTCTGGAGACCCCTTTCAACATAAATCCACAATCCTACGATTTCTTTGCTAGGGGTAAAATAAGCAAAATATTTTGCAGGGAATCTGGAATTGTGGGGGGGAGGTGTCTCTGCCTTCCTCCTCCAAGCAATTTTTCTTTAACACTTGGATCTTCTTATCACTGTGCTATAATTCAAGGGCTGTAAGTAAACTTCCTAATATTGGCATTACCACTTATAAAATCAAACCTGATTATTACAAAATTGGTAGAGGGCAGGACCTGGGATCCACTATGAACTCCTCTGAGAATTAAAACCTGGCTACTGCTGGATCCAGCAGATACCTGTGGGTGGGCAAATTGCTAGGTGCATGAAAAATACAGAAAATACAAATTCAGGAGCTTCACTGGACTTTCTGATGGGTCAGGGTCTTATTTGCAACGTGGATTCCCCTCCCTGCCTCCACCAACTAAAGAGAAAGAGCTATTCCCGGTGGAGTTGTGATCTCTCAAAAGGAAAACACCATCTGGCTTGGGATAAGGTGTATTTTGCAGCTTTGGGAGGTGGTGGCTCCCTCTCGGGCAGCGAGATGCCGGGCGAGCTCAGGCTGTGATTTGCAGCGGTGGATGGATGGTCTTGGCACATGCCGTCATGTTTAAGGGTAGAGTAACGACATCTTCCCGGGCTTGGATCGCAGCCCTTCCACCGTGCCGGGGAGGATAAACACCGGCACAGCCGCTGCTCGTTTGCCGGCAGCTGCCTGTGGGAAGGAAACCGTCCTCTGCACGAAGGTCTGCCTGCTCGGGGACTTCACCCATGTCCTCAGACGACCTTTCTGAACCTGATCGCCACACCGTGATGTGAGGGTGTCACCTGAAACCAGCCAGCCCTGCCTGAAGAATTGCTTTTCTTTTTTTAATTTATTATGTTTACCCAGTTCGGAGGCAGAAGTGAGAAATCAAAAAGGGGCGGGGGGGGGGGGATGAAAAAAAAAGATTTGGGGTCAACACGAAGCAGCAGTATTTTAGTCGTCCTTTGAGAACTTGTCTATACTCACGCTGTGGGTGTTCTCGTTGCAAACACTAAGTGGGAGACGTTTTCCCTTAGTAGGGCAGGCTCCCGCACCACGGCCCTCCTCGCCTGGCCATAAAAGGGCAGCGTTTTCTGCAGGACCCCCGGGTCCTCGGAAAGCTGGCGGGTTTTTGGGAAGGGGCCTGCCCTGTTGCATCACGACACTGCTTGCTTTGGACCACGCAACCCTCGTGTTAATGCTGCTTTGGCTCATTCTTTTCTTGTGCCTTTTGTTTTGTCTCTCTCCTCCTCCTCCTCTCAGGAGGTTGGAGGGAGAGAGGCCAGAGAGCCTCCAGGAATGTTCTTGCTTTCCCTGGTTTTTTTTTTTTTTTCTTTCCCTCTCTCTTGGCCTGATTTGATCCCTTCTTTTCCATGATCCGTACGCCTGCTCAGAAAACCAGCTGCTGAGTGGAAACCAGTTGCCAAGGTCATGATAGATCCCCAAAGGGTTGACCATGTCCCCAGCCTCCATCCTATGTCCTATGGGTGAAGCCATGGCAATCTGGAGGGCTCTTCTACCTCCTGCTTTACCCAAGCAAGTTCATGCCCTGACATGCTGGCGGCTCAGCGCTGGCTCGGGAAGGGTGGACACCAAGGAAACGCATCTCACCGTCTCCTGGAGCATCTATCCATGGGACTTCCAGGCTACAGAAGATGCTCAGCAGAGCACAGTTGCTGCACTTAAAGCAGTGAATCCAGCCCAGGCAGGCAGAGCCAGTGAGGGGACACGGTACACCGCGGAGGTACCCTTCCAGGTCCACTTGGTTCTTCATAGAATCATTTAGGTTGGAAAAGATCCTTAAGATCACCATTAACCTAACACTACCAAGTCCACCATTAAACCATGTCCCTAGGCACCACATCTACACATCTTAAATACTTCCTGGCTCTTGCGTGGGTCCTCCCAAACTCAAAGCTGTCTCAGCTGTTGCAGGGTATCAGCTTTCTTCTTGTCCCTTGTTCCTTGCTGATGCTTCTCTTGGAGAAGACTGAAGCTATGGAAATGCAAATTGAAGTATCAGGGATCAGTTATACCAAGGAAATGTGAACCTCTCCTGGTTTCCCTAAAAGTTTTCCAGTCCCTGTGTTGTTGTGGCTGGTCCTTCATTTTAAGACCCCTTATGACCTTGTGGAGTCACTGGGCTGCTTTCTCATGGCCCAGCGAGAGAAAGGAAGAGGGAAAGCTCCAGGAGATGTCCCTTTCGTGGGCACCACGCTGCTGGAAAGAGGCAGGGAGGAGACCCAACTCTTCTCCCACGTCACCAGGGCCTCCCTCCATGTGCCCCTTGTTTACCAGTTTCTCCAGGGCTTCCCTCTTGCTGGACAACCTGTTCCCTAACAGCAACTAAACTGAACTCTGGACCCTGGCAGATCCATCCCTCTGTGGTGATCTGGACCCCCACTGCCCTTTCGTTGGTCATTCTCCCCAGTGATGTGTCTATGCAAGATATGGCAGAGCCATCTCCCAGGAAGACTCCAGACCTTCCAGATCTTTGCATGAAGGCACCGAGAGCTTGGACTTATCCCCTTTCAGAAATCCCAGCAGTTGAAGAAAAATAGCTCCCGCAGAGATCAGCTGTCCATGTGCCCCATTAACCTTAACCTATGTGGAAGCACCTTACGTCTCATCCAGCTTGGCCCTTGCACGGTGGGATGAGGAGCAGCAGAAGAGGCGGCCTAAGTGGGTTAGGACATTCTCTGCGCTGCATTGGTCACGCACAAGACCACCTTGCCTGTCCTATACCTCAAAGCCACCAAACCAGGTTGGGTGGGATCCCACCAAACGGGGTCAGGTGGGATTTGCTGGGAGCTTGGGAAGTTGTTTCAGCACATTCCACGTGAGCCCATGGGTAGTAGTGGCCAACAAAACCATGTGTGTTGTATCTCTTGGGGACATTGCTGTAGTCACTCTTGTCAAATAAAGTGTTTCACCCAAATGTGTCACTGGTTGTGCCCCTTCCAGGACATTTCCCCTTGCACTGGTGGCAACGGCCACTGGGGGAACAGCTTCTCCCACATCAGGAAGGAAAGACCATGGCTGGCAAAGACCAGGTCTCCATGTGAGAGGTGGGCTCAGCATCCCCCACAAGGCAAGGACATCATAGTGAGCCTACCAGAGTGGCATCAGGGCTTTGACCATCCCTGCCTGTCCCTGCAGACCTGCGGTGCTTCAGAGCTACGAGGGCTCCAAGATCTGGAGCTCCCTGGTGCTCTCTGCCACATCCATGAAGGTGCTGCAGGGATTTGGGCTCTGGAGCAGAGCTTAAATCCCTGGCTCCCACCTCCAGCCACATCTCACCCTCACCCCAGCGCTGGCTGCATGTCAGCCGGGTGTTTTCCAGGAGCGTATGTAGCTTTCGGAAAAGTTTCCAGGGTAGAAGGCATGCTGGATGGGCCAAACAATCATCTCACAAAAAGCTTTCTGATAGGGGAGAGGTGCTGGTGGTGTCGGCCAGGATTTTTTCCTATAGAGCGGAGCAGGGTTGAGAGCAAGAAAGGGCATTAAAAAAAAAAAGAAAATTAAAAAATTAAATAAACCCAGCACAGGCAGGACGTGGCTACGGCGACATTATGCAAAGAGCCGTACACATCTGGAAGAAGTTACTGTGCACGGCAACCAAAGCAGAGTCTAAACAAGTGCAAGACGTTACCACATTTATGTCTGCAAAAGGGAGTGGTTAGGAAAAGGAGAAGAGCCGGGAAGGTGGGATGAAGTTGGAACCATACGGGGGCTTCGGGGACGCCCCCAGCCCTGCTGTCGCGTGGCCGATGCCCTTCGGAGCCGTTGCGTTTCTCTGCTTTTAGGGTAGTAGAAAGGAATTCATTTGCCCTTGACGTTTTGGGTGGCATCTGCCACGGATGGTGGGGACAGAAGTGGGTCTCGGAGGTGGTCGCCATCCTGATGAGCCTCAGTTGGGCACCTTGTGGGTCTTCTCCTGCCGTGGTGGAGCCCAGCACCGACAGGCAGAGCCTGTCCCAGTGTCGGAGGTGTGGGAGCACCGTGGGACCCTGCACGGTGCCTCCCCAGACACCCTGGGGCTGCTCCAGTTTTGCCCCTTTGGTCCCCAGCAGGAGGATTTTGGGGTGACCCGGCTCCTGGGCGAGGCTGGGAGGTGTTGGGATGCTAACACCCCCGCACCCCGCTCGGCACTGGGGAGATCCAAGCAGACCTGGGGGCAAAATAATGAAAACCTGCTTTATTTTTTTGGGGGGTGGGGGCTGGCTGTGCCCCATGCTTCACGTCCTGGGACCTGGGGGATGCTTGGGGGGAGCCTCAGCATGGCCACCCACCAGACCCCCCTCCTAAAACCAAATGTGCTTTAATCCCCCCCCCACACCCAATCTGCCTCTGCCTGTGGGGCAATCCCCATTTCCTCCCC
>VYZV01039905.1:273113-325637 GCA_013401275.1 Pandion haliaetus | reverse complement strand
TTTTTTTCTGGATCTGGGGTGAAACCTTGCTGGGTGCAAATGTTTCAGCTCTGACCGCGGAGTTTCCCTGAGGATGCTGACTGGGCTAACCACCGCTCGAGGGGCTTTGCTGGGGTGGCTGGAGGGTCCCCTTCACCGCCCGGCTTGGATTCGCGGTGGAGCTTTGTTCTCCCCGCGAGGAATTAACGGTGCGTTAGGTTATTACCAGGCAAACACCAGACTCGGGCGAGATAAACGGCCTTGTATTTCTATCTTGCATCTGGAGGAGAGGCATGTCACCCCCTTCATAAAAATAACCCGCTGCTGCCTTTGGAGATGTTTTCTTTGTAAAAGGGAGGGAGAAGCAGGAGGTTGCCTACGAGTCGATTAGATACTGGTTATTTTTAAGATGCGGATTTTTCTCCTTTAGGAAAAACATGGAGAAACCTTTTGCGGATGAACTGAATGTGTCAAAATGTCAGAAGGTCTTTGAAGGTTTTGGGGCAATTGCTGATTTCCCCACCTTCCCTCCTCATTCCGGCTGGAGGAGAAAACTAAGGGCTCTCCTACACTGCTGCGTTTAAGCCTTTTTAGATGGGGACGTGGCGATGGCCATGACAAAGTGCTCTCTGGGAAGAGCAAGAGCTGAAGTTTTTATTTTGCGTGGCCCCGAAAAAGGGGATTCCCAGGTCCCCCACCTGGTTTGCATCCCAAATGTCTGCTGGCTTCCCGTGGGATCGGTGGTCCCTGAAAGGCTGGCGGAGCAGGTGCTGGTGGGGAGGATGAGCTCAGGGTCAGGCTCTGTGCCACCTGCCCCTAATTTTTCCTCTCTTATTTCTAAAGGAAATGCGTTGTGTTGCTGGAACGGTATTTGCAGGGCAGGGCTGGCCCCGTTGGGTTTCTCGCGTGGGGACACCTGAGGTCTTGTCCCAGTGTCCTCCAGGGCTGCTGTGCTCCCTTCAGCCAGCCTCAGTGCTTTGGCTGCCTCTCCTGATGGTGAAACCTGGGATGGTTTTGGATATGGGGAAAGGCTGGCCATGGTGGTGCAGATATGATGTGTAGAGGACTTAGTTACAAAAAATTATCTTTTTTTAATTATTATTTTTATGACTGTATCTTTTGCCTGGAGCCAGGGCTGCTAGCACCCTGTCTGAGTTAAAGCCCTGCTCCCTGAGCTGCTGAATTTGCTGGACAGCCGTGATAAAAATAAGCTGTTTTAATGCACATTCATAAAAATGTTAAAGTGTCAGGCAGGGAGGATGGCTGGACCGGAGGAGAACAACCAGTGCTTCCCAAAGAGCCCCTGTCAAGGTTGAGTTTAGGATGGAGCTGGATGTGGAGACCATCCCTGGGGTCAGTGCCAGGTTTTGGAGAGGATGCTTCGGGATGGAAAGCCCTGCCCAAGATGCTGGGAGAGGCTCAACCTTGGATATCTCTGGCAATTTTGTGGTCTGGAGTTGGGGTAGGAAACACCGTGGGTTTAGGGGTCTGATGGGAGCCAGGTGTGGGGCAAACCTTGGAGGCGTTGTATCCCATCTCGCTGTTGACCCACTTGGAAGGTGGCAGTGGCTTCCCTAGGGATGGGCACCATGGTGCCGGTCAGGGGGATGCTGCCGTCTGGTGCCAGCCTAATTCAGCAGCGTGTGGGAGGAGGCTTCATGCATCCATCCACCTTGTTTTTGGGGATCTCAGCCTCTTCCCGGCCATTGCGTGGGTGTGGGGCTTGTTCGGGGACACGATGGCTTCCAGCTATGCACGAGCGGCGCGGTGGCTGCCCCGTTGCACCCGTCCATACCCCCTGCACTGGGTTTGAGGTTCCTGGGGGTCCTATGAGCCATGGGGAGCTCAGTGCACAGCCTGCCCTGCTCCATCCATCCCCTCCCTTGGTGGCACTGGGGACACCCATACCGTCCTGAGGGGATGATGCTCGCCTCCTCCCCGGCCTTGCACGGCTCGCGCCGGGCTGGGCAACGGTCCGGAGCTGGCCCCTGGCGCAGCCGCTTGGCCGACAGCCCGGCTGGGGAGGTCAGCGTTGGGTTTTGTCCTCGTTTCCTCCCTCGATCTTTCCTCCGCTTGTTTTTCTCGGGCAGGGGAGGGAGGGGG
Source organism: Pandion haliaetus (assembly GCA_013401275.1). NCBI lineage: Eukaryota > Metazoa > Chordata > Aves > Accipitriformes > Pandionidae > Pandion > Pandion haliaetus. Next base: position 323,555 of record VYZV01039905.1, on the reverse strand, counting down.
ACAGTGGCTTTGTGCGTGTGTGTGTGTGTGCGTGTGTTTGTGTCCCGGGCTCTTCCACCCCAATAGTGACTCTGCAGGAGGTCCTGCATCCCCCGGGCAGGAGGGCAGCATCCCGTCCCGCTGCCTGCTCCCTTGCCAGGGTGGTGGCTCGGGGACATCTCCATCAGCCCGGTGTCACGAGCTGTGCCAGGCACTGGCGCGGACCCCGTGGCTCGGCTGCCCTGGCTGTGTTTGGCGTTTGTCGGGACGCCAGCTCTGCCGAAATCCAGCAGCATCCGTTCGGGTTTTAACTCCAGACCTTGCTATGGGCTTAGTGCAGATCTTGAATTACCCGGAGGGCTTTTGCACCGTGTGTCGGGTCTGGCCTGAGCTACACCCAAAGAAACCCCTTTCGTCCCCGACTGAGGGGACATGGACAGACAGATGGTTGCATCCAGCCAGACTTCGGTGCCTCCTCTCTCCCGCCAGAGCAGAGGGATTGAGGCTTGTCCTGGGCTGAAAATAACATGGCACTGGGCTGAAGCCTCTGTATTTTTGCAGCAGGGAGGCTGTGTTTGCGCGGGGGGTGGGGGGGACGGTGCTTGCTTTTGCACATGTTGGGATGCTGAGGTTACTGAGCGGATCTTGGGGCTTGGCGATGTCCTTCGCTGTTCTCCTTGGAACAGAGGGTTGATGACCCTGATGCCATCACGGTGGCGGTGGTATCCCCAGGAGCAGCTTTGCAGCATCACCTCCCTGGACCAGTTTGGGGAGGGGGGTGGTGATGGTGCGGTTGGCCTGGCCGGCCGGCCTTGCAAAGCATCGTTGTGGCTTTGCAGCTTTGTGCATGAAAGTAAAAGAGAAAGATGCCTAGAGCAGCTGGCAGGGTTTAAAAATTTTTAAAAATACACAATAAATAAGAAAGCAACCAGACATTAACCCTCTGCGGGGTGTGCTGCTGGGAAGCCAGTGCCCAATCCCAATGGGGCAAAGCCTCGTGTTGCTCATCCCACCTTGCCCTCCTGCTCCCCCCAAGCCACAGGTGGCCGCGGTGCTTAGAAAAAAAGCCCAAATGAATCTTTTCCCCATTTGCAGAGGTGGCTCCTCGGGCTGCAGGGGGACAGGGATGGGGGAAGGATTTGTCCCAATTCCTTTACACTGAGGACGGTCCTGCTGGGCCTGGCTCTGCTGCCGGCTTCCCAGGCTGCTCCCTGGAAAAGCATCTTTGAGCCAAAGCCTGTAAATGCTGGATGCTATTAAAAAAACCCAAAAAACAACCAAAGGGGAGAAAAAAAAAAAAAAGCCTGGGAAGCGTCTGACTGTCCGCCAGCTGGGCTAATGCTCTTCTTCACTTGCGCAGAGGCTGGGAGGTGTTTTTCGGGGTGCCCGACACCCCAGGGTGGCACAGGCTCTGGGAGCACCCCTGAGCCCCTTCCCCTTGCTTACTCTCCCTGAAGCCTGCATATGGCTCTATTTTAGGCAGCCTCAAGCCTTTTAGAGATCACATAGGGGAAAATCACCACTTTAGATGGTGTCACAACCATCCTAAAGGACGTGGCCATCCCCAACCTCCGGACCATCCCTGGCGAGCACCTGGTCCAGCCCTGGCAGCATCCCGGCAGGCAGGATGCCGGCGGTGGGCGCTTGGGGCCACGTCGGCCGGCGCCTCGCCAGGCGGGGCTGCGGCCGAGCTATTGTTTTCCCTTCCTGCTTGTTTTTCCGGACAACCCTCCCCTAATTAAATAAAAACACCCGTCGGAGAAATGAACAAACCACCCCCCCCCAACCCCAGCACGGTCCGATGCCGTGGGAGGGCAAAGCACCCGTGGGAGAAGTCCCCGGGGAGGGAGGCGATGGGCGAGCACAGCGGTGAAGGTAGGCGATCGTTGAGGGGAAGGCAAGTTGGGATGTGGTTTAGCCCGCTGCCAGGTTTCCATGCATGGCCATGGTCCAAAAATGGATGGTTTTGGTGATGTATGGGATGCGTACAGTCCAGGGAGAGCTGCTGGGTTTGGGGCGGCTTCATCTTGGTGCATCCTGGTTTTGGGAGTTGTGGGAAGACATGAGCATCACGTCATCCTTAAAAAAAAAACCCTATATGGCCTCAAAACCATGGAGAAAAGGCTGAATGCTTCATCCAAGGATCTTGAAAGCAGAGAGCAAATTGTAGGAGGCTGAGGATTAAAACCGAAAGTGCAGGTGTCTTTGGGATAGCTAATGATGCCCCTTTGTGACGTTTGAATTAATCTGTAAAAATAAAGTTTGTAACATTTCTTTCTTTAGCAAAAGTCAAGTTTTGGCATTAAATGGTTTCAGCCGAGCTCTTTCACCCTGAAATGCAGCAGTGTTCAAATAGAGAATAAGTCATGGGGGTTTTTTGAGGTGCAAGTGCTAACATTGTATTCAGCTACTTATTAAAGCATTTTTCCTTAACACAGTTTAATACTGAAGGTCAGTGGTAAATGTTTTGGTGGTTGCAAATGATACAGAAAAGCAGATTGCTGTTTTTCATGGGAGTTTTTGGGGGTGAAAAATTTTAGGGAAATCCCCAAATTTTGTGCTAAATGGAAACTGATTTGTGGGCAGCTGGTCCAACTGCTCTGCCTGGCGTGAGATGGGGGCTTGTGGCCACCTAAATGTGCTTTTTATGGCCCAAAAACCCCGTTCTTATGCTAATACAGGAGAGAGGTACTCGTAGTCCTCGATGCTTCGGTGATGAGGGTGATAGACATGGCTATAAATAAATAAATAGAGAGGCTGGTGAATGTCAGAGATGGTCTTCTGGGGGGCTGCAGATTTGAGTATTTAAATATATCCAGGGTGACCTGACCTACTGGTCCCTTGGGGAGGGTTTATTGCTGCAGGAGCATTTAGGGATTTGGGTCTTAATACATGCTAAGCTAAATAGCATTTTATCTTGGTACGTTGATTTAAATCCAGCAGCAGCCCCCTTTCAAGGGAGGTGATCGGGTCATGGTGTGGCTGTTTAGGGAAACTGAGGCATGTGGGGAGATGCGGGTGGAAAGGGAGCTGGGCTGTGCTTGGGCTTCATCTCCTATAGCAGGATTTTCGGTGGCCTTGCTGGAGAGAGGCTGCCCTGGTCCAGCGAGCATCAGTATCTCCTTCGGACACCATTCCTATATCGCTCTTACGTCTTCTTCGCCTCCCCTGCCATTGGGGCTCAGCCAACCCACATCCCTCGGTCCCCAATCGCCCCGAGCATCCTCCCCGTCCTCCGGCCACCTTCCCACCTCTCAGGCCATTTTGGGATGGGGCTTTGGCAGCATCGCTTGGAAATGCTCTTAAAATAGAGCCGGAGGGCAGCATCAGGGCAGGAGGGCTGTCTGGAGGCACGGCCATCCCCTCGGGGTGGGGACTTCACCGCCACGCTGCTTTCGAATAATTTTTATGGGGGTGTTTTTGGGTGCCGACGATGCCAGGACCCTGCCCGGAGGTCGTCGGCACGTGGTGGGGGCCAGCAGTTTTAGGGTTCGCTCCGGTTTGGTGCATCCAGCAAACACCCTAAGTCCAGACTTGGGGTGGAGATGGGATGGGTGACCTGCTCCTGCGGTGCCGTGTTGCTCTGCTCATGGGACTAAACCGACCCAGAAGGCCAAGGTGGTGATGGTGGAAAAGAGCAAAACTGTGATTTTTATTTATTTTTTTTTTTAATAAGTATTTTTAAATAGATATATATATTTTAATAAAATATTTACGTTTCCCAGGGGAAGGGTAATGGATTTAACCCTCCCATTAATCCCAATTAATCGGGCTTCTCTGCTCCAGTGGAGTTGCAGGGACGGGAGCTGCCGGAGGGGTATTTTGGGGCAAGTTGGGGTCTTTCTTGGGATCTCACCCCAGCGGGCGCCTCTCATCTTGGCTGGCGCTCCAGCTCCGGGCGAGCTCACGAAAAGCATCTGATAGCAATAAAGAGCAAAAACCTCCCGCTGACAAGCCCGGGCTGAAGTCACCGGCGGGACGCGGCCAAGACACGCATTGTCCTCGCCGCTGCTGGGACTGATTAGAGCCGCCTGGCAAGCCCCGGCGCTGGGTGAGGGGTCAGCCCCTTTTGCCAAAAAACCTCGATCCAGAGAAAAAAAAAACAAAAACAAAAACAAAACAAAAAAAAAACCCAACCAAAAAAACCACCCAGCTTTTGTTTTCCAGGCTGGGCTGTGCGGAGGCGATGCCGCCCGGAGGACCCAGTTCCCCCTGTGTTGCACCCATTTCTCCATGGCTGTGGCTGTGCCGAGCTTGGGGCATCCTATATGGGGAGCAAGGTGAGGTGGATCCCAGGAGGAAAAACCTGAATTAATTATTTTTTTTTTTCATAGTGAAAGCAAAGCAGGAGAGGCCCTGGCAAACAGCAAATCGCTCCGCTAAAAGCTTGCTGTCTCTTCAGTGTTCGATATTTATTATATCATTATTTATTCTCTATGCACTTGGGGGGTCTGAGCCATCCAAGTTCCTCTTGTCGAAATGTCCTTGGCAGTCGCAAGGCTTAGAAAATAGGGGGGAGTGGGTGGATGGCTGTTCTGGCTGGGATGCAGCATTTTATAACAAATATATATAAAGAGTGTTTATGTATTTATATATTTACATATTTTTATATATAAAGAGTTTAAATANCCCCCCCTTTGCCCCACTCCATGCTGCAGAGCCAAGAGTTTGGAGAAGAGCTGGTTTTTCCCTGTTTTCCCCAGGTGTGAGCGTTTGCTGGGGCTCTCCAGGGCCATTGGGACCGTGCGAAGCTGACGACCCCATTGGTTGGGTGGGTTGGTTGTGGAGCAGAAATTCAGTGAAAATCAAATTTTTGGCAGGGAGGAGGAAGGGGTTATTTTGCTTGTTGAGAAAACAGAGAAGAAAACACCCTTTTTTATTATTTAAACATTTTTGTCTGTGTGTGCTTTTGCCTTTGGCTCACAAAAAAAAAGAAAAAAAGACAGACACAACGTGTCTTGCTGGAATTCATGTGTTGATCAAGAGCTGCCATTTGTCCCAGAAAAAGTGGGAGCTGAGAAACTCTTTTTGGAGCAGGAGGTGCAGGATAAACCCAGCAGGTTCAACCCTCCAAGTCTGCCACTGTTCTGTACCATGTCCTCGGTCACATCCCGCAATGGTGGGGAAAGAGGGTGTTAATGTGGCCGGATCTGTCTCCGTCCATGGCTTGGCTGTTCAGCACAGAAAACCAAAGGGAAGCAGAGGGAAAGGGGATATCCCACCTGCTTTTAATACAGGGCATGGGATTTAGGGCAGGGGATATACCTTACATTTGGGATGCAGCTGGAAAACCCATCCTGGGGCTCAGGTATCCCCAGGAGAGGTGATAAACGTCCAGGGGTGGTCTGCACCATGCAAAATACGTGTGAGCTAAATTAGATATCCAGCAAATGCAGCCTGAGAAGTGTTGGCAGTCGCAGCATTTCGTAGTGTCGTGGTTTAACCCCAGCCAGCAACTAAGCACCACGCAGCCGCTTACTCGCTCACCCCACACCCAGTGGGATGGGGGAGAGAATCGGGGAAAAAAAAAAAAGTAAAACTTGTGGGCTGAGATAACAACAGTTGAATAGAACGGAAAGGAAGAGATTAATAATGATAATAGTAAAAATAATAAAATTACAATAATAATAAAAGCATTGGAATATACAAAACAAGTGATGCACAATGCAATTGCTCACCACCCGCTGACAGATGCCCAGTTAGTCCCCGAGCGGCGATCCGTCCAGGCCAACTCCCCCCAGTTTATATACTGGGTGTGATGTCACACGGTATGGAATGCCAGTTTGGGTCAGCTGCCCTGGCTGTGTCCCCTCCCAACTCCTTGTGCCCCTCCAGCCTTCTTGCTGGCTGGGCATGAGAAGCTGAAAAATCCTTGACTTAGTCTAAACACTGCTTACCAACAACTGAAAACATCGGTGTGTTATCAACATTCTTCTCATACTGAATCCAAAACACAGCACTATACCAGCTGCTAGGAAGACAATTAACTCTATCCCAGCTGAAACCAGGACACGCAACCTGGGGATGCTACTCCCTGATTTGAATTTTTCCAGGTATTGTCTTTCCCCAGGCAATTTAAAATGGGCATTAAAAAAGTGCATAAATCATCCCGGTGAATCCAGCTAGCAAGTTAGCTGCTAACATGAGCCAGAGCACACGGCGTAATTCAGCAAATATTAGGGGATATGGTGTTTTATGTAATTATCTTGTAGAAGCAGGGAGGTTTAAAATCCTAATTTCTTTCTATTTAGGGGGTTAAATCTCAGCTGGTGCCTAAAATTGGCTTCCTGCATGGGGCAAATGTACCCCCAGGGTGTTCATCTGGTTCAGGAGGTCGAGGTATCCCCTCTCCTGCTTGACTTCTCCTCTGCGTGAGCGTGGACAGCTGAGCCAGGCTTTGGCTTTCTTTGGTGGTTGGGGTGGCCATGGTGAAGGAATGTCAGTGGGTGCTCGTATGGCCTTGGCCTGTCCTTTCATTGGGCTTTCTCCTCCTTCGTTGAGTCTCCCAGACTCAAGTTGATGGTGGAGCTTCTTGGTTGGTGTTCACAAGCTGGGCATGGTAGTGGAGCTTTTTGGTTAGCATCTCCAAGCTGGACCTAGTGGTATTGCTTCTTGGTGTTTTGAAGCTGGGTCTGGCAGTGGAGCTCCTTGGTTGGCATCTCCAAACTGGGGCTGGCAGTGGAGCTCCTTGGTTGGCATCTCCAAACTGGGTCTGGCAGTGGAGCTCCTTGGTTGGCATCTCCAAACTGGGGCTGGCAGTGGAGCTCCTTGGTTGGCATCTCCAAGCTGGGGCTGGCAGTGGAGCTCCTTGGTTGGCATCTCCAAGCTGGGGCTGGCAGGTGGAGCTTCTTGGTTGGCATCTCTGACTTGGGATGCATGGACAGGGACGGGTGGCATGGCTGGGTGGGTGTTTTCCTGGAGAAAGAGCCCTCCTGAATGATTTTATTTCCTTCCTCCCCACAGCTGATAGTCGAAAAAACGACTGACTACCCTTCGGCTGAGTACTCCCTGGTGGAGGATGTAGCCCTCCACTTCACGTGTTTGATGGACAGACTGAATGAGCAGCGCCTCTTTCAGCCGGACCTGTGTGACGTGGACATCGTGCTGGTGCAGCACAAGAGCATCTTCCCGGCGCATAAGGGGGTCCTGGCAGCCTACAGCCAGTTCTTCCACTCCCTCTTCACCCAAAACAAGCAGCTGCAGCGTGTGGAGCTCTCTCTGGAGGCCCTCACCTCGCAGGGCCTCCAGCAGATCCTCAACTTCATCTACACATCCAAGCTCCTCGTCAACTCCTGCAATGTGCAGGACGTGCTGAATGCGGCTGCTGTGCTGCAGATGAACAACATTGCCTCCTCCTGCCAGAACCTCCTCGACACCCGCTCGCTCAGCCTGGCCGCCGACATGGCCCTGCCCGCCGAGGGCTGCACCGGACCCCCACCCTACTACTGTGAGATCAAGCAGGAGGTGGATGCCCCCCATCCCAAGATCTACGCCCGGGAGGGCAATGACCCCTACTCGGTGCGGGTGGAGGATGGAGCAGGTGGTGGGACGCTCCCGCCTGGTCCAGCCAAGCAGTACTACAAGGAGGAGAAGGATGATGGTCCAGGCGCTGTCTGTAAGATGGAGGGTGAGGAGTCCGAGGAGGACCTGGACAGCCAGGGCTCATACAACCGGGAGCAGATCATTGTGGAGGTGAACCTCAACAACCAGACCCTCAACGTCTCCAAGGGCATGGAGGGGAAAGCAGCCGCCAGTGAGGCGGCCGTGATGGGTCGGCCTGATGGTGATGGGCGTGACACGGAGGAGGATGGGGAGGGGGAGAACGAGGAAGGAGAGGAGGAGGAGGAAGAGGAGGAGGATGCGGAGGTGGGCGAGGAGGAAGAGGAGGAGCACAGCGACGAGGAAGACCTGGAGGAGACGACGGAAGAAGAGGATGATGACGATGATGATGAAGACGCGTCGGAGGTGAAAAGGGAAAAGGGTGGGCAGCCCCGTAGAGGCAGCCGGGCGTCCAAATCCACCAAACCTGCCATGGCAACTAGGTCCCAGGAGATGGCCAAGGTGGAAGAGGAGGAGGAGGAGGAAGAGGAAGGCCAGCGAGGGAGGAAGAGGAAAAAGGAACAGGACGGTTTGGGCCAGAAGGTGAAGCTGGAGGAGAAGCAGCACTACCCGTGCAAGAAGTGCCCCCGGGTCTTCAACAACCGCTGGTACCTGGAGAAGCACATGAATGTCACGCACAGCCGCATGCAGATCTGCGACAAGTGCGGCAAACGCTTCCTGCTTGAGAGCGAGCTGCTGCTGCACCACCAGACCGACTGCGAGAAGAACATCCAGGTGAGCCAGCCCCAGGGATGTCCCACCAGGGGATGGACATCCCACCAAGGGGTGGAGCATCCCAGTCAGGATGGACATCCCACCAAGGTGGGGACATCCCACCAAAGGAGCATCCCACCATGATGGGACATCCCAGTGGGGGAGGGACATCCTGCCCACCATGAAGGACATCCCACCCAGCTACACCATGGGACAGGCTCATGCTCAAATAATGTTTTTGATGTTGCGTTTGGCACATGGCAGACGGGAGGGAACCTTACTTCACCCGTGGCTCGTATACAGGCTCAGGAGGGTCCCACGATAACATGGGACCAGAGGATTTGTGCCGAGGGACTGTGGCTTCTCCTTGGCCAGCTGGGTGGAAACATAGAGTAATTTTTGAAGAGTAATTTTTCTTTGAGTTTATTCCGTTAATCTGGATAAAACATTGCAAGCCCCTGATGGAGACACACTCCAGCCGTTCCCACCCAGGCTGAAACCAATTTAGCTTAATTCAAAGATTTGCTGACACGAGTTAAAATGGTTTTAATCTGCCTTTTGTGCTCTTTAGCTTGCGTATTAGCAAATTTCCAAATGCATTTGACATCCATGTGTGGCTCGGGCTTGATGTGTCCTTCGCCTAATGCTAACGAGATCCCACATTTGCAAATTGACTCCATTAAATCAGTGCAGTTTTGAGGGGATAGGTAGGCATCCCATCAGAGCAGCAAATGTGCATTCCTGCAGACCCTCCAAACCCATCTGCTAATCCCCAACGAGCTGTTTTGCGTGACGCTGCCACTACTAATTAAAAAAATGCCAACTTCTGGAGAGCTTCGCCCATCATCCTTCCCGCTAGCGACCGGATTTTAAATGATCATGCAGCTCTCTTAAATGAAGGTAACACGACCCAAGTGCTACTGGAGCCTTTTGTCGATGGCACCCCGAATAAAATGGGGAACGAATCAGATCTCGGCACTAGGGTGTGCGGGGAAAACGGAGGCAGGAGTGGTCTTGGCTCAAGTGGGTGAAGGAGCCGTTGCCTGCACTGACCCATTGGTGCGTCTTCCTGAAAAATTCACAGTGCTGAGGTTGCTTTTTTTTGGATGCTTTTTCCTGGAACTGGGCAAGTGCAGCTCTGATACCTGCATGGTGGTGGCTGTTTCAGAGCCTATCGTAAAGCCTGTGCAATTAGAAATTAGTTTTCCCAGAACATTTCTTCAGCCTCATCTGCTTTCCTGATGGATAACATGGGGCTGTTACCTCATTGCTTTTTTTTTTCCCTTTTTGTCCCTTTTCCAGGTCATTTCTGAGTAGGATGAACCACAACTGCCCATGCAGTGACCTCCTTCCACGGAAAATGTGGATCATTACCTCTCACTTAGTTGAGCATTTTTAATTTTACAAATAGCCAAATTCACTCCATTTGCTCTGATAATATTGAATAACTTTATCAATATACCATGGAATTATAGCTGGATGGAAAAGATATTTTTTTCAACTCTATACCTATAATGGACAGTCTTTATTTCTTGTTTTTAAACTAGATCCGTTGAGGGACCATCCCTCTTATCCCGTTTGGCTCTGCTGCTTTCTTCCCCTGTTTTGTCACCAAATTTCATCCATAATGCTTTAGGTGTTAGGCTTCACCTCGCTCCCTGTGACTGTTTCCCATCACCCTCCACAGCCCCGTGGACACTGTAACAGGCATCCTGCCATCACTGCCCGAAAAATGATTTCTCCTGTGCTTTATCAAGTTGTTTCTCAAACTCTTTTTTAGTCAGCTTCAGTATGGTTTTCCTCTTAACCTGCGAGAATTTATCTTATCTTTTTTTTTTCTCTCATTTGGACGTTACTTTGACATTTTTGAGTGACACTTTTTTGCAGCAACTGAGGACACAGGGCTCAGCCCTTCAGGGTACTTGGTCCCAGCTTGGGGGCTTTCCTACATCTGCTGCTTTCCCTCTGCCTTTATTTTTAAAATTCCCCTGCAGCCTTTTTCATTTTGAGTGGAGAAAATGGATATTGATGTATTTTTGATATCAGGCTCTGGTCCTGAATTTGTCCTGAAATGTCTCTTAAAGCAGAGATAAAATTGTTCTGATCTGTGGAAATATATACTTAGGAACAGTAAAACTCAGAGGACTACTCATGTTGATATTCAAGCATGGCAAGATGAAGATGATGAGTGTTGGGAATGCCTCTGTGACCCTAATTTTGCCTCTCAGGCACCTAAATATAAATATATATAGAGAGATACTGTGACTACATGGCATAATGGTATATTTTCCAGGGTATCACAGCCTCATTCAGTGCAAACTTTGGTTGAAGCCCATCAACGAGCATCTGTTCCTCTGGGTAGGAGGAGAAGCCGGAGGAATACCTCCCTGGGCTTACTGGTACTGCTCAGCCGTGCTGTTGCAAGATGCCTCCAAGGCATGAATTATTTTCTCAACACATCTGCGAGGAGAAGGGATGGTTTTATCCCTGTTGGCCAAGAGGAAGATGACTCATGAAGAGATGAAGGGGAAAGAGTTGATTCTTGGAGGAAAGAGAGACCCTTGGCTCCTGGGAGGGTCCTTGGCCATCTGCTGCCTGCCATCTCTGCGCTCCAGCAGTGGTTTCCTGTGTGGACATCAGTCTCCCACGTTTCCCTGCGCACCGAACTGATTTCACATGCTTCAAACAGATCTCATACTGAAGTTGGAACTTTTCCTGGGAACTTTCAGAGAAACATTGAACTTGTTGAAGCTGAAGCAAATCTCTACAATAACTTCTCGGAGGAGACTTTGCACATCATGTTGTTCTGCTTGTGCTGATGGACTGTTTTTTGGTCCATTTGGATATGTTTGGAAAACTTATTTAGTGGTAAAGTATCCATAGTATCTGCTGAAGCTGCACTGCCCTGGCTTGGGCTTCTCCTTGTTCCTATATTCTTTGCAGCCTTCTAATGCACAGAGGGTTGGGTTTTTTTTTTTAAATAATGGCTTCATTGTGTGCAAGAATAAAATCCCCAGTTAGGAATAAGGCCTTGGTGCATGAGCTGCTGTTTGTGCAAGTCCTAATACAGCTGTTGTTGGAAATGTCACGTCCTTCCCTGGAAAGTCATTGTCCCTTCCTCAGAAATTTGAGTTTTGGAGGTTTTGAAGTGACAAGGTCTGTAACAGACTTGCTCGTCATGATTTTTGATAGCTGTAGGTTTCATAGTGATGTTTCCTTTCAATGGATGAAGCTGATAGCCTGGTAAAATGAAAATGCTGGTGGTGCCTGGGCATGTTCCCCTGCTTCCCTACCCATCCCCTCTCTCCTTGCAGTGTGTGACGTGTGGGAAGGGGTTCAAGAAGCTCTGGTCCCTCCACGAGCACAACAAGATTGTCCATGGCTACGCTGAGAAGAAGTTCTCCTGTGAGATCTGCGAGAAGAAGTTCTACACCATGGCCCATGTGCGCAAACACATGGTTGGTGAGTGCAGGAGGCAGCGGTGCCACAGCGAGATCTCGTTTTGGGTGTTCATCCATCATTTTGACAGTGAAGGGTGGTTTTTTTGTTGCTGTTGTGTTGGGAGCTTAGGGCTGGGCTTACTCTTGGGTGAGCTTTCTCACGTCCGTGCAGGGGCCTTGAAATTTGGCCTTAATGCCGTACATGTGTCTGCTCAGTGCTGGGTTTGCAGCAATCAGGCATGGAGCTAGGGAATCTCATTTGTTTTATTTAACCAGAAAATAAGACCTCAAAAGTGATTAAAGGAGCATTTGAAGTGTAACCATCCTTCCCTTGTGAAAGAGGACCAGACCACACCAGAGCCAGGCTTTGAAAAGCAAATTGGACACGGCAACAGTGATCAGGTCCCTGGGGCTTGCAGGCACCAAAGAGATCCAAAAAAGGGTTTTGCAGGCAATTAGAGGAGTATCCCTGATATGTTGCTACCACGCATCTTGCCATATGGCTTTGAGTTTGCTGGGGTTGGGTGCTGACATTGGGAGCGGCAGCCAGGACTTGGGGAGATGGATGCTTGGGGTGCGGGGAGAGTCTCTGACCTGCTCCTCTCCACTTCAGCTCACACCAAGGACATGCCGTTCACCTGTGAGACCTGCGGGAAGTCCTTCAAGCGCAGCATGTCCCTTAAGGTCCATTCGCTCCAGCACTCTGGGGAAAAGCCTTTTAAATGTGAGGTAAGGTCCTGTGTGTCACCCCACCCTGCATCCTCTCAGACGAGGACAAAACCGCTGATTTGGGGAAAGATCTTCCACTTCTTGGGGCTTCCCCCATGCTTTGTGCCAGTGCACCTGTAGGGATGCTCCCACGCTCTTCCAAACTTTGCAACCCCTCCTGGTTTGAGGGTCATACCAACCTTATGATGAAACTTGTCCAATGCTGGGATCTGTCCCTCCAGTGCCTGGACCTTGCATCCCATCCCAAGCCCATCCAGCCTGCAAACTGGGCTGGGTATGTCCCAAAAAGCCCATTTAATTGGGTTCTTTTGGGGGAAAAAAGTGATTTTTGCACTGCTCCAACATGCTGGTGATTTGGGGGGGAATAGGGAGGGTGTTTTGGGTGCTCATCAACAGCTCACCCCCCTCTCGCCCCCACAGAACTGCAATGAGCGCTTCCAGTACAAGTACCAGCTGCGCTCCCACATGAGCATCCACATTGGCCACAAGCAGTTCATGTGCCAGTGGTGCGGCAAGGACTTCAACATGAAGCAGTACTTTGACGAGCACATGAAGACACACACGGGTGAGAGCTCCCTACCTTGCCCCCAGCCCCTGCAGGCAGGTGCCCCGGGGAGTAAGTGATGGGATGGGGATAGCATCTTCAGGTGGATGGCAGGATGGAGTTTTGTTGGGGAAACAGTCCAGTCACCGGCTTCTCATCCGTCTTCCCCCATCCTTAGGCGAGAAGCCCTACATCTGCGAGATCTGCGGGAAGAGCTTCACCAGCCGCCCCAACATGAAGCGGCATCGCCGGACCCACACAGGCGAGAAGCCGTACCCCTGCGATGTCTGCGGCCAACGCTTCCGCTTCTCCAACATGCTCAAAGCCCACAAGGAGAAATGTTTCCGAGTCAGCAACACTTTGGCTTTGGACACAGCTGCCCCCCAACCTGCCGCCAGCCCGGCCCCACTGCCCCCCGGCCCTGGCGTCTCCCCCCTGCCCCTGCCGCTGCTTCATCCTCTTCCACAGACCCTCCCTCCTCCTCCTCACCTACCGCCACCCCCTCCCCTGTTTCCCGCGGGGAGGATAAATTTGAACAACAACTAGGTGCCCCCCACCCCGGCCGTGTGCCTGCACGGACTGCTCTACCCATTGGGAGTGTCTCCCCCTGGGGAGCCAAGGCTTTGCTTGCTCTCTACTCCCCTTCCTCCTTGTTTTGGGGTTGTTTCGGGTTTTTTTTCCTTTTTCTTACCTGTCATTCGCCGCAGAAAGGGGGAGCAGGAGGAAGCCCCGCCCTGAGGAGCGGGGGTGTTGGGGGGAGAATCACCGTCCATCTGTAAGGGTATAGGTAAAAGGCATGACTGTTTCATCTTCCTACGCATTGGCTTCATCCTTGTGCTGGGATGCTGGCGGGGCTTGGAGGAGCAGGATGCCACACCATCCAGGCTTGAGCTTGCCGGTGTTGCGTGCCCGCTCGCTAGCCGAATGAATGCCTGCCGGCACTTCAATATTTATAATAAGCCGAAATCTAGCTAGTGGTGCTTGAATCCCTGTACTGTAAAGCTGGTCTTTCAATTCAGGCTCTTTTCCCAAGAGGTTGAGAGGTGGGCACCACAGAGGAGCCCCTGCTGGCCCTGTGTGCTGGCCCCGGTGGCCTGCGACGAGCGAGCAGATGTCCCCATTGTAAAGCCGTCAGCCTGCTCTCGTTAGCAGCCCTCACCATGTCTTTCCTCCCCATGACAGGTTTTCCTCCTCCATAGGCGAAAGCACAAACACCGGTGTTGCATTCTGGGGCATCGGCAGCTCACTGCCAGTTCATTTTTGGGGTGCCCTAAGGGAGCCAGGCTCTGGTGTGCCCTTTCAGCTAACCCCAGCAGGAGCTGGGCTCCTGGGGATGCTCTGGAGTTGGCAAGGTGTCCCTGGGAGAGCTCTGATGGCCTCGGGACTGACGGGAGGGTGGCCTGGGACAGAGGATGCCGCTGTTTCTTGGCAGAATCAGCCCAGAATAGTGCCTTAACAATTCGAATAAACCCTTGACTGATGGGTGAGCTCCAGGTTAGGTCCCATTGCAAGGTTCAGAGCTAAAACAAGACCGCATTCAGCCTGATTATGATGTCCCATCATCCAACTTGTTGCCTGTGTCACTCTCCTGAGCTTCGCCTCTCCCCGTGGGGTTGGTGTCCATTGCCCTGCCCTGGCTTGCGGGGCACCAGAGGGGACCAGTGAAGGCTGTGGTTGGTGTGGTGATGCCCCACAGTGTTGGTTAGTGCTTCTCTGGCCACATCGTGTTTGTTGAAGTTGAGCTGGTCTTTGGTTTCACTTACTCAGGCTGGCTTTGTGCTGGTGGAGGAGAAGAAGAAGGCTTTGCTGTTAGCTTTTTATTGGATGCTGGGGTACAAGCTGGGTCTCTCGCTGCTGTGCTGTGCCCTGGGTTGTCATGCATTGGCATGACCATGGCTGTGTGGTCTCCCTGTCTGGGGAAGTGTCCCCTTTGGGATCGGGGAGAGCTGGGAGCACTGCAGGGGCTGCAGAACATCCAGCATAGTCAGAGAGGTGCTGGCCAAGAGGTGGGGTGTGTTGCAGCTGATGCCTTGCTCCCAGGGCCAGTGCTGTGGATGCATGCGGATGTGGATCAGGTCATGGAGGAGGTGGTGAGCAGGACTGTTGTTAGGCAAGAAGAAAGAGAGGACACTGAGCGTGCTGCAGGAGCCCTTTCTCATTTGCGCCTTGATCTGGGTGATAGCAGGGTGCTGGGGACAGTGAGCCACATCTGGCTCTGCAAGAAGTCTTGGTGCTTCTTCTGGTCCAAATCAGCAAAGCACTTGGGCAGCGTTGAGGCTGTCCCTGCAGAGATTGGAGGATTCAGCCATGTGGTCAGGGGCTTTGCTGACTGGGGACGTGCAGGAGCGTTAGCCTGATAGGGACAGGACAGGGGAGCATCTGCTATTCTCCTGAGTGGTCTTTGAGGTGACGGGTTAAGTGACTGGTGTCCCTTCCTGCTAAGCAGTGTCCCCCTGTGCCTGACATCTCTGGAAAGCTGGCTGCTCTTGTGGATGTTAGCATGCTGAAGCAACAAATTGCTTTTCATCTTCATATTGGCTGGGTTCCTGTGGACCCCCAGCACCGCAATAAGTACGAGTGAGCTCGCCCTCACCTCCATCTGCTTTGAGCAAAAGGAGGATGCTATGGCAGAGCTGCCTCACCATAATGACTTTCTCAGATGGGTACCAATGGCTCCTCTGCTTTCCTTCCTCCATGACCTTGGGGCTTATTGGGATGGTGCAAAGCCTTCTCAAACAGACACCCATGAGGGCTGCGGGCACTCACATCTTGGGGCCATTGGCTTTCTGAAGGGACCATGACCCAGATTGGAAGATGATTGCTTTAGAGAAGCATTCAGTGATACCCTTGGAGGTATTGGAGGGCCTCAGTAGAGTGGTCCATGCTGTCTCCTTGTCTTCTGCCTCCCAGATCCCATCCCCTCAGGCTCCCTTGTGCTTCTTTCCCCTCACACTCAGCCTTGAGTTGGGATGGGAGCACTGCACCCCAAGGAGGGCTCACCTTGCCTGTATGGTCTTCTGTGATGGAGCCCATCAGCCTACCTGTCTGGTAGACTTCTCCCCACAAGTAAACACCCACACCATGTGTTCCCTTTTACTGCTCACCTGGAGGTGGCTTTCCCTCCCCTGGTTCATCCTCTCCCAGTGAGGACCTGTCCCACTTGGACATCACTGTGAGATGAGAGCACCTTGTTGAGGCTAGAAGCCCAGTGGAAAGCCCAGTGACTGATCCCAGCTGCGTCTGATCCCCTTCGAGAGCCTGCTCGTAGAGCCACCTGGAGGTGTCGAGATGTGACCATGCACACAGCACTTTGGAGAACCAGATCCCTGCTGCTCCCTCCCCTCTCCAAAGCCTGGGCAATTCCCAGGAGTCCTATGAGGCCTCTGAGCCCTTTTGTCTACACCCTTACTTGGTCCCAATGTGTCTCTTGATTTCTGGTTTTCGTTAACGTACTAAGAGCTCAAATGAGTCGCTCCTGCAGTGTCTCGTCCCGCATCCATCCCAGTAGGCCCTGCTGGCACCCATTGGGTTAGATGGGGCGGGAGTCGGGGGATTTGGGTCCGTTGTTTTCAAGCTTTTTATGTTTTATTTTAAAATTTTAAATTTTTTTTTAACTCTTGCACCTTAATCTCTCACATCCCTTCTTTGACAGACTGCAAGGGTGGAGAGGGGCTTAACTTCCATTACACAGTTCGTGACTATGCCGCAATGCACGTTCAACAGACAACTCTGCCCACGCGCTGAACCCCAGACCTGTCTGGGTTTGAATTTCTTTTTCCCCCCTTCATTTGAACGCTGGGGAGGGAGGGAGTCATGTGGGGAGCATCATTTTTGGTTTAAATATCCCAGGAGCCTGGTAGCACAGACCAGTTAGCCTCATAATGTCCATGAGGCACAGCTGGCCCTTCGGACCACAGCCATAACCCCAGCACGGTGGGAAGGTGATGATGGATGGACGGCCGGCAGGTGGGAACGGCTGTGACAGTGCAATAGAGACGAGCATCCGCTGCTAGACAACTCCACTGATTAAACTCTTGGTTTGCCCGAAGTTGAGAGGGAAGGATGGACGGACAGACGCCCTTTGTTCACACGGACGGAGAGAGCTTCCCCACACGCCGCCCTGCCTAGTGACACATAACCATGATGGGAGTTGGGTTGAACTTGCAAAGGAGAAAATAATAATTAAAAAAGGGAAAAAAAAGGATTAAGAACAACCACAGTAGCATGGAACTTGAAGAAAATGAACGAAACCCCAAGCACTTGCCTCAAAATTAGTTTCTCATGCCTGGTGTTTGGCTCTGTATTATTTTATGGCATTCAGTATCAGTTGCCCAAACATGCCAACTTAAGAGTGTATCGGTGGCTCTACTAGTGTGAACAAACTAAACAAAGCACTTTATTCTGTATAGGTAAGGGAGGGCGGGGAGGGGAAGCTTTGATGCTTTTCAGAAGCATCTTAAGTAATGTTCTAGCAAATGTATTATTATTATTATTTCTTTTTTTTTTTTTAATGACCATGTGTAATCAATATATGTTTATGTTTAACTCCAAGTACAGCAGTTACTCTCTTTGGGATGGTGTGATGAGGGGGAGGCTGAGATGATCGGGTTAGTCGATCAGCATAGGGCTAACTAGGGCAAGTCATTGCCTACTGCAAGAATGGGCAGGTCTTGCTTTGTGATGGCCCCATTGGCCAATGTCTGGGAGGTCCCAAGAGGTGCATCAAAGCTGCCTTCCAGCTCACAGTCAGCCTTGGCACCATGGACCCAGCATGCATTCCCATCCCGAGCCATCTTCTGCCTGGGGGTGCTGGGGCTGCTCTCTGGGCCACCCATGAGCAAGATGCATCATGGTAGGCTGTTTTGGGTTGTCCCTAGAGGCCAGGTCCTTGGCCATGCTTTGAAACCTGCTTTTGGCCTCTCACCAAGGCACGTCAGGGGTCACTGAGCTCTGAAAGTGGTGAGAGGCCAGAACTGGGCCTTTCCACTGCGTTCTCCCAGTCTGGAAGTGTTACGACTGTTACCAAAGAGGTTGCAAGTGGAAGGACTGAATCAATAAACAATTTGTCTTTTATAAAAGAAAACCTAAAGCTCCACCACTTTCTTTGTTACCTTAATTTTGCTTTGCTTTTTTGTTTGTTTGTTTTTGAAAGGCTCTTTTCAGGCAATTGCGTGAGGAGTCAGAGCCTGGCAGGATGGGCTTCCTATGGTGTGTTGATCGCTGCCGTTGCTTCACATGTATAGACTTCGCATTGGGTTTGGTGGGAGGTGTGTTCGTGTGTGTGAGACACAGCTAGACTGTTGTGGGGCCAACAAAAAAAAAAGCTTTTCAGGGAAGAGTGATCAGTGGATAGAGGAAGGGGCTAAGTGCTTACAGCCCTGGGGGTGTTAAGTGGGGGGAGGGCTGAGCTCCTGGGGCCTCCTGGCTCCATGAGGTTTGTGTGAGCTATGAGCTGGGGCTCTCTGATCTCCTCTATAGGCAGTAGAGAAACCAAGGAGCCCGTTCAAAAGGACCCAGTGCTTTTATTGATTTAAAATGGAGCCATGGCAACCTCGCCAGCTAACATCAGCACTGATATTGGGAAGCTAATGGAAGAAGAGATGATTATCCCCCTCCCTTGGGATGTATCTGATCCTTTGCCACTGGCATTGCCTGGAGAAGATACCCGCAGGGGAACCTGTGCCACTGCAGCTGTGCATCTGAGCCAGGAAAACACTGGGCAGCAGCAAGTAGTGATGCCTCCCTGAGTATTCATGCTGGTATTTCTTATCTGCGATTGCCTTTGGACTGAAGCAGCCTCTTGGCGAGGTGGTGGTGAACTTCTCTGGGCCAGACTTTCGCTTAGCGATGTGCAACTTTGCTGCCTTCCTTGGGCCAACACTGGCTTGCACACACTGAGATTTGGCCCCCGTTGCTCAAGCAGTGGGATATTTCAAGCTCTTCTGGGTCTTTTTATACAACAGCTATTTTTCCTTTTATGGTTTCTTGCCCTGTGCCAGTGGTGGCATCTCCCACAGCTTTATAATGGATGTGAACCACACAGGAGCACTAAGCTCCTATTAACTGTATTCCCTGTGGACAGTTGCAAGGTGAGCGACTGACTATAGGGTCCAGTTTTAATCGCTATCAAGGGACCACACCATAGCAATGTGACAGGGGGGTGGATGGGGATTAACCCTCTCTTAGGACCGAGGATGATGTGTCAATGGCTTTCCATTCTGTGTCCAGCAAGAAGAGCTGAAGCAAAGGTGTCGGTGTCCTACCCCAGGCAGGAGATGGTATCCTGCCACCGCAATAAATGACTTTTAAAAAAATCGTTATTCTATGCATGGATTTTTTTTTTTTCTTCTTCTTCATTTTTCTTTTCTGCCACAAGCTGTTCTACATTTGGTAGATTCGTCTTCAATTAGCTTGGGAGTCATGCACAGGAATTTCTGCAGAACTGGGTAGAAGGTGATTTATTTTGTTTTTAATACAGTGCTTTTTTCACACATTTGGTTGTTTCAAAGGTTTTCGTTGCTTTTTTTTTTATTTTAAGCTATTTTGTGACAGCCAGTCACCTTGGATTTATTTTTATTGTGAAAATATTTCATTACTGTTCTGATGTGATTGTCCTCTAAGGAGATTATGCTGTAACTTTTTAAATCCTTAAAATGAAACCAGGACAAGAGTTTGGTTCCTTTAGTCATGCCAAATTGTCTTTCTTTCCAAATGTACTCTATTTTCTTCATGACTGCATTTTTGAGCTAGACAAATCAGCCAGATACGATTTTTGACACCATAATTTTCGTGCTACTTTGAGGGTATTATTTTGCAAGGTTTGTATTTGTTCTTTTTCATTATTATCATCACCCCTGTTCATGGTATCATGACATCATGTAGTCATCCAGCTTCCTTCTAGCCCTAGGTAAGCTTCTATTCCTCATATCTGTGGAGAATAGCTGTGAGGATATGAACGCTAAAGTTTCAGCTCCTAGATGGGGGAAAATAAGAATAAAAGCTGGGGCTCTGCTAGGGCTTTCCATGGGGCTGGTTTGCTGTGTGTGTTCATCACAGGTTTTGCTTGGTCCTTGTGTTTGGTTGCTGTGGACATTCAGTTACAGCTCTATCAACATGCAAACACAGGGGATTTCTTTTGAAATAGCCTAATAATTTATTTTTAAATAAACCACTGGTCAGATGGTGTGGGCATCAGGAGATTTTTGCTCTAGCAGATCTTTGTCCCGCTGCCAGTACAGTCATGTTTCTATCAAAACATCATTATGGATAACTTTAAAAAAAAAAATGCATTTTTTTCTCAGTAGGAATCTCTTTTTGAGCCAAACACGTCTGAGATCTCCATGTACCTAGCAAACTAGANAAAAAAGATCAGAACATCAAAAATAAGAGGAACAGCATAAATATAAAATCTTTCCCTGAAAAACAGCACTTACCCAACCATAGGTGAGGACGTTGTGATCTGTGATTGAATGTGAGGAGCCCAAAAGGCTGGAGATGAGTGCACATGGCCTTCCTGCCCATCTCTCCCCCCTTTCCTACCCTGCTACTTGCACAACTCTTCCCCTCCCACCGACCTTAGCTCCTGGCTTCTCCTCAGTCCAAAGTCAAGGTAGAGGCAAAGAACTAAGACTATTTTCTTTTTATTGCAGCTTCCAAAGCGTTTCTGCTGCCCACACTCACATGCTCTTTTCTTTTAAGTGTCTCATCCCAAGAACTCTCATCACTCAGAAACTCATCAAAGTCCCTCCAGGTCTCTCCTGTACCACTTGACTTTGACCCTTCCTTTTCCTCTCCAAGGTGGGCTCTAGTACCATGTTCACATCTGCCTTAGGTGGGGAAATACTTTATAGACCCTTTTTTGTGGGGAATGTCAGCTTCATCCCTTGGGACCCGCTTTCTGCCTCAACCGTTGGTTGGGGAGGTTCAACAGCAGTTGAGAAGATGGGGAAAACATGGAGAAAGAAGTGGAAAAAGTGTATGACCTTTTTGTCCTCTCTGCTGAGACTGGTACAAGTCATTGCTCCATGCTTCTCAGCCTACCCCAGCTCCTTGCAAGCTCCAGACTGCTTCTCTAGTGAGCAACTTCAAGTTCTCATAGGGCTTCAAGATAATTTCCCCCCTTTCCCATTTGACTAAGAAAAAAGGTACCAATCACAGATGCAACATCCTACACAGTATCCAGATGCCACATCTCTGCGCTGATAAACATGGCCTCACCTCCCCCATCCCTCCTTGCCCTAGACCCCCATGGAATAAAAATAAATCACGCCTTGCTACATCTTCGTTAGGCGCAAAACGTTGAGGCGCACGGGAAGGAAAGTGGCACCGGAGGCGTACTGGATCTCCCGGAGAACCCCTTCCCACTTCTTCTGCTCTTCATCATACCTGGGGAGACAAACAGTTACAGTGAGGAAAGTGTCTCCTCTCCCTTACTTCAGCTGCTCTCCATAGTGGTGGGAGCCCTGGTGCATGGTGTGATGTTCCACAGACATTATTTGGCCGCAAGACATCTGTGGGAGCTGCATGGGGACTTTCAGCCCTGGTGTGCTCCAGTTTGCAGCACCAAGCTAGGGGACATGGATATCAGCACGTGGTCTCACAGGGAAGGGTGTACTTTTCCATTGGGAAACAGGTTGATGGCACCAAGACTGAACATCCATGGTGAAGGCCAGCAGGTGCCTGCTGAGGGTGCTCTAGAGCCACAGATGAGAAGGACAGGAGCCACTAATGCTATGTTAGCAGCCCTCAGAAAGTGCTTTCTGCCCGATTCTCTGCTCACACATAAGGCTATCTGATTTCCAGCCCAAGCACTGGCTTTTCCCAGGGAGAGGATGCATTGCACAAATGCTGCTTCACACCAAAGGGGAGGTCTGGAACTAGCTCCAGGCAAAATGTCAACACAGCAACAAAGCTAAAGGAGCACATTTTCCCTGGTACATTGCTATATGAGGCTAGGAGATATCACTCAATCACTTAATGTGCCCTCTAGCACAGCACAGGGCAAACTTCTCACCCAGAGACCCAGCACTGAGCCTGCAGACCTGTGCTGGGGTAACAACAGCCCTCTCACACTGAAGGCACCAGGAAAGACAGAAACTCTCTGTTCCCTCAGTGGCTCTCGCTAACATCCCTCCCGTGTTCCCTTGGACAGCCCCAGGGAAGAATCGTCACCTCCAAACATCATTCAGCTCTGTTGGCACCAGCTCTCCTGACTCCGTCTCCACCGTGGCGAACCCTCCGAGCAGGTAGAGCACCCCAGCCAAGCTCACCAGGCTGACTGAGCTGCGCTCCTGGGGGAATTCAGTGAAGGTGTCCCACCTGCCATATCAAGAGAGGGGACATGTTAGGGCACCCTGCCCACCCCCATGCCAAGGCTGGCCTTGAATCAGGAATCAACAATTGAATTAACTAGTGACAGTTTAACTTGTGTAGGTCTACATGGGATGGGATCATACACTGGCTGTTGTTAGAGATATCTGTTTCCATCATCACAGTTCAACACCATTTTATATCGAGTAGATGCGCTGTGAAGCACACCTGGCATGGACCAGCAGGTCCCAGCTGTGGGACTGCAGCTTCAAGGCCTGCCCAAAGTCTATGGCATTGGGTGGAGCTGCCAAGATGAAGCTACAGCCCTGCAGGGAACCCAAGGATTGTACCAGTTGGTGAAACTACTTTGAAGGTGAGCCTGAGATGATCTACAGCCCAACTGCAGTGGCTTTGGTGATGCCCAGCTGTCTGAGGAATACAGACTGGCAGGAACTGGTATCAGGAGTTGCAAACAAACTCCAGAATGATTGGAAGTTGCTTAATGTACACCTGCAGCTTCTCCTTGTGTGACTACACCCCAAAGGTGTGCTCAGGTACGTACTTGTTGGTGGCAATGTCATAGACTTCCACTGAGTTGGTCAAGCCGGAGTCGGTCACGCCAGCCGCCACGTAGACTTTGTCCTTGTGCACAGTGGCTCCGAACAAGGAGCGGGCAGTTTTCATGGGAGCCAGCTCCTTCCACTCAAACTTGGCTGGGTTGTAGACACACATCTTCTTCAGGCACTTCCTAGAGAAAAATGAGAGAAGAGGACTTGATCGCCTGCCAAGGGGCAGCTTTGCACTACAGGAGTTTGGGGATGTCTGCTGGGAAGAACATGGGGTCTCTAGAAAGGATTTTGCTCCTCCACATCAGCATGAGTGCCTTTGCTTGGGTGTGCACCTGAGAATGCCCATGCCAGGAGACATCATTTGTGTGTATAATGTATCCCCTCTTGCTGTGCTCGCTTTGGATAGGAGTCCTAAAGGCTCAACATTGTGCTTGCACATCTGGATATGGGTCCATGGAGCTAACTTCCTCTCAGGACCTTGCACACAGCCATCAGACAGTGTTTCAGTGCTCCTGATCCAACCTGATGCTGCAAAACATCATCAGTAACATCCCTGTTCCCCAGGACGGCAATGTAAGATGTGTGAATGTGTGCGTGCTCACGCTTTTTGGACCATAATCCTTTCAGAGCAGGACCTATCTTTGCTGGATTATGGCATGTTTGCTCTGCAAACAGTCATACTTCTGCCTTGCAAAGCAATTGCTGCAATGCTCCCCGAGAGAGGCTTTTTCTGCTGAGCCCGTCTCCTGCAGGAGGGCAGGAGGGGGTCAGGTTTGATGAGGTTTTTCACTCCAATTGCAAATAGCCATCTGGATTTGATTACTAGGACCACGCTGCTCTGCAGTCCTGCTAGTTTGGGGGATGACTCCCTGAACTGCTTTTTGACTTACTTGTCGCTTCCTTTGCCACCAATGACGTAGATGAGATCCTTGTGTGATACCACCGCGTGGCCATAGACGGCATAGGGAAGGGAATCGGCTTCACCCCACTTGAAGGACCTGGATCAGAGGAAGATGGCAAGCAAAAGGATCTGTAGCTTGCTAGGTGAGCCCTAGAGTACATGGAACTTTCCAGACCTAGACATGAGCACAGATCCTGACCCGATCTCAAAAATATGAGGTTTTCAATGAGATAAGGCTCATCAGTAAATTTTGTGATCCTAAAAAAAGGGGGGAAATAAAATATACAGAATGTTTATGCTAGTATCCATTGTTTTCTGCAGCATCCCCTACTCTTGGGCTTTGTGGATACACATCCCGATGTCTCCCAGGACCTCACCTCATTTACAAGCATTACCAGCTGAACACAAAGATGACAGAGATTTCTGCATGATGGAAAAAAAAAATAAAACCAATGAGACTTAGGGCTGCAAGATCCTGAGGAAGAAATTATTTTTTGGCCATCGCCTTCCACTTTGAGGTGCTTTTGTTGGCCAACACTCAGCAAGGACCCACAGGGGAAGGTATGTCCACATTTTGCAGTGCAGGGCTGTGTTGAAGCCTCTGAGCTAGCTCTGGGGCAGCTGAGCAGAGAATGTAGCTATAAGGCTTTGGAAACTCCAAACTGGTACCCAATAGGGCTGACCAATTTCTCAAGAGGTGTCTGTTCATGTCCATGTAGCTTAGACTCATCCCCAGTTTTCATACTTGTAGGATGTAGCCCCCAGGACCTGCACTTTATTTTACCTAAGAACTGAGTTGCCTGGGCTCTGAGTGTTTTCTAATTAATTGCCCAACCACTCTGGGCAAATATTTGATCACGCAGACCAGCAGTTTTCCCTCTCCATGTTTGTTACAGTTGAAATCTTGACTTAAATAAGGCTAGAAATACAGGTGGAGCTGACCACATCTCTACTAGCTTCAAACTGGTATTCAAACCACCCCCCTGAGCACTTAGCGGGGGCAGACACATCCTTTCCCGGAGCCTGCAGCGGCAGATAAATGCCCTGTTCTGTGGGAATGAAACTGGTTTCAAATCTCTGCCTATAAAACAAACTTTGAAACGTACACATCTAAATATAGACCAAGCACAGGCTTGTTAATGCCTACTGCTCTGCCTCTTTGGGGCAGAGAGCAGCAGTCTTCAGATGTTTCTGTCTCCTGTGAGCAGAACAGGATGGTGCCTTTTAATAAAGCTCATGACCTAACACTGGGCAGAGCCCATTGTCCAAAAATAATCAGATATTAAGCCTGATATCAATCAGCATGGGTCATTCAGTGCCACATCCGAATATTTTCAAAACAAACATTCCTGTTCAAAGCCACTTCTGCTGAGACCACAGTGAACGGCGCTGAACCTCCAACCAATGAGCAACAGCAGAAGGAAAAACTCTTGCTCCTCTATACAGGTCCCACATGAGCATCTACTAAGATTGGTCCCTGATAACATAATATCCCCATTACGGCTTCCATCTCCAGGAGGTTCAATTACAATAAATGAAGCAGCTGGAGAGAGACAGCTCAGAGTCCCAGGGTATGGCTTGAGACAGTCCCAGTGCTCCCAGTATCCAGATGCAGAGTTTGAGCCCTGTCTCCAAAACCTTTCAGCCCCTAGAGAGCTGGAGTTGTTTTGCAAGGCAGCTGCTTCACCTTCTCCTGTAAAACACCTTCTGCCCCACACTCGCACGTGAACACTTACAGACGGTCGTAGCACAGGACCGAATCCAAGGTCTTCTCTCCCTCTTTCAGTTCCTTCCCTCCAACCACAAAAATAGAGTTTTCCGCCTCTCCCAGGCCAAAGAGGCAGCGAGGGGAGGGCAGGGGGGGCATCCCCAGCCAGTCTGCGTCCAGATGGTCATACTGAAAGGAAACATATGGTCATTAGTGTGTGTTCACCCGGCCTATTTGCTTTGCAAAAATCAGGGTCCAGAGGCTGAGGGCAAAGTCCATTCCCACATGCAACTTGGTCACCCCAGTAGGCACTTTCTACAATGCCAGTTTCTGCCTATGCCTTACCATCTGTTGCAGGATGGGAGATCTTAGTGCAAATCCAAGTCATACATCATATGACATACACTTTATGACAAGGCATAAGAGCAGAGTTGCGCCAGCATGAACATGTTCTGCTCTATGCACCAAAGCCTTGGCTTGGAACAAGTTGGGTCATCTTCAGATGAGAGTGTCCCATGTTGGACCTCTAATAGATAGTTCCTGGGACTGGAGGTGCTGAAACACTTCAATCTTAGAAATTTTGCCTGAACCTCTTCAGATGTAGCACAAACCACAGTATTTCATCCTGCTGTTTTCCAGCTCTGCCAGGTAACACTGTGGTGTGGGCAGTGTTGGCTACCCAGCTCACTCCCCTGAGCCCCTTCTTTTCCCACTGATTCTTCTTTCTGGAAAATGATCAGTTACCGTGTTCCTCCTCTGCTTCTTAAGATACCTATGTTGTCCTGTATCACCTCAGTGTGTGTGAGAGCTCGTGAGATGAAACATGCGTGTGTCTATCTGCACAAAGGCTATTTACACAATACCTATCCACCCAATATGGTACAACACAACTGAGACAGTACTGCAAAGACCAGAGCTCTTCTTGCTGACCGAAGCGTGCCAGGCCTATCTGATAGATGGGGAAACTGATGCATACAGCATTACTAAATCAGATGGCCAAATTCTTGCAGATCCTTGGACATCTGTACATCAAGGCATTGCATCATCTCCCACCAGAAGAAAGATGTGAAAGATTATGAGGCTGGGGGCTCTCTGGGCACCATGGCTTGATGGGAACTGTAAACTGGGGCAAAAATTTTTAATGTAGCTTGGTAGCAGAGGAGGGAGTGACATCTTGCAGCCAGTTTGGTGGGACTCTGCAAGATGAAGCTGTGATGCAGCGTTGCCTGAAGCACTGTTTGCTATGGGCTTGGGCCAAAGAGCTTCAGCTTGCTGGGTTGCCTCCAAAGACTCGGCCTCAGCTGGGTGCCTGTCGTTATTGTCTCTTTGTAAGCTGTGGTCCACATATGTGTTATTTATAGTGCAAGCCCAAGCAGCTCAGTCATCAAGATAGTTCCTGCTTCTTGATGGATTCAGCATTGTTTTCAAGTCATAAATCTTACAAACGACAAATAAAGGATACCCTTTTCCATGTGAAATGTCAATGGAATAATTTTGTTCCCTACAAAATTTGCAAGGCCTCTGGGATTTATCAGCATTTTTAGAGTTTGGTTCCTGTCCTTAAGTCTAAACTATCCCTGACCTAACTCTCCTGGCTTCAGCAGGAGGAATGTGAAATCAGGGAGGCCAGAAACAGAGTCAGAAGATGCTGCTGCACTGACACAGTGATTCAAGGGTCCATCATACAGCTGCCTGTCTACATCTGTGTAAGATTTCAGCTGAAAAAAGGCTCAAAGGACTCTCTTACTCATACAGAAACCGTGAGCTACGTAATGGCACTGATGGCAATAAATTACACCTTTGCAAACTGATGGCACCTTCCAGCCTTAGGACTTGCCTGCACCTCCCGTGCACAAGTGCTGCAGTGAGCTGTGAAGGGACCACTGCCCCCTTCTTATGGAGAAGGAGCTAAAAGTGGCCACACGAAGCCCAAGACATTTGCTACTGAGTCAGTGGCAAATTGGGAGCTGAATATAGAAATCTTGCTATTTGCAGCTTAGAATCACAGAATAATTCAGCTTGAAGGGACCTCCAAAGGTCTTTTATCCAGCCCCCATGCTCAAGCAGGTGCAGCTTTGGAGTTAGAGCAGGTTGCCAGGGATTTGTGCAGTCAAATATTAAATACCTCCAAGGATGGATGTTTTGTGACCTGTCTGGACCCCTGCTCCAGCACTCTACCACCTCTGTTGGGAAGGTTTTCCTCACAGCTAACTGAAATTTCCTTTACTGCAACTCCTGGCCATTGCTTCTTGTCCCATCTTTGTGCAAATCCAAGAAGAATCTGGATGTTCCTTCTGTGTCCCCTCCTATTAGGGAGCTGCAGACACCAATGAGATCTTCGCTTCTCCTTCTCCAGGTTGATCAGACCCAGCTCAGCCTTTCCTTGTACCTCCCGTTCTCCAGCCCTGACCATCTTGGTGGCCTCTGCTAAACTCATTCTAGTGCCTCAATGTCTCCCTTGTACTGGGGAGCCCCAGACTGGACACAGCATCTAGATGTGGTCTCACAAGTGTATGATCAAAGGGGAAAAAAACCAAAATACTACCCTTGACCTGCTTGCTGCAGTCATGCTGAAACAGCCCAGGACACAGTGGACCTTCACTGCCACTCAAGCAATTAGCTTGCCTGGCCAGCAACAAGACTGGTGGAGCATTGATCTTTAGACATAGGTTTTGGCTGAATACAAAGCAGCCTGTCAACCTGCTCTGCACAGGTAGGTGATGGAGCTGGCCACATCCGCTGTTGTCATCCATTATCCAGTGTGAAGGGCTATATCTCAAACAGCATGTCCCCTGGTACTCCCACTGCCTTCCCCCTCCATCCTGCTTTCTAAGGCTGTGGTTTCTTCCTGCTGTTATGTTTTACAGGCTTCCCATGGGCTGCAAAGCCTCCAAAGCCTGACCCTTTCCAGGTGAGGACAAGCACAGTCCCTGCACGTAATGCAGATGTACAGCCCTACCCATGCAACAAAGCAAAGGAGGGACTAAGGCTGCATGTCTCAGCTTGGGAACTACCCTTACTTTATGCTTTCTGCCTGGACACATTATTGTTTCTTCGCAGAAGACGTGACCCATGGGAGAAGAACAAAAACTTTCTGTGTATGGGGGGAAGAACAGAGGATTTACTGAATTCCTACAGGGTCAGCAGGAAGGGTAGGCGCCTTGTGTTAGCTGTCTACAGGGAAGGTGCTCTTGGGTTACAGCCTGGGCTGGGGCTCAGATTGCCTGCACAGAGCTCAATTTTATCACAGCTTTGGTTACTGCTGAGTTAGACCAGCAACTTTTCTTCTGGAGTATCCCAAAAGATGTCACACTGTGGTTTCCCCCACACATGATGGAAATGGCCAAGGCAGAGACACTGAGCTGGAACTAGCACACCTCCAGGGGCAAGAACAGCACTAGAAATGGGGCACATATTGGTAGGTAGGGACATACCCCGTGTCCTTGGGGTGTTTGCTCTGTGGCTGTAGCTGCTGCTGTTCATTTGTTGGCACCTGGCAGAGTCACCCTTGGGTTTTGTTGGGGGTTCATAACCAGGGAACATAAAGGATGCAAAGCAGAACCCAGACCTGATGCCACTAACCTTCTAGTTAGTGTGCCCTATGGCAGCCAAGACTGGACCAAATGCACTGTTCAGAGTGATCCCCTATTCAGGATTTGGATCAGGAAGGCTTATTCCTATTGCCTACTCCATCAAACCTCTTTCCTCAATTACCAGACACCCCCGCCCCCGCAGTGGGATCTGCCTTAAAAATGTAGGGAGAAGAATCTCTAGTAAAGCAACTCAGATGTTTCACCTTCATTTACAACCTTCATTTTAACATCACATGACAATGAATATTACTGGCATCACATGGAAGCTAAAGACTGGTGATGCTCGAAAGTGGCCAAAGAAACAAAAGAAAGATACAGCTAGTACCTGTAGGAAGTAGGAACTCATGGGATCCTCTTTGCTGTCCTCATTGTAGTACAGTCCTCCAACAATGAAGATCTGATTCTCTTTGGTCACCAGACTGATGTGGTTCTTTGGGATTTGCGTAGACATGGAGGCAAAATAGCACTCATTGGCAGTGGGATCATAGGCCACTGCTCCACTGTCGCTCACCATGAAAATAAGGTCCTGGAGGAACATCCCAAAGCGCATTGTGTCATTTAAGATCCCTGGGAGAGCATCCTCCTCTGTATCTTCCTCCTCATCTACTGCTCCATTGACAACATTGTCTTTCACTTGCTTTTCACTGCTTTTCTTCACTTTCTTCTTCTTCACCACAGTGAATTTGCCTTTCTGGGCATCCTTCACCATCTGCAGTTTCTTGAGCAGCTCTGGGCTGGACTTCACCATGGCGTGCTTCTCCACGTGGTCCTTGATGTAGTCATTGGGCATGAGGCGAAAGCGGATGCTTTCAAAGATGACAGGCAAGGCCTTCTGACGGCTCTCATGGTCCTTGGTCCCCGCCCACTTCATCACTACTTCGAAGACGGTCTCCTCTTTCTCTATGTTGAGGGAGTCACTGGAGATGATTGCGATAAGCTCATCAGGGGAGAGCTGGTAGAACTCCTCATCCCGAGAGACCAGTGCAAAGCGATCACAAATGAAATCCCGAGCTGCCACGGCCAGCCGGGCACAGTCCAGCATCAAGCCCAGCCTGAAGATAGCCAAGCAGTTGCTGAGGCAGAGCCGCTTCTGCAAGAAGGACACGCAGACGGTAAAGATGGAGGGGATCTGGAACATGTTGGCCACGGAGAAGATGTCCTGCACATTCTGCTCTGTGATCTCCAGCTCGGACGTGTAGATATAATGGAGGATCTTGCCCATGACATCTGGATCAACATCTTCCAAACTGACTTCCCTTTTCTTGCTCTCTTCCATGTCCGAGAGGAACATCGCTCGAAAATATGGGCTGCAAGCTGCCAGCACCAGCCGATGGCAGGGAAACTCCTTCCCCTTGACTTTCAAGACACAGTCCAGAAACTTATTGTGGTCCAACATGTCTTTGAGTCCATCCTGCAGGAGAGTTTGCTGGTAGAGACGCAATTCTTCCACTTGATCAAAAGGCAAACCCATGGTGAAGAGTAACTGCTCCTTTATTCCCCAATCCTTCTTTTATATATGTATGTATTTATTAATATATCTATACCTGAGCCCCTGCTAGAGAAACTTACTCAAAGCAGGGCTCCCGGGTCTCCTTTTCTACCAGACTGTCAGCACACTGGGAATGTGAAACGCTTGCTACTATCGCAGCTGTCTGTGTACTTCAGTTTCCAGTGTAGGGCTTTATATATAGCTGCAGTGTTACAAAGCTTAAGGAATCCATACTGGAGCATGTGTAAGCCGATCACCCTTTAATATGACACATGGGACAAGGAGGAAGGGAGGGGGCTGGGGGAACAGCTGTAATTCCAGCCTCGATGCTTCAGGAAGGGTCTGTCAGCCCATGAGTCACTGTGGGGGGAGCAGGAGCTTTTGCTGCCGTCCCATGACAGGAGACGCGTGCAAGCCATCGGCTCAGCCGCTGAGCTTAGGAAACAGCTTCCAGATGAATCAAAGATCCCAATCTGCCTTCTGGGTCATGAATGGCAAGGCTGAGACCTTCTCCCTACACCACTAAACAGACTGCTCCGAAACTCCTAAACCTTTTGCTGTGCTAAAAATAGACTGTGAAGTCAAAGCTGGAAAGATGCAATAAGGGAGCGTCTTATGTGGGCTTTGTGGCATCCCCGACTCCAGCCAGCTCACTCCCAGGGCTGCTTTTCTGCAGAGGTTTGTCCTTTATTTTCCTCTGGAGTCACTTTTCAGGGGTCTGGAAGGGGGTGGAGAATGAAGATAGAGCTATTTATTTACACCCCTGTATGGGATATGAGACCTAGGCTGGAAGTTACGTAAAAAGTCTCACTAAAGGAGAAGACTCAAGGAGCCTGGGAGAGGGATGGCTCTGCTTTGCCTGCAATACATGCATGGGCCTGAACAGCACAGTCTCTGGACACCTTGTCATTAATAAATACATCTTGTCCACATCTTGGTGACAGAGGGAGGGTTCTGAGGCAGAACAGAAACAGAGTGCAACAGTGGGCTTCGACTCACAGATTAGGACATCTAAGCACAGGTGTCTTCTTGTAAATTGAGGGTCTCCTGCTAAGGTCTACTGAGATTAAACACTCCTGTGTTAAAGTCTAGAGCCACAGCAGGACAACCTGCCCATCCTTGAGCTGATGGTCCAGAAAGGCTGAGGTCTCCAGCAGGTCTTGTATCCTGCTTGCATGCCCATGGATGTCTAGGAAGCCCCATGGGTCCTCAGATGGCTGGTCCAGGTCCACCTCTTCCCATGGAGCTCACGAAGAAGCAAATTAGTTTGGCAGACATGGATGAGCAGAGTAGCTATAATTATTTATACCTACAGTAAAACTTATACGTGAATCTGTTTTATCTCCGTTACTATGGACCCTCTGGGCTGGCTGACACTCAGTGATGGCACAGATTTAATTAATGATTTAATTAAGTCTATGCAAAGATATTAGGCACTCTTGTTGGTGTATTTAAAGCCAGATAACCCCTTACCCTGCCATGGATGTATTTATAAAAAGTACTTTGTGCCATGACAGTTATCTATATAAGTGGGAAAAGGAGGGGGGGGGGGGGCTATACTGGTATGAAACCCTTTTGTACTGGTGAGGTTCCAGCAGCATCTGGGAGGTAACAATATAGCAGGGTAATAATCACAAGCTGTTTCTGGAACTCACATCATAAGCTCTTCTGCTGTGCTGCTCATCTGTGATGGGATCAGACAACTAGCGCTGATCTTTGAAGTGGGTCAAACTTCAGAAACGTTTCTCTGCTCCCAGACATCTGGGGCTGGACAACCCCATCCTCCCCTCTCCCCTCCCTCTGCATTGGCTCTGCACTTCCCCAAGTTTAATCCTGTGTTGTCGTGCTACCAGCTGGGAGTTTTGCCCCTCTGCCTTTAATCTCTCTTGAGCCCTGGCTTGTTTTCCTTTTCGCTGTGCTGCTTGGTGTGTGCTGCCATCTGAGGTTTGCTTCCATATTCCCCATGCCACGAGGTGCCACTGATAAAATGCAGCTACAGCCCATCCTTTCCCAGGGGAGCTTCCAACCGATCAGTGCATCTATGGCTTCTCCCAGGTTTGTGGTCCACCCAGGGAAAGAGCACCCTGCCAGTCCCAAACCTCCTCTGGGGTCTCCGTTGGCTTCAGTGGCTTTGCACAGTGGCTGGACCAGCTCCAAGGCTTGGGGAAGCAGCCCTGGTTTTTCAAGAGCGCTGTCTCCTTGGTGCACTGTGTCGTTTAGGCTCCCTACAAGCATGGGGAGAGACAGGTACCTCTGGGAGCTGGTTCACTGCACCCGAGTTAGACACTTGCCTGAGATGAGAGGACTCTGGTGATGTCCATCTGTCCCCGTTCATTCTACAGACAGTTCAAGTCATGCATTCAGACTAGACACCCTTAACTATTCCCACTGCCTCCTAACAGCAGCAGTGCTGGGACACCATCCTCATAATGGCTTGTCACCTTATGTTTCCACCATTTTTTGCTACCAATTCAATACAGCAGCATTGATCCCAAGCCCTGTCATCAAAATGGGTGTAGATCACATATATGGCCCAGGCTGGACATGCAGGCTGTGCTCTACGTAGCCACCCTGATCTCAAATGGTCTGTAAACCTCTCTGGCTCCTGAGCACAGGTGCATTCAGCTCAGATAAGGGTAATTAATCCCTAAACAAGTTTCTACCACAGCTTGGTGGGACAGAGCGTTGTTCTGGTGGACCCAAACCCTCTGAGCAGCTCTGTGCTATGGGGAGGCTTGAATGGTGCTAATGGGGAGATCCAGGGGTGCTCTCAGAGCCACCGTGCACCTCTCTTGAACCCTCCTGGGGCTGGGAGTGGAAAGCCAGCAGTGCTTTACGCAGCTCAGATCCACAAGCTTCAGATCACTCGCCCAACAAGTATTTGGTGTCCAGATTATTTTTGTTCTTACACTTTAGGTTACACGTTTCCAGTCTGGATCTCAAGCACAGTATTTCTTTCTCACTTGTGTGTTTACTCTTTCCTCATTTCTGGCTTTCATTCGGTCACACTAGTTGGTCGTTACCATTTTATAATCTATTTATGCACAGGGAAGCCAACAGGATTTTGGTGGGGGGAACTTGGTCTGAGCCTTGCTGCCCTGGAGAGCCAAGGCCACATCTGATTGCTATGGGAGACTTTTCTCTGATGATAACAGTGGAATTTGAGGCAGCCATCAATTCTGAGCCCCCTGCAAACATTATCTCCTGTAGAGGCTTTGATCACAGCAGACTTGTCCCATCTGTCTTCCATTTGCTTGGTCCAACATGTCACCACAAAGGTAAGCTGGTTTCCAAGCAAGTACCAGCCAAGCCCAGAGGGATTTAGCATCTAAAAGCAGATGAGAAGGCACATGTGGATGCGATAAGGGTGAGCAGTGATCATAGTTAACATTTTGGTTATCTCTATGCACACACGGAATGGATGAATCGACTCTCCCCCGGGTACTCCCCCTGAGAGTGCTGGCTGCTGCATAATAGGCAACACAGCCCTGAATGGAGGTGGACTGTTCTGAGATAGACCCTCAGGTAACTGGCCACAGATCTAACAGGAATACAGCTAGTGATTTCCAACGACCAATGGACTAAGTCAGTTATTAAGTGTGTCTCTAAGTGGGCAATAGTCCCCCCCCATGACATGGGAGCGGGTGAGGATACATAGAAAGCATCGTGAGTGGATGCAGTGTAGCAGGATCATTCCCTCCCGTATGAGATTTTAGAACAAGAAAGGCTAATGCAGGAATTATATCCATGTTAGGCTGAACAAGAAAGTGTCCAGTGTAGAGCTATTAATTAGGATTTGCAGTTGCAATAAAGAATTGCTATTCTTGGCATCTCAGGCGAGTTTTACTAACAGGCAGGCAATAACCAGATCAGACGTGATAGAGACTCTTCTCCAGGGGAGAGATGAGCTGTTGATAAATCCTGTTCTACAGAGGCATATGCCGAGACTGAGGGTCTCCGGCGCAAGGCTGAGCTAGTTGAGATAGCACCAGTTGGGTGCTCCTGGCTCACCAGTCCTCCTGAGCTCATAACTGCAGCGATAGCTGAGGGCATGACTTCAGGCAAAGGGGGGAAAAGCCCAAGTTCTCCTATGAACTGTCTCACTAACAAATCACTTGCTCAGCTGGTGTCTAAGATTAGCTCCTTCTGGCAGCTCCAGCAGATGCAGCTGCTGGGTAAATTTAGATCCTTAGTGAATGGGTTATTTTCTCTCCCGGAGTATCAAAGTCAGGAGGGCAGTGCAGAGTCACTGGGCCTGGCCATGTGAGTCACCCACTTTGACACCAGGAGGTGGCTGACTCTGTTTGTCCTCCTGGACAGGCAGGGACCTGAGCTGAGCCACCCGCAGAGACAGAGCCCGTGGTCTCGGCAGCTCAGGGTGGCTTCAGCTGTGGAGGAGAACAGCGGAATTTTACCCTGGAAGGAAGCACATCATGTCATAGCTGGTTTGGTGGTAAAGAGTAAATTTGAAATAATGGAGGTGCCAAGAAACATCTACCAAAGGTCCATCAGTAGACCTGTCTCAAAAAGGGATGTGCCTGGCAGCCGAAAGCGTTTTGGGATGTGACTAGAGATGCCACCAAGGCACAATACCTGCCCTTACTTCCAACATTTTTGGTCAGGCTCCCAGAAATAAAACCGACATGGCTTCTAACTCAAAAACTACGTATATGGCAGTTTGATGGCAGTAGGCTCGTGATTTTTCAGCAGTACAAAGGTGGAGTCAAAGTAAAGGTAAATATTAATTAAGCTGCAGCCAAACCTCCAATCCAGTGATGCCAGTAAGGTGGGTTTCTGTTAAACTCAACAATGTCTTGTGTCACTATTAGGGGTGGGAAGTGAGGACCTGCAAACAGATGCTGATGTCTCTCAGCTCTAATGGTAGGGCATTGCCCAGGGTGTCACCTTCATTACAGCAGCATAACAGTGATAAGTGGCAGGCGCCTTAGATGTCCAACTTTTATTTACTACATATATAAATGACATTTATCAGGGAATTCACAAATTACTTTGGCAGAGCTGAAAGCTGGCTAGAAACCAATCTTGTTTTATCCACAAGGAAGCCAGAACACACCAGCACCAATCGTCTCGACCCACATTGCAAAGTGGTCCAGATTCTGCCCTCACCAAACATCAACATAACTCAGACATAAGGCCACTGAAAGTTACTCTAAAGTGCAAGAGAGCCAGAGCTATTTTTCAGTTATTAACCCACCTTTACCCCAAGGCACTGCGTTTCATACATGTGCATTTATTCAATGCACTCCCTATGCAGTGTCCCAAAGTCTGTTTCTCCAAGGAGGCTATAATGGGCTTTTCCTCCACTGTGCAGCCCCAAGTCACTGCCCTTCATTCAGGATCTTTCTCCTTTGGTTCTATATATGTGTGAGTACTCATTCAGCCATGCAGTCAAGGGCTTAGGTTTGTGTGCACCAAAGCCAGTTGAATAAAGAGGTGGATGGCTGGTGACGAGCAAGATTTGGCTACAGCATCTTCTGTTTCTCAGCTGTGGGCAGGAATGTGAGCTTAAACCTTTGTCCATGGTGTGTGAAAAACATGAGTGGGATTTGGTTTGAGTCCTAGGACATATATCACAGCAGGATGGTCATGGTGGCCACATCAGTCTCAGACCCAACAGTGGAACGCCCTTTGGGTATGAGTTGGGACCTGGGGACCAAGCAGTGGTGAGCCATTTGTTGTGTTTCTTCAGCATGCCCACTCCCCAGGTGGCCTGTACACGATGCACGATGGCTGTGAAGCAGGTATGGCTCCCACACGCTCATTAACTATGCCTGATGTTGGCACTAAATCATTTTTTTCAAGACATCTAACACTGAAGGGACCTGTTTTGCAGAGATTGTAACAGCTATCACTCTGAACCGCTGACAGTGGTAGGGAGATAATTACCCTTCAATGTGCCGTTCCTGGTCCTCTTTCCCTTTGCTATAAAGACTGTAGTATTTATTTATTAGCCTCTTGGTAGGTATAGATCGTGCTGAGCCATTTCACAGTCCTTACTGCACAACCATAAATGCTGAACACTTGACAGTGGATGGCTGACCATTTCTTGTAGTGAAAGAAACATGGGATGCTTGGGCTGGAAGCAACCTGGCGATGGTCTGCTCAGAGCAGGCTCAGCACCAGCTAATCCCTTTCTCACAGCTGTGTGTCTGACCCATCCTAAAACCTCCAGCCGCTGGACTTGGAGAGTCTCTGGGAGACATGGGCTACAGGTCCTGCAGGAGAGCTGAGTGCTGGTGGACCAAGTGTTATGCGAAGCAGAGGGTGAAAGCTCTAGGCCTGCACAATGTCAAAGGGTCAGAAAAATGATGGGGGTGGCTCTTTCTGGCATTAGAGAAATGTCCTGGGAGCCTTCCTCAGACGTCTGCCATGCATGGGGAGCCTGTGAAATGCCCACTGTGTCTCATAGAAAATCTTTCCTGCAGCAAGGGGGGTGACCTGTGCTTTTCAGGTGACTTCTACATGGGTGAGCTACAGCAGTCTGATTGTCAGGAGTGCTTGGAGAACCTTGGCCAGTGGCTGGCCTGGTAGGGGTGGCTGGAAGGGAGACGAGGCTTTGGGACAAGCCTGCCGATGCCTCTTTCTACTCCGCCTTTGCTTTGTCACACTTCTCCTCCTCGATGGCCAGGATGCGCTCACGCTCTTTGATCAGCTGCACTCCACAGTATGTGATGAACCAGATGGACAAGGTGCTGACAGGGAAACCTAGAAGATGGAGGGAGACGTGGTCATTTTGTTGTAGCTGCTTGCCTAACAGGGCTAGCTCTTCTCCAGCACTGCTGCTTCTCGGGTGGTTTTGGGAGGTCCCACAGGTTCATGATAGCCAATGACATTTTCCATTGTGGATCCAGCCCTACAGCTTCACTGAGAGAAGAGAGAAATTTCCAGGATCATATTTTAGATGAAGCAGTGCCTGAGTTCACCAAGGCATCGTGGACCACAGCTAGTGTGGGAACATGCTGGAGTAGCTTTGAGCACTGTCTTACCCTCAAAACTCCTTCTGCCCCCCAAGTTCACACTTGATGGTTGACTTTCTGCCCACTCAACCTGCCCATGTCCATCGTTGTTCAGCACTGATGCTAAGGATCAACCCCAGCCTTGTCCCATACCTAGTGGGTACACAGTGTACGCCCAGGGAAAAGCATGTTTTTGTCAACTAGGTAAGTGACTGAGAGCTCTCCCTCCGCTGAGGAAAGGTCTGCTGGCATTTGTAACCACGAGTCTGGTATCCACAGCAGAGGGGAGACACAGGCTTTGTACCTACTAAAACAGGACGTCTGAAATGAATAATGCAACCAGCAAAAGCCAGCTAGCTCAGCGGGCAGGCACTTCTGGCACACTGAGCCCAGAGCGTCAGATTATCCATTTCCTATGCCAGACCCCTCCCCGGGAGGGCCGGAGGACGTGGACTCCCATTTAAATGGCTATTTATACCCTGGGCTTCTCTGGAAGACTTCAAAAAAGTGCCACCATCCACTGATGAGAAATGTACAGGTAAGACTGTAGCACGAGGATTTGTACCTGTCACCTTCAGGTTGAAGCAGGAGTAACTGCTAAAGCAAAAGGAGATGAGGTAGGACAAGTAAATCCCTTTCTCCAGCAAGGCAACCATTTCGCAGCCAGGGACTCAGCCCACCTTGGTGGGGTGAATGTGACCTTTGCCTTACTGCAAGAAGTCCAATTCACAGCGTCAGGCTGTGCTAGGAGCTGTACACGTACACCTGGAAGGCAGCTCGTACCCCAGAGAGCTCACACGAGAAGGGTGAGAGCTAAGAAACCACTGCCTGCACTTTTTGTACAAGAATTAAGCACACTGGGAGCCGCCATCTAACAAGCTAATGGCCAGGCCACTTTGGATCCAAGACAACTTGACAGTCCCCAGTCCTCAGCTCCCCTACCAGTGCCCTCCTCGTCAAGACAAGGGTCCCTCGGTGGGGAAGGCTAGTAGCATCTTACCTGTCAGGAGGAGTCTCTTGGTCACCAGCAGTGCAAACTCCAGACTGTTGAGGGCTAGGATGTTGTAGAGGACGATGGCCCAGAAATTTGCTGCCCCAAAAACTGCCCTAATCCGCCGAGACATGGCTGCTGACATTTTGGCCTGTGGAGGGGAGAGGAGCAGAGAGTGAGGAAAAATGGGGCTGTAAGTAAAGGGGATGCAGTGGTCCAACTCCAGCAAACTCCAGCTGGGATCCCAGAGTGGTAGGCAAAAATTGGAGCAGCCTTTAGTGTCTCTGGGATAAAGAAATGTAAGGACAAGGTAAAACTTCTGCTCTGCTGCTGGACTCAGATGCATGTGGGACCCTGGACTGGTGTTTCAAGGTCCCACGGGTAGGGTCAAGATGTTATACATGGTTTCAAGCTAATTATAATGGCTGTATACTGCTTTCTTCGTCTATTGGCTTGGAGAAGCTATTCCTCAAGGCAGATGAATGCTGTTGTATACCAGGATTATTATTAGCCCTATGTGCAAAACACTCCCAGCTCCTGGTAGAAATTGTTTCTTAGGAATTTAAAAATAAATAAATAAATAAATAAAAAGGAGCTGAAAACTGGTGACGGCAGCAGAGTGAAATTGTCACTGGCACATAATCCTCAGGAGCAGCTGCTGAGAGTGGAGCGGGAAGTGTTTTATAGCAATCTTCAAAGAGCACAGTGAATCCCCAGGCCACTTAGTGCTGAGAATTGCAGTGCCGCAGGGAAGGAGATTTCCCTGCCTGCAAGTGCTATAATCTGATTAGAAGTTCAATGAGGAAAGCAAGCGGAAGGATTGCTCTCCAAAGTTTTTATTCAAAAGGGGTCTTTACTGAACTGGTTTAGGACCTCCAGACTTTAGGTTAAGCAAAACAAATAAAGAACATAATTGTTTCCAGAAAGGAGTTTCGTAAGTTTTTCTTCCAACATGTCCCCGAGGAACCTTGGTCCCAGAGACAAGGCACTAAGCTTTGGAGTGGTTGGAAAATAATTCATTCTAGGACCTAAACAATTGCTTTTATCAGAAATCAGATCAAAACCACTCAGAATGCCAAGATGTTTTGCAGAACAAGAACAAATGAGTTCCATATGGAAATGCATAAACATTTCCCCATGGACAGACCTCAGATTTTGCGTGCATCTGTGTTACTTTGATGCCTCATTGGGGCTGCATCCCTAGTTCTCTTGGACCTCTGTTTGCCCTTTGAAAGCTCCACACCCAACCTAAATTTCCCATGAAGCTTCACAAGGGCAGGTGGGAATTTGCTCTGGGTGGGTGACAGTGCATAAAATGAGCACCAGGACTGTGCTTCTCTTGCACAGCTAAGTAGCTGATCACAAGGATGCTAAAGGCCACAGGAGAGAGCTTCAGGTCTCCTGGACATGGAGCTGCATGGCATCATCAGAGGTGTTGCTCTTCAGTCTCAGCTGAAAATGGATCTGACTTGTACAAACAAGTGTGAGCTCCCTACAGTCATGGACATTTTCCAGCACCAGAGTTCGGTCCCAGACCCATTGACCTTCCCCCATCCACTTGTAGCCCAGTTCCTCACCTCCACTTTGGCAAAGGGCTCCTGCTGGAAGAACTTCTGCACCCAGAGCTCAAAGTTGAGGCCAAAGCAGTTGAAGACAGACCAGATGTAAACGATCTCACAGGGCCCCAGCCACAGAGTGGTGACGGCAAAGGTGGCAATGGTGGCCATGAGCTCCTTCATGATGTTGTCATGGTTCTCTCCAATGTGATCATACACGTACCTAACAGCCAAGGAAAATGGTTGGTGCTCCCTGTAGTCAAGGAGACCCCTCTGGAGTCCCTTATCCCACGCTCACCCACCACAAGCTCCGCACAGGCAGGTCAATCTAGAGCACCTCAGTGAGAAAAGAAGGATGTTTTGGCTAACACATTCTAGCAATAAACTGATTTTTGCTGCAGTCCAGCTGCTCATGGCTTGTGTTCCTCACAAATCTATACCTCCTTAAGGACAAAATACCACCCTTTCTCCCTCTTGCAGGTAAAGGGTTGATAAAACATGGGGATCTGCAGAGCTGCAGGCTATCTCAGACTTGCTGGTGCACAGGATTTCATCGCAGAGCAACCACCTTCAGTACAGGTTTGCTGGTGTGTACTCATGGCTGAAGACAGCTGAAGGGCTGAGGGAGATGTAGATGGAGCTCGGGCCACCCTTGTTACCCAGGATATGGGAGACCTGGTCTCAATTCCCCTTTTCTCCTGGTGCAATATGAACCTGACT
Source organism: Pandion haliaetus (assembly GCA_013401275.1). Taxonomy (NCBI): domain Eukaryota; kingdom Metazoa; phylum Chordata; class Aves; order Accipitriformes; family Pandionidae; genus Pandion; species Pandion haliaetus. The sequence goes on along the minus strand of VYZV01039905.1, from coordinate 282,737 downwards.
CTTCCTCCCTCGAGGGAATGCTAAACCCACCAGACTTAAAGGGATTTCTGGGACAGGTTCCCAACTTCAGGGGGGCAGGGGGGGAGGTGTTGCACTTTGTGGTGATCAATTCAATGGTCTTAGAGATAAACAGACCAAATATGACTTTGTGATTTCATTATTCACCCGGAAGAGAGGACACCTCTGCTTTGGGATGAACAGCATTTAATGCTTCATTGCTATGTGATGAAAGAGAAGACCCTGAACCAGACTAGAGATGGTTGATTAGACACTTACTTGCATAGCCAATCATTAATCCCTCTGTCAAAATGCCTACAATGCAGATGATAAAAAGCGTGTTAAAACATGCAATGTAATGACAGTCTTCCATGCAGCAGTCAGCCAGAGAAGGCACCCAGTCCCCTGGAGAGGTACATCTGGAACCTTGTTCACAGCAGTTCTCCATGCTCCTTCCCTAAACAGGTCCCACTATCGACGTGGGACGTTACAACACTTCTCTCCTTATCTATTGCTTCCAGCCCAAGAATATTTCCCTGGGCTACGGCCAGGTCTAGACTATAGGTTCAATGTAGGTAGTCTCCAATTCATAGGCCAGCTGCTCAGCACAGCCCAGACATCCTCCCCCCGCTGCACATTTTGTGCAGGTCAAACATGCTGTCTCTCTTTCTTTGTTGATGCACGTGGGGTACTCACGTTTCTGCAAAGACATAGAGCATGGTGATGCATTTTGGGGGCTGGGGTGGGTCCAAGTGGTCCAGTCTGGCAATGGTGTTGATGACCCCAAACATGACAGCAGCTTTCACCCAGTCGTACACCAAATTGGAGTAGGCCAGGCCAGCTGGAGCAAAAAGGAGAATCAAACAGGTGAAGAGGAACATGGAACATATCACCTTCAGGACTTCTGGGGGACATCACGTCCCATGGGAGAATGTAGTCTATTGCAACAAACATAATATCAAGGGCACAGTCCAATGCTGTCTTGGACCAGCAAAGCTTTTAAAACTAAGTAGCTTTTTAGGAAGCTTGAACCAAAGGATAATATCTTCTTGGGGTATTTGGGAGCAAACTGTTTATTGGTCTTGGTAGTCCAAGAAAGTCATACAGATCTCATTTCTTCCAGCGCAATATCATTCCTTCCCTCTAAGGCTTGTTGTCCTGTGACAAACTTACCACAGTTCTCAACTCTGAACTCTGATGTTTTATTGACTACTCCATCAAAATACCCCCCTCCCCAGCTCCCTGTGGCCATAGATGTAATGTTGATGCTACAGCAGAGCCAGGGCCAGAAACTCTGTCTTGGAGACATGTCTGACACTGAAAGGCAAACCCTGCAGGAACAAACACCAAAGATTTCAAATTCCTATGCAAAGAGAAGCTAAAATGCCCCCGTCTTGGTGGGACTGAGCTCACAGGTTAAGGGCCACACAGGGCCATGATGTGAGCAGTGCCTGAGCTCCCACCATGGACCAGGCAGATCTGGTCAACACAGTCAGCAGAGCATGCAGAAGAGTTCAGCTCCCTCTGGAGCAACACTTACGCTCGGTCAGTCCACCCAGGTCTCTTAGGACACCTTAATCAATGCTAGTGCCATTCTAGCTGCATTTGGATTTTCTTCTGCCCTCCAGCTGCCACACTGAAGAGTCATGGGGCTCCTCCAGCCCCTGCTTGTCTGTGTGGATGTCAGATACCCTATGGCATCTCAAATGCTGCCATCAGACGTTATTTGGCCACCTGAAATCCTCCATCCAGCTGCCAGCTGAATGCCAGCACTGCTACTGTTACTCATCCTGGGACTTTGGCTTCTGGAGGTCCCTAGTCCAGCCCTGCTCAGAGAGCAGCCAACCTTAAATGGAGATCAGTTTGCTCTGGACATTGTCCATTTAAGCATTGAATATGTCTTTTTTTTGAGAATCTATAACCCCTCTGGGCCCCTGTTCAAGTGTTTGACCACTCTATGAAAAAAATTCCTTACATGTAATCAGACTTTGTCTTGCTGCACCTTGTTTGCTGTGTCCTGCTTCTTCCCTGCCAGCCTCCAAGAAGAGTTTGCCTTCTCTACAACCCTCCATTAGACAGTTGAAGACAGGAGCTACAACTCCCCATGGCTGCTCTCTGTCCAGCCTATGCCCTGGGGCCCTTTCAGTGGCTCACAAACACCCTTATAATGGGTAGCCACCTGTGAAGGCATCTGAGCTACCAGGTGCACCTCTTGCAACAGCATGGGGCTAATTTTTTGGAGGTGCTGAGCTCCCTTCCAGTCCAGACAAAGGCGATGGGAATGGCTTGGTGCTCAGCCTCTCAAACCCCGAGCTAAACAATTTACACTGGGACCTTGTGAGAATGTCAGACCAACACCATCTGCTTTCCAGGGCTGCCTGACCCCAGCTCTATGCGTTGTCAATGGGAAGAAGAGGGGCTTTTCTCAAACCTGTCCAACGTAAGCATTGCCAAAGCCTCTCAATGAAGTTCTGGATCTGAATCACTCACCACTGCCTTGAAGCTGAGTACAGGTGTGAACATGTCCAAGCACAGCCACTCACCCAAGGACCAGTCCGAGAGGCGGTTCATGAACTTCAGGTCAGAAGGGAGGGTGAGGATGTAGAAGAAGTGGAAGAAGATGTCCACAGCAATGATGGCCCCCACGTGGAGGAGGGCATGGACCCGGATGTTCCTCATCTCGTCGTCTTTGCGTCTTAGCTCTCGGGTGCTCACCTGCCGGGATGGCAAATCAGGAAAGGGCTGAGAGGAGAGACAGGATGGGCAGCATGTTCCTGCATCCAGAGAAATGGTCACGGTCCAAATGGGGACTCAACACTCTCCTTTAGAAATCACACCATGGACTACATGGCCGAAATCTCCATTGATTAAGGAAGACCCAAGGGACTAGATCAGGCAAACACATCCATGGAGAGCAGGACATATCCCACCCACAACATCCCTCCAACACCTCCCCCTCAGTGCTGAGCATGGCAGCAATGTGCCTCCTGGATCACCCTCCTAGCAAAGGCTGTTCCCATCACTGGAGTTTCCAGCAGAGCAGGCGCATGGTGTGACACAGCAGTGACAGGTCTGGCTGTATCTAAGGGACCCAAGGTGGGGTGAAAATCATATGGACCAGGGAGCTCGGTTTTATGCTCTTTCTGCAGAGACGTGTTCAGAAAGACAACTTAAGGGTGGCCCCTTGCACAGGTCACTGAGCAGGAGCAAATACCCATACGCATCACATCTACAGGATGCCACAGCCTGTAGGGAAGGACATCTACCTGCCCAGGAGAGGTTAGGAGCAGGGCTGGAATCCCACCTGACAGCTCTGCCAGGGCCAGATGCATATTTTTTTTGGCTGGGGTCATTTGGGAGGAGGAGAATGCGGATGCATGATGGTCCCTGGAGCTTCTGCTGCAGACACCTGCTGTAAATGAGAGGGAGAGCTGCTCAAGGGGCCATCCTGAATCGGTTGGGACCTGATCGATGGGGATTTCGCCTCTGCTGTATCTTGTACAAACAGGGGCCGGGCTTTGCCTCCAGGAGCTCTCGTGTCTCTGACCATTGTAATACAAAAATCGTCAGAGCAAACTTTCAGGATTACACCGGGCAGACTGATGTCCTCGCTTCCCCGCGTCACCATAAAAATTGCTGCTGTATTCAAAATCCTCTTATGTTTATTACTTTCCCTTTATTCCCTGTGAGAGGTGGGAGCTCTCCCAACATAATCCACAGGCTGCTGCACCAGGCCTGTCATCAAATCCAGATGACTCCTGAGAATTAAAGCCTTTGCCAGATTTTTTTGTGTCTGTTATACACCAAGTGCTTCAAAGATACAAAGAGACCGCTGGACCCTGAGCTGGAGGAGAAGTCGAGGGAGGACAGGCTCTGGCATGTGGGAGGACATGGAGCCCCCCCTTTCATAGAATCATTTAAGTTAGAAAAGACCTTTAAGATCATTGAGTCCAACCGTTAACCTAACACTGCCAAGTCCACCACTGAACCATGTCCCTAAACACCACATCTACACGTCTTTTAAATACCTCCAGGGATGGTGACTCTACCACTTCCCTGGGCAGCCTGTTCCAATGCCTGACAACCCTTTCGGTGAAGAAATTTTTCCTAATATCCAATCTCAACCTCCCCTGGTGCAACTTGAGAATGTTTCCTCTTGTCCTCATGTCTGTGTATGGTGGCAGCACTCTGCCACCATACCCTTGAGATCAGGGCTGTCCCCCCTACGCTTCCAGCCCTATAGAAGTAACTTTTTTCCTTTTATCCTAGTAAGGAAGGTGCTTTTCCACTCAAATGGGGCCAGCCGTGTCCTGGTACAGGTGAGTCCTCATCACACACGGGGGTGCAAGGGCTCCACCAAGATGTAGGAGCCAAAGAGATAGATCCATTCCCTAACTGGGCTAGACTCCATCTGCCTGCCCCCGTAATTGCTGTTGGGCAATTAGGAATTCACCTCTGCAATTAGCTGCAGCTCCAGCAGTGCAGGGGGGCATCTAGCCAGGAGATGGCAGTGGTGGCCAGGCCAAGACAGGACCCCTGGCATGGGAAAGGGGTTGGGGACTTACTTCTTGTGCCTTTGGGGTGAGCGTTTTAAGCAGCANGGGGGGGGGGATTGCTGATTAAGTGGCCATAGACATCCTGGTTTGGATCTGTGCAAAGGAGCAGGAAATAAAACTCCCTCCAGATCAAGCCTTGTAGGAATGGTGGGAGTTCAGGTCTTGGAGACATGAGGACTTTAATGCCTCAATTTACAGATACATGGCTGCAGTGTGAGGAGAAGCCAGGGCTGCCCATTTCACTGGGGGAAACTGGAGAAGGAAGAGGAACATGGGGTGAGGGGGGCACCCCAGGGCCCTGTACCCCCTCTGGAGGGGCTTGGACAGTGGGGCTGCTGGAGCCATGCTCGCCTGGCCTTCAGCCCGACAGGTAAGACATGACTGGAAAGATGAAGCCTTAGGATGAAGTATTTCTTCCAGCAGCCTGGAAAGAAGAGCCCACCATCAGCCTGGCCATCCCTGGTGCCTGTCCGCTGAGAATGGGCTGCTGGCAGACTCAATGCACCACAAACATCCCTTATGGGGGATGCCAGAGCTGACCTTATGACCTTCAGTGTCAAATGCTCTAAAAGTCCTTTTAAATAGAACCTGCAAGACGCAAGGGATCTTGTTCCTTTCAACATACAGCACGAGGTTGTTAAATCTCCAGGTGAATGAACCAGCAAGTAGCAGGACTCAGATCAGGGCTCATCCTGCTCAGTGGCAGAAACAAGACTGGTGCAGGCCCTTTCTTAGGCAACCAGTACCAGCCCAACATTGGAGAGGTGTTGGGCTGGGTGGGTCTTTGGTCTCCTCTGCACCAGGCAGGCTCTGGCTGTTCTCCCTTGCTCTGGGCTGGGTTTTTTTTTCTGAATTCACAAATGTTTTTCCAAAATGCCCTTGCACCCAGGTGTCAACTGCAGTCCAAAAATTCAATGTAGCTGTTCTTCTTTAAAAGAAGATGGAGGGGTGGTGGCGATCCTTACAGCACCATTGCTGACCAAGCAAGAGGGACCTCCCTTAGTGAGCAGTACCAGTTTGCTTTGATGACCAAGGTCGATTACTGGTGTAAAAGGACATTGAGATGGGAAGAGTGAGGAGGCAGAGAGTACTGCCATTTTGCTTGATCTTTGGCTGTAACAGCCCCAGAGGTCAGCTGGTACCAGCCCAGGCTTCTGCTGGTATTTTCCAGTGCTGTTTGGAGTCTGGTCTTCAAAAAGCTCTCTTGGTTGTATGTGATGCAGGCAAAGACTTGAGGCACCAGGGTATTTCATGGAGAGCAGAGGAAACCCCTGGCTGCAGAAACACAGCCTTCCACTCAACCTTACTTATTTCTTCAGAAATAACTTCATCATAAGACACCAGCTTGGGTGAACCAGCTGGATGGAAATGTGAGACTGCCCTTGCTGTCACAGCCACCAGCATGCAGAGGTCCCACAGATGGGCACCACATGTCTGGCTCTCACCGTGGCCTCCCAGCTCCGCACAGTGGGGCAGCACGGAGCTGCTGGGGTGACAGCACATGAAAACTGAGGCATGGAGCAGTGCAGTTGCCCAACGAGCAAGGACATGAGCTGAACCCTCCCCTCCTCATCCCAGCGTGATGCCTTCATCACAGCAATGTCTTCTCTTCTGAACTGATCAGTGGAAATGGCCAAAAACCCAAAAGGGAGGGTCAAAACCCCATCAGTTTATACCTCTCCCCACAAAAATCACAGCATCCTTGCAGAGTCCAGACTATGGCCACAGACTCTAGATGACCACGAGAAGCTCTACAACCATTTGCACCTTCACTGTGGGAAAAGGTGGGGTTTTATAGGCATTAAACCAAAGCAAATAAATGCAGGGAGAGCTCCTCCTCCAGCCTGGCCTCAGGAGCACTCACCTGGGCATGGAACTGGTCAAACGTCATGACAGGCCCAAAAAAGAAGAATGGGAGGTAGAAGTTGTACTTGAGGAGGTCGAAGATGGAGTAGATGCCCTCTTTCCTCTCAGAGTTCTCAAGTGCAAAGCTCATGCAGCGCATGATGGTGAAGCCGCTTCCTCCATAGAAGAGGACATCTTGAAGATCAAAAGCTCCCGTTACAAACCCACTCTGGATGAGAAACAAAGAGTTACCACCAGGAACGTGCTGTCATTTCTGTGCTCCCTCGCTTTGTGGAGGACATCACTCCCGGGGCACCAGACAAAGCCTCTAATTATGCCCTGACACTGATTGTCCCTGGAGCTAATGAGCCTTGCTGTTGGAAAGAGAAAACTGGGACTCGATTTCCCAGCTGGCTCTTTCATCCTGGAGGAGCTGGGAAGTGGTAGATCCTCTTGGCGATGTCTTCACCAAGCAGCTGTGGGCCACGCAGGTTTTGGTCTGGGGTGGGAATGTCACCCTGTCACAGGAACATAACCCTCCCCAGGGAGTGAAGAGAAGCCAGCACAAGCTTCATGGAGGAGGGGGAAATGCATTTCAGGAGGTAAACAGTAGGCAGGGAGAGGCAGCACTGTCCTTCAGAGGGACTGAATAGTTTTATAAGGCCCTTCCTGGGCTTCTCTCCACTCACCAGTGAGAGAAAGTCTTAACTGGGCAGATACCTAAGAGATAGGCACGGGTGTCACTGAACCCATCCCAGCACTGTGTTACAGATGGGGAAACTGAGGCAGGGGGCAGGAACACGTCTTGCCTGGCTGACAAGCTGTTGCCTAAGCAGCAAGAAGGACTTGGGTGTCCTGAGCTCTGGCCCAGCATGAAGCCACCAAAACACGACATAGCCCCAGTGGGATTATTCCCAAGCTCAGCAGCACAACAGTCCCCTCCCTCTCAAACCCTGTAGGAGCTCTGATGTAGCCAGGAGAAGTGCCCAGTGTTTGGGGGTGCCCCAGGAGCCCTCCTTGGGGGTAAACCCAAGGGGACAGACACAAGAGAGCTGGAAATGAGGCAGAGAGATGGCCCAAGACAGCACCTACCTGCCATGAGCTGAATGGCTCCACCTTGAAGGAGGCGAGACAGCAGAGCCCGGCCACGTAGCAGAGCCACTTCTGCTTGGCCAGCGCGACAGAGTAGAGGACAACGCAGTGGGAGAGGATGATCATCAGGTAGACGAACCCCATGCTGCCCAGCACTGCCAAGACCCCATACAGCATGTACACCACAGCCCGGTGCTGCGAGAAGAGGATGGCCCAGACCCGTGGTCAGCTTGGTGAAAGCCCCAACCCTGCTCCCCCTAACCTAGAACAACCCCCCAATCCTAGAACACCCCTCAAGCCCCCTCCGCAGAACCCAGGTCACCCTGGTGCTTTCAGATCCATCCCACCACATCCCTGGCTCACCTGAGGCACCGTCATGGAGCAGATCTTGCCGAAGAGGACATGTCCCGAGAGGGCGAAGATGATGACGTTCCTGAACGAGGTGAACCACATCACCCACTCGAAATCGGCCACATCCTGCGGGAGCAGCACCGGGTGCCTTACTGTCCCCAGCCATTGCACCCCTGCCCCAACACCCGTCTGGAGGGGAAACCACACAACTTTCAAAGCCTTTTCTTCCCATTTTCCACCCAAGGGCTCCCGAGCACTTTAGCTTGGTCATAAAACCCCGAGAGAGATGTGCAGAGGTTTCTCATCTTGGTGCACACAAAGCAGAGCATCCACGGTGCTGCAGGGCTGGTATTTTCCCGACTAGTTCTTTAGGGAGAAAAATACAAGTCACGTGGACTTTGCAAAAGCGTGTCAGCAGCAGAAAAAAACAGCTCTGCTTCTCCAGCGGTCAGCACCGACCATGTCGCCGGTAGCTAGAAAAGACGGAGTCCTTCCTCCGCTTACCATCTTCCTGCCGAAATAGTGCCAGCCTGGCTTTATGCCATCCCGAAAAGCCTTTCTGTTCATGCTGTCTGGAAAAAAAAACCAAAAAAACCCCAGAGTTACGGGGAGAGAAACAGCTCTGGGAAATGGGGCCCGGGTTTTGGCAAGGCAGGGAGCCTTCCTCAATGTGATGATGAGCCATCAGGGCTCCAACACCCTGTCCCAAAAGTGCCTGGACAACCATAGGAGCCAGGAACCTCAACCGTTTCTGCAAGAATTTCCAGCAAAGTCTTTTTGCAATGCAAATCCCAGACACCCCCCGGCTGATCCCATGAAATCTTCAGGTTTTTGGGCTTCCAGACAAAAAATTTGGGAACCAACCCTGTGTAGGCAGGGTGGTTGCCTGTTTTGGGGACTGGCTGGAGGCTTGTGACATGCCACAGCCTATTGCCCTGAGCCATGGAATTGGGTACAAGAGGACAACCAGGCAAAAATCCTTTTGAACCTTGCAAAGGATTCCCAAGCTGTACTCTGCAAAAATTAAAGCCAGAGATCTTCTGCTGGTATGGACAGCTGTAAGAGCAGCCACCTTACACCACCCTCCCTCCCAGGGCTCCCTCGGGGGGGGATGCGATGGGGAGCGTTACCTCTGGATGCTTCGAAGATCCCGCTGCCGCTGTATACCACGGCACACGTCACAGTGAGAGCGTAAAACCCCAGTTCGTAGCTGGGGAGCATTGTTTTAACCCCCATGGTGGCAAGTTACTGCCCCAGCCAGCACAGGGGATCCAGACCTGGGAAAATGGAAAGAGTAGAGGGAAGAAAACCAGGGGTGAGAGCTCTCCTGCCCTCCCACCTTTCAAACATCCCAAATTGCTGCTGGTCCTCAGCAGCTCTGCTTTGTGGGCTTCTTCGAAGGCTGGTAGCTGAAGAGAAGGAGAAGACAGTAACACCCGGGGCCGAACCCTGGGACACAACTCAGGTGCAGGCTAAGCCCTGCTGCAAAAAACCCACCCAGGAGCAAGGATTTGGGGGCAGCCTAGCTGGGTGGTCCTGACAAAGGGCTCTTCCCAGTAAGTTGCATCTATCCCAATGTTCAGAGATGCTCCAAGATGCCAGCTGCCCAGGATGGGGTTCCCCCAATGTGTCTCTGATGTTCCCCCTAATTCCTAATTGTCTCCTTGGAGGGGATCCAGGATAGAGCACAAAGACGCCTGTGCTGGGATGCCTTTATTCCCCTGCCCTGGGCTGCTGGTCGCCTTCTGCTGGGATTTTACCCAACCTCGAGCTCTTGGGGGGG
>VYZV01039905.1:227725-271910 GCA_013401275.1 Pandion haliaetus | reverse complement strand
GGGCGGGGGCGGGCGGGTGTATTTTTGGGCTGCCGTCCCCCACCTTGCCCCTGGAGGAAGTTTGGCCGGGAGTGGAGCGGAGCAGGCGGGAGGGATTTTTATTTTAGAGCAGCACTGCAGAGGGGGGCTGGTTCAGGAGCTGTCTGTCACGGCAGCTGCTGGAGAGGACCCGTGCTGGCTGCCAAAGCTCGTCCCGGACCAGGGAGCATGGCCCAGGGCTGCTCACGGGAGCCCCGGGGGCACAGCAGCCCCCACGCAGGGACCGGCTCCCTCCCAGGGATGTTTCGGTCTCCCACTTTGAGCCCCGCAAAGGAGGGAGTAGCCCCCATCACCTTGTGCGAGAGAGGAAGCAGCTATCATTGCATGAGAATGGGGAAACTGAGGCACAGAGCCAAAAGGTGCGATTCCTCCCCGGCTCGGGCAAGTGTTTCAATCAGCGCCGGGCTCGGAAGATGCAACATCTCTACAAACCATCTTCGGGGTCTCCTTCTCAGTTTTTGGCACCTGCAACCACAAGAGGGGATAGGAAGGGGCTGGGTTGGGTTGAGGCCTCTGTTATTATGGGGTACATAAATACAAGTCAGCCAAGAAAGTGTCAACACAGTGTCAGGCCCGTCTCCGTGTCCCATGCCGAGCTCTTTCTGTCAAACCCTTATGAGATCTGGGGAGAGCTCACACTGGGCTCATGAGCCCGAGCATCTCCTGAACTGCCTGTAGGGTCTGGGGAGAGAAACAAGGCAGACGACCCGGGATTTTATAAATACCTCCGTGAATTGTTTGCTTTGGGGTGAGGCGAGTTGTGTTCTGGGCTCCAGAGGGAGGATCTCCAGGATGGGCACCCCTCAGGTCAGCCCAGCTTTGCTGTTGCACTGACCACGGAGGAAAAGACTTTTTTTTTAGCAGCGTTTTTAACTTGGTGTGCACAGCAGAGGCTCTCCGTAGAGAGCCTTGGCTGATGGCTGTATGGCCAACAGTTTCAGCACCTAATAAGCCACTTTAATTTGCAGCAGACGGGGCAGGATTCGGCTGCCTGCCCCTGGGATGCCCCAGAGCCCCAGGCTTCGTCCTGCTGCTGCAGTTCTGTCCCTGCCCAGGGACTTCAGCTCTTTAGACCTTGATAGAATTGACTGGCTGCTTAGAGGCGAAGTAATTAAGAGATCGGTGCAGATAAGCACAGCGACTCAATTTGTCACGCTCGGCGCACCCGTGGAGGGCAGAGGTTTATGGCCAGCCACGGCCATACGTCAAGGAGCCTCAGCAGGAGAGAAAATCGAGTCTGTCCCCGGACATCGGCTTGCTGCGGTGGTGGGACGGTATAGGAAGGCAACGAGCAAAGGGGTACCGGGGGACCGACAAGTCCCCGTCACCCTCCCTGGCTCCCAAACCCACTCACCCCCCCATCCTACTCCACGCAGAAACCAAAACCGACCTCAAAATCCTTTTCTCCACGTTGGAGGCACAACGGACCCTGTTGTGTGGCCACGGGGCTGGAGGTGATAGGGATCTCGCTTTCGGGTACGTGAGGGATGCTGGGGGGCTCCAGGGAGCGGGTCCTGGAAGGCAGGAGGGTCACGGCCCCATCGTGCTGCTCTCCTTGGGCACTGGCACCCAGACAGTTTCGGGCCGATGGTAGATTTTTGTTTTATTTATTTTTTTAATCCATAGTACTTTGTGATCTTGCTGGATTGAAAGTGCAACGTGGAGGGCTGGGTGGAGGTTTTTCCTGAGGCTCTGGGAACTGTGGTGATAAAAATCATTTAACTTTAATTTATGGCTATTATTAAAATAAAAAAAAAACGCTCTTGATTTCTAATATAATAAGATTTATTTTTAATGTGACCAGCGTGCCTTCCTCAGCACAGGGGCCGCCTCTGTGTTTTATTGCCCCAGCGCTGCTGCTTTACAATGAAGGGCTGTTTATAGCTTCGAGCTGATTTAAATGATAGCTTTTTCAAACATTTGGCAGGTTGCTGGAAGTTGTGGCACATGAGCTGAGGCCAAGTCCCTCTTTAGCGTCCGAGAGAGTGAGTGGGAAGGTGGTGGGGTTCAACGGAAGGCGCTCGGCTCTGTCCCAGTGAGGCACAGCACAACCTGGAGATGTTTGATGGGGACACCAAAGGAGCCTCCTCCTGCCTGCTTGCTCCTGCCTTACGCTGCTGTCTCCCTGCTGCTGGAGCAGCTCTTTATGGGATGAACTGGAAGGAGAGAGGGTTATAATACCCCACAGGGGTTGCTTTATACTGCCTTAGGTTGCCCCATCGGGTTCCACATGAGAGCGTGTCGCTGGGAACGTGCCAACCCCACCAGGACCTCAGCAGGCACCTCCCTGCCAGCAAGATGGCTCAGGAGGAAGGAGGGGTGTGCCCCATCTTCCATCCATCCATTGATCCGTCTGCAACCACCCCCAGGACCCCTCTCAAAACCCCCAGAACAGCTCTGCCTGTCCTCCATGGCACACGTCAAGCCCATCAAAGGTCCCAGGACCTCCTGCTGCCCTGGGGAAGGACTCTGAAGAAGGCTCCCACCACCTGACAGGGACAACCCTGCGTCAGCTCAAAGCCCACTGCCTTCAGCTCCTCTCCTGATGATCCCCTCCCGTTCCTGAAAAAATGCCCCAGTTCGGTCAATGCCATCACTATTGTCGCTGACAAACGAGCCGCTCTAAAGCCCAGGACTTCACCCCCTGCCTGCAGATGGGTCTTGGAGCTGTAAGCGGAGATGCGTGGGGATTGAGGTGGCATTTGTTGAGCAAGGCCGCCCTGTCCTGCGGGAGCAGCCGGCTCCCGAGCAGGGCTCGGAGGGGAAGAGGATGAGGGGAGAAACCCAATACCCCTCTTGGCTCAGTCGTGGCTTAATTTAGAGCACGGGGGCTCTGCTAAAGTGTTTTTCCATTTAAAGCTGAACCTCATTCCTTTTGTCATGCACGGGTTGAGGGCCCTGCGGCTTGCAGGGCAGTAGCAGCTGCTGGCTGCCACTGCTGAAGGGGTTGGCAAAGCAATTTCCAATTTAGTTCCCCTTTGCCACCGGCTTCCTCCCCACTTCACCCACGTGAAGGACTGAAATCTGTCTCCTCCTTGCACCTCCATCCTGCTTTGGAGCCTCAGGGAGGGCAAGAGCCACCCACAGCCCCAGTCTACGGCTCTAAATTGGAGTCGTTACAGTGGGATCGGCTTTGACCTACTGGCTGATCCTCTGCCACTTGGCTGAGTGGAGCCCAGGGCAGGGAGAGCTCGCCCATGTCGATACTGGCTATATTTAACCACACTAATGCAACTTAATTCACGTTACGGCCAGTTTGGAAAGCTGCGCTCTTGCGATGCCTGCTCTTCGCAGGTAGCCTCCTCGCGACAGGCCGAAAGGAAAACGATGACGATTCATCAAAGGTGATTTATTCCCAGTGGTTCAGCTGTACTTTTAAAATCGGATGCATCCGTCAGGCACTTCATGGCTGCTTCGTGGAAGTGCTCTGCCCAGCTCCAGGGTAGAGGACAACCTTTGGCTCAGCCCAAGTGTTTGGAGGACTCGTATTCTTAGCATACATTAGCTAGAAGCTGGCCAAATCCTAAAAAGGAGTGTCCATAGCCTCAAATACTTGCAGCAAAATTAACCTTACGCTGTTCTTCACAGCTTAACTGTATCCACCAGCCTGTGCCAGCGGTGCCGAGCGTTGTCACCACCAACCTGTCACCACCATTAGCTACAGTGGGGCTGAAAAAACTCAGAGCTTATCAAAAAGCAGCCTGTGACATGACTTTACACTGGATGAAGGCTCTGCCAGTGAGGAAATGCTGGGTACTCACACCCCTTTTATCTAGCGAAGAAAGGCATAACAATGACTGGCTGCAAACTGAAGCCAGACAAATTCAAATGGGAATTGAAGCACGGGATTTTAATGGGCTGGTAATTATCCATGAGGACAAACTTCCAAGGAAAGCAGGGGGTTGTGGAGGGTTCAAATCAAGCCCAGCTACATCCCTAAAAGAAATGTTGTAGCTCAAACAGCACATCAAACGTGCTGGAGAGATTCTGTGCCTGAGGACAAGTGGTACGTTTTTTTGCAGGCAGTGAGAAAAACATTTTCAACTATTTTTATTCTCCGAGTGATGGGTTGGGGGACATGGGGCTGCTGCTTCCAAGATCTGTCAGGGTTTCTTACATTCAGCAATGAAACGACATGCACTGCAAGAAAATCGGTCTCATACCTTGAAAACTGGGAAGCAGTTACTGCAAGAGTCAGCACGGGGAGAATTTGAAGGCAGGTCACTCTGTGGAAGTGCAGAGGGAATTTATTTCAAAACTCAGGTGAAAACAGAAGACCTGAACAATTTGGCCTGTGTTCAGCTCCCCCCGCCACCCCCCACCCCCCAACCTGCCTCCACTGCTCTGTGATGGGAGACAGATTGCACGTTTCCATGAGAAACAGTTACTTGCAGGTATGGGCTCTGTAAAGAAACTATTTTATAGGGTCTTAGTTCCTTCTTTGTCAAGGCATCCAGTGTTGCTCTGTGTGTGTTTATGCAGAAAAAAAAAAAAAAGCTTCCATGCAACACCAAACAACCATATGTTTAAAGAAATAAATGTTGCCGCGAGAAGAGGTTTGCACCATGTACTAGCGAGCCATACGAGTTCTGTAACATATAGCACTCCCAGTTTCTTATCTGTGTTTCATGGGTTGATTCATAGCCGTTTTGCTGGAGCGTGGTATGATCTTCACTGCTTTGTCACGGGACAGGGGACAAATGCTGACGCTGTATTAGAAAGGATGGCAGATTGCCTCTCCCGTACTTAAGTGAAAATATTATTGATTCACACTTCTATGTAAGCGAAATCAGAATTGCCAGCTGCAAGCTACCAGCCTGAATTTAGCAGCCACCACATAGCAAAATCTCCACACCTCTTGCCACAGCTCAAGCAGCTTTTCAGAGTGATCCCCTCACTACTTCAGGCCCTTAAAATATCTGTTGGAGGTGGGCTGATTTCTTCTCGTCGGTCTGCTCACTCTACCCCGTGCTAAATAATCATCAGGATGGAGCTGAACAGAAACAAACCGCAGCTCACTCGAACGAAACTGTGTCCCTCTCTCAATCCAGGATTTACGATTCCTCGAGTTGTCGGGAGGAAAGGATTATGGGTTGCAAGATGCCTTTTCCTCTGATGCTACTGGTAGGGTGAGCCAGAGGAATTTGGCAATGAACTGTTTTGGTCCTGCTTTTTGTGGGAAAGTACCTGACAGCTTTGCTGAGATATAAACCAGCACTGGGGGAGCGGAGCAGGGCTCTTAAGTACAGAGAGGCTTAACCCTCAGCTCTGTGACCTCCTCATCAGGGACTCGTGACCTGTTTGAAGAAAGACATCTCTCAACCTAAGCAGGAAAAAGACAGGGATGACACCACCCTCACCGCATCTGGAGTAACTCCCACTCTGCTCTCCTTTTCACTCTGCTTTACTGCAGCGCAAGTGGAGTCAGGACACAATCCCCGTGCTGGGGAAGGGAGCAGCAGCTCGCCTGGACACAAATACACTTTGCACTGGTGGTGGCTGGGGTTAAAGTCTGACAAACTTCACACTCACAAAAAGCAATGCAGAAAGAGAAGAGCTTTCAAGACTTTCAACCAAGAAACAAAGCAGCACTATACAAAAATTACTAGCTCTCCATTTGCTTGTAATCCCCAAGGCTAGCTCTCTGCTGGCAGGCTGCATGTTAATGCCTTATTAGCTTGCACTTGGTGTTCTCACCATGCTGCAAGAGAAAAGGACAGAGATGCAAGTGTTTTCAGCATCTCCAGAAGTCCCACCACTACTGCAGTGAGGATCTGCCTGAGTTTTGTTAGCATTTCTTCCTAGTGAGAACAAGACCTGCCTGGTAGATGAATGCAGAGATGCAGAAATAGGGAATTCATCACTTGGATGGCAAGTTTCGTATGGAATGAGCTGAATTTAAGGTAGGTCTGACTGATAGCAGGAGTAATCTGCACAGTCAACCTTTTCAGCGGAAATTCCACTGAGTATCAGAAAACTCTGCTGCTAATATGTTCAAGCAAAGAAACAGGTTGGAATGGTGAGTGGAGACCCCCAAAAGTTCACTTGCAGATAGTCACAGGCCAGGCTAATCCACTCCCTCAGCACTTAAGTACTACAGAAAGCCTGAGACAGACAGGTACCAGTGTGCTGATAAAAACAGAACTTGGTTTGTTCCTGGCATGACTTTGGAAGGGAGCCGTCATAACTTTTGTATAGCAAATTCCTTTATGAGCTGATAAAGGCAGCAGCATATTGAGTATCGAGCCCTCTCGAGGAAAAATCTGTTGAAACTAGGGAGGTTTTGTCCAAAAACACACTGTAGAATTGCAGCTTCCTAAACTGCACCGACCCATGGCATGTGCAGTCTGTGAGCCAGCTGCTTGCTAACTCTTACAGACAGAATTTGCTGACATGCAAAACCTTCACTCTTTTTGTATTTCATCTCCATTCCTCATCCTCTTCTGCAAATGCTAAAGAAATGACATGATCTGAGGCTGCAAAACTACACTGCATTTGAATTCATGGGCACGATGCCTGGGCTCTCTCCCTACTTTGCAGTCCAAAGGACTCTGAATATCTTGCTTAACTCTTCTCTTGTTTCTGCTGTCGAATGGCCTGTAAAAAGATATCCTTCACTTGGTCCATTGTGTCTTGATACAGTTTAAAGTCTTCCTCTTTCTTTCTCACAGTAGTCTCCAAAGCAGCTTTCAGAGCTTCGTTCTCATCCAGCTGGATCACAAGCCTATGAGGAAACAAAAGGAAAACTTTCATGTGAGCTGTGGAGCTTCAAAGAAAATTAGAACAGTGCTTTAGCTCTGGGGAAGAAAACACCGAAACACATGCTCTCTGGTAATTTTATGACAGGCGTGAGAAAGAGCAGACTTAACACTTGTTCATTCTCTCTTTGAGGTAGAACAGAGTATTAGATGACCAAGATACTTTTCAGATCTGTTTTGTTAAAGATTATAATTTCATTTTCACTAATAAGCTTGCAATCAACGCATAAGCAAAGAAAAAGAAAAAAAAAGTGTCTTCCTTGCATGTGTTTTGTGTTGGTTAACACTAGCATTAGCTTGATATTTCTGGGTTTCTGTATAATTATTGGGAAATTTGTGTAGAATGGCATAGACAGGCTCAAACCAGAGGTTCTGTGATTCCTACAGAGTTTGCTAGGTTTTATCTTCTGAGGAGCGGATGCAGGTAATATCACTGCTAAAAGGACAGCAATGAATTTTAGCTATTGTGAGTAACAAAGCATGGAGGAAGGGGAACCATACCTTGTGCTCAGCTCCTCTATCTGTGATTTTAGAGGCAACTTGGAGAGCTGGGCTGCAGAGACCTCCTTCCTATCGTTCCCGTTCAAGGTGAGTCTGGAGTGACTTGCAGACTGGCCTGTAGATTTAATCACAAAATGGGGTTTTAGTAAAACAAGCAACCATTTTCACTTGTTAGCACACTGAGTAAATCTCAGGAAACAGTGAATAAATACTAAGGAATCTGTTCAGTTCTACGTATATCCATGAAGATACTGTAACTATATAGGACAGGCTTTTATTTTAATCTCCTTTCAGCAAAATTAAAACACAATGAGTTTGCATTTCTGGGTTAATTGCAGTAATATGCATGCCTACCTATTTAGAGAAGAAAAAAAAATCATCCAAAATATTTAAGTGGCCAAAACAATAGGTGATAGAAACAGTTGAAAAGGATTATTTTAATGTTAATCTTGTCATTGTGTTTCACTTAAGATTATGGCAACTGTTGCTTCCTGAATGCCTGTGATGATGTTTGTGTGTGGCACACACCAAAACAGCTTTTGTAATTCACTTTGATCCTCAGCATAAAGACAACATCAGTTAAACGCAATAAAGCATTCAAACAGGTACTTCAAACTAAGATTCTAAATCAGGAATTCTTTCCTAAATAAAGGCCTACCCAAAACATGCAGCATTGCTCCTGTCATTTCAAAGGGATGCAAAAACTTTTTTCAGGGTTATAAAGAAAATAGAATTCATATTTACTACTGGGATTGGAAAAGCAAAAAAACTGTGACTGACCAGTCAATCCCTACAATGGAAGAAGGGTCAGAGAAGACAGGTAAGGATGATGTGCCCAGGAAGCTCAGAAAGGAATGTAGGAAGTGACCACAGCTATCGTAGAGGATGCTGAACTTATCCCAACACCAAGCAGAACGGAGAGTGCTCTTTGCTGTAGCTAAACAGCTGAATCAGTTGAGTAAATGTAAACGGCCTTCTCCAAAATTATCAATGGAAAGTACTACCCACCTTGAGCCAGCTAGACCAACATGAGGGAAGAGTATATGTGGTTCAGGCCAACATAAAAACCAGCAAAATGAACTTTGAAGAAAATAAGAACTTGAGCTGGCTTCAACACACATATTCCTTCCCAGCAAAATTGGGGACACACAGCATCATGACAGTAAGCATCTAAGCTGGTAACGGGAGTCATATCTTCGTTGTGATCCAACTGTACATTGCAATTCCTATATTGTTCTTGTGTTGTGATTTCAGTACATTGCTGTATCACTTTTCCAAATTAAAATCCCACATAACATCAAATATCTTCAAATAAGCAAATTTGGTATTAAACCACTAAATCCTTCTCATGTGGAATATCTAAAAGAACCTGCTCAGAGAGTATTGGACTCTGAAAAAAACATATGAGAAGAAAAGGCTATGTTGTATAACAAAGAAATACATTTGATCTTGAGGTTGTGTTTTACAGGGCTGAGGAAAACCTGCTGTTACTTACCTATTCTCCTCTGGGATTATTCTTTGCTAATTTGAAATTTGGATAAGGCAGAAAAAAAAACCAAAAATGAAAAGCATGAATAATTTTAAAACACAACTGGGTTGTTTCTAGCTACTCAGTATCATTATCTACTTCCCTTGAATTGAAGAGACTAGAAACATTAGATTAGCAATTAAATCAGCTCTCTCCAATTTTGCACTTTCAGAAAGAAAATATATTAATTAGCGGGTTCTCTAGTCTCTATTTTATATTCAAGCTTTTCATTCCTTCTTATTTCCTCAACTATCTGGCATGAAAACATTTAGATAACCTACATGCTGCGCTGAAGAGGTATATTACGGACTTGTAGACTCATTTCTTGCACAAACTCCAGAGAGTTTTGGCACATCACAAGGGTCTCAGCTCTCTTCAAAGAAGGGTGGTGAAATAGATTGTTACCTACTCATCTTATGGACTTAGAGAGGATTTCTTCTTATTAGTCTTACTGCCAATCCTTTTCTACATTTGCTTTTAGTCCTTAAGCAGACAAGACTAATGAACTAGATATTTAGTAAGAAGGAACCTGTCACACTGGTAAGAACAGCCTGCTTCCTCTGGCTATGAAATGCCAATCTCCCAGAGGTGAGTTACCAAACTGTTATTACAGCACAACAACTTAACTAAAATGGCTCAGGACTAGCAGAGTTTACAGCTGTATCTCTTTCCGGCTGCAAGGGAAATAAGTGGAACACATGTATGATAACAGAACAACACATCAACACTTTACACTACCAAGTTGTATGAAAGTCTGAGCACTCAAAAATTCAGCTAAATTCTCCTCTAGAAGACAGCACCAAAATGCTCCCATACTATTTAAGGCATGGAGTCAGTAAGAAGTGTACCATTGAGAGCTGTATTCCCACAACTCTCACCTGACTACTACCTGTCCTTATGCACAGCCTGATTTCTTCCTCTGCGCATCTGCAGAACCATACAAGGGCTCCAAAGCCTCTCACCTCCAAACCCTCCTGGGAATCACAAAGAGCATGCCATGATACCACTTCAGGGAGGCCCAGCACTGCTCTCTTATCAAGATGAGAACGTCCTATATCCTAAAGGCCAAAGGCCGCAGCACTTTGTTTCTAAGCACTAGGGTTCTATTACGACGATCTAAGTTTTTCTGCACTACTTTTTCTGCTGTCAGGCTCTCGGTTAATACAGGTAAGACAGCTCTAAAAATCAGTGCTCACAGAAAAACATCAGAATGAGCCGGTGTTGGCTGGAACCCTTTCTAAGGACACAACAGTTCTGCTCTAAGGAACGGATCCATATTTTACAGAGGGGAGTAGGTTTGAAGCAATCATTTAGTCCCCATTCAGGATAAAGGCTCCTTTGAATCCTGTTCCATATACCTAATCCTCTCTGTATGCTGGATGGGTGAATGGCAGTGCTTCCCTTGAGGTCCTGAGCCACCATGTAGATGTTACACTGGAGAACCTAGCTCTCCGGTATGAATCCAGATCATAGAGAACAACACCACGTGATTTCTTGCATCACAGTCCTGCTGCATAGAGAACTTATTGTCAAACATGCGTATGACCAAGAGCGTTTCTTACCTCAGTCTGACCCATGCCCAGGGAATAACAAGACACCAGTGCAGGTAGAAAACGAGGTGACTGCTTATACAGGTCATAGTGCTCAGTACAGACCAGCTCTAAGAAGCTGATGAGGTAGCATTAGTACACACCATAGCACTGGATGGAGTCATGATGGAAAGCTTTTCCATGCATCTGCTGAGCTGCAGGGCAGTCCCCCTATGGCCCAAGATCATGCGTTTCAGTGTGGGGCAGGCCAAGAGCTTGTACAAGGTCTCTGATGAGTCTTGTGACCTCTCTAAACACTGTAACTCAGCCTGACAGCATCCTAGTATTTGCCAAATCGAAATTCCTATTCCTACTGTTGATATCCTGGCATTTAAAGTCTTTTTACTTTATGAAAATACATATAAAAAGGGAAACCACTGGAAAAGTTTCCTTAAGAATATGTGCCATTTTATCGGTTTAGACACTTTACAGAATCAGAGTCTTTAAGCAATAAAAGGATCTGATCAGGGAAATAAAAATTTAACATCCACCATGAATTCTTCTCCTTTAACTATGCTAGTGAGGCTTTCATATTTATAGCAGGAGATTATCATGTTCATGGGATAATAAATTACACCAGATCTAATTACTTCATCACCAGCAATAGTTTTTCATAGACACTGACAGGCCTTAAATTGGGATGCGTCCTTTAATTCTGCTCTTAACCTTCAGATGAATCCCTCAGGCAGAAGTGCAAAGGGAACACAGCAGTGGGCATAGTGGCAACACAGAGCAGTGTCAAGTTTTTTCCATAGACTGTCATCCCATAAAAACAACATATTGCAAAAGCCCCGGTCACACTTAAATCTGTGGCAAAATCCTCTTGAATTAAGTGGGGCCGGGATTTCAGCTTCTGTATTGTTCCACTGGTCTGAGTAGGTCCAAATCGCCGTGTGTAAGGTCAAGCACTTGTGTAGGTTTGATAAGAGTCCAAACGTTGTTGCTGTCTGTTAACCACAGAGGTGGGACAGGGGACATAGTTGTAGACAAGTGCTCCACCTCACCTGTTTTGCTCCTGAGGGGAGGTTTCTGTGCACTTGTGTTCCTCCCTGGATCCATTTGCAGTTTTTCAAGCTGCTGTTCCAAAATGGCACATCGCCGCCGTTCTTCCTGAAGCCTCTTCTCAGTTTCCAAGACTTTATTGCTGCCTTCTTCCACCCTGATAGGCAAAAAAAGGTAGTTAAGCTTATTTATGTCATGACTCTTAAGGATCAGTCAGTCTTGATACTGAATTCTGCTTCATGCTGCACAGCTCCCAACAGAGGGAAAAGGAGAATTTTCCATGCATCCAAAGACAGAAATCCCAGTAAAATTGTTCTAGATGGCATCCCCCAATTTGCAAAACAGAAATAACTAATGAGTACAGTTGGAAATAATGGGTTCATTAATGGAGGTTGCCTAGATCCCTCAACACTGTCTACTTGTGCGATTTTACCACTCAGATGGGCAGGCAAGCTGCAGATTGCTGAGGAGAGAATTTTTATTACAAGAATAATAAAACGCTTTTTTTTTAAACACACTGGGAAAATTTGGAAGGAAAATAGTTTACAAAAACACTGTCTAGCATTTAGCCATTTTGCGTCAGTTATCTGCAAGTAAGAAAAGAAACTTGATGTTGCTTTTAATAAGCTTGGCCATTAGACAGTGAGTGGAAAAGAAAGTGAAGGTTCACCCTGCAGTACAGGACAGAAGAGCAAAGTGTCTCTCTATTCACCCCGTGCAACATCTTAGAAAATTAACTACAAAAATTTGATGTGCGTCCACAGATGCAGTGGTACATCTCGTGCGGGGCAGCACATGATACCAAATGATTTAAAGGATCTTAAAGCTGGAGAGAAACCTGAATTGACTCACTGCATTGTATAGTGCAGAATAAAAGAATTTCCTTCTTGAGCCCACAGGTGATAGCTGATTACTCCCTGAATCAAGATACTTGATTAGTCTTATTTCCCTCCTAGCTGGCATAACTAAAAAAAATATTAGAACTATAGTAAAATTATACCACTGTCCTAAAAATCTAGCTACAGGCAGGACTCTGACCTCCTGTGGCAGTGAATTACAAGGCTGGTGACACGCTATGAGAAATTATATTTCTCTCAGTGGTTCTGAACTCACTAAACTTTCATTTGACCAGATGTTCCCCTAGCATTCACGTTAGACAAACAGCAGAGGAAAAATTACAAACTAGTCAGATTTTACTAAATCTTCTGCCAATATGAGTAACTTAAACTAAATGTTCCTCTGGCTCTTTCCCTCCCCCCCCCGGCAGGGCCCAATCCTACAAACCACTTACAATGGTGTATCTTTTGACAGTATATTCTGCTCCACAGTAAGTGACTGTGAAACACAGTCCTAAATTCTGCCAGCAGCTGTAGAAAAATCCCACTCATGCAACCATTCCCAGTGCTCTTCTCTTGACTTAAGCTTTATACGTGTTACTTGAGCTTTGCTGACCCACACTCCAACAGGGGAAGGGAAGAGGAGGAATGCCTGATATTTTTACATATATTCATGTTGAAATATGACTGGATGCTATATTATCCTGAAGTCTTCCAAGAGTTATTGCACACAATCTCACAAAATTTACCTTACCTGCTCTTGATAAATGTGTGATAACCGCAGAGCTGCTGAATCATCAGTCTATGGTACATTTTACAAGCAACTGTGCATTTCATTGACTCCGTGTTCTTCATAATCCCATATTTGTGATGGCCCCATTTCAGCTATCACTCACACCTCCATCCTTATCTAATTGCATAGCTCTATTAAAGTTACTGGGCTTACAAAGATGAATAAAATTCTCCCAGTGTGTATTTCCAGGATTTAGCCCTTAAAAACACAGGGGATGATATCTTTAGCACAGTTACAAAAAAATTTATTTTTCTGACTGCAATTAATCATATGGGACAATACTTAGACAAGTGTGAAATGACTAGTGTAAAATCAAGCAAAAAAAATAGTGCCTATTGTATTCAAAAGCAGACAGACAAAAAGTATATCTTCCCACAAGCTGGAATACAGATTTGGGAATCAAATAATATACATTCTCTAACTGGTAAAAAAAGCAGCAGCTAAAAGGTATCTAAAGAGAAAAGACTTTGCTTCCCCTACCCTCCTAAAACACAGCTGGCTTTTAACATCACCTTAAATTGAACTGAATAATAGAAAAAAAATCATCACCGTTACGTTTCAGTTAAACCAGAAGAAATTCATTTAAAAGTGGATACAGGAAAACTTAAAAGAATGTGAAAAGCTTTTGGAACAGAAGTCAGATACTAACTATAATTACAGTATTTACTAGTGATTAATAATATTGCTGCCTAAATAACACCACACATATATAAATACAAGAATTCTACTTTTATCTAGGTGCAGCAAGCTTGAAGATGACTCCATTTTTTCTGTCCTTTGTTCTAAAAGAATAATAAAAAAATGAATCATCAACTAGGCAGGGAAATTGAGCAGAAAAAATTTAAAAGACCCTATTTAAGGAAAGGATCACACTGGCAGCTTATGGTGTACTGTACTGCATACTATACACTCTCACATGTCTCTAGAGCTCCTTAATCGCAGCATCCCACAAAGGATACTGGTAGAATCAGCTGCTACCTTTTCTGCAGCACAGTGACCAGTTCCAGGAGCCTGTCTCTTTCCACTTCAGCAGCCTGGCAGAGAGCCTTGTGCTCTGTGATCTGTGTCTGCAGCACTTTCAAATCCGGGCCGTCAGTGCCAGCAAGCCTAAAAGCAGCAGAAGCGTAGAGAGTCTGTTTCTCATTTCACAAATGAAAGAAATGAAACAAAGGCAGGATTTGAAAAACATATCAAGATACACTTGTCTGAAGACTAAGCCAGAATGCAGAGCCAGGCTCACTACCTCCCCCCAGCATCAATCTCTATACTGCAATAAATGGAATAGGAATATTTGGAAATAAAGCCACCGTGAGTTTCATTGGAAAGGTCTTTTCCTTTGCAAGGATGCTTTCCCTTCCCATCACCCCTGAAAACAAACTTCCACCTCTGATCAATTCACTATCACTGACTCTCCTCCCATTGCTGCTGCCAAAGTAAAAGAGGCCTATATATGGATTCTCCAAAGTGCTACGCTAAGCTATTAAATGGCATGCTATTGATTTTCTCCCACTGAAAGGCTTCAGGCAGCATTAGTACAATGGCTGTTCTTGTGCCTAATAGGTGATGAAAGGAAGGGACAGTTTTCCCATGTATCCCATTATTATGTACTTCATTACTTCTCCGACCCCTCCTCACAGGAGTATTCAGGAATATCTCTTTTACAGCAAAAAGCAAGAGAAATCTTGGTGATTGGGGGTGAAAAGGTAAAAATGGGATTTTATGGGGTGTAAAACTAGCAATCAATTAAAAAAATTAAGATAGCAAGAAGACACTAGAGCCTGTGTCGGAGCTCTTTGGCAGTATCAGGTAGAAAGGATGGTGAAAGAAGCTGTTCGTTACAGAAACAAGGCAGAGAAGGATAAAGCTTGCCAGCAGCTTGTGGAGCATGGCAGGAAACCTCCCTTGTCTATGATGAAGTTTATATACATACCTTCCAGGTGTGATGTTATTACTGAGGAGGAAAGGCTTAGTAGCTGCTGACTCTATAAGCGTATGGCCCATCTTAGACACTGTGCTGGGAGGAAGAAACCGTTGTTAAGCACTGAGCTCTGTGGAGGGCAGTTCTCCAAGAATTCCGGTCATTTTCCAATGTCTGTGTTTATTGCTGCCTTGTAGGGAAAAGGCTCCCAGAGCCTCCTCAGTGGGTATCACACAGGCCCTGCATACACAATAGCTCAGCTTGCTCCCCGACTCCAAAATATGCTGCAAAAACACCTTGTGTCTCCAATGTACAAAAACTATACCTCAGTGTTTGATCTGGGGATGCTTTGCTGGCACTCCAGACCACCATTGTGGAGCTCCACATCACCGAGTAGCCACACAGCAGCTTGTGAGCAGGAACAGCTCTCGACCATGCTTGGCTCAAGCTGAGCACGCAGCCACACAAGCAGCCACTGCTGCTCTGTTTCCTCACAGGCACTGCCTTAGACCCTTGCACAGAGCACTCTCATCTTACACCTTCACCCACTAGGATGAGAGACAAGCACAGGTTACTGTGCTTGTTTGATAGTGTTTGCATGTTGTATGCTTTCATAACCAAATGAACCCCTGTTCTGCACAAGGTGCACAACATTTATTTCCAAATGCCCTTTAAAAATATACTTTATATTGTTTTCTGAAGCATTCTACTTTGTGGACACCCTCAGGAAGATCTGTCAGGCTTAGTGTTCTAAGAGAAGGAGTCAACCGATAACACTAGAGTATCACTTCCAGTCTGGATGAGTTTTACACGTAATAATGTGTGTGCTTGGGACATAAAAGTCTAGTGTGTGTTTGTTTTCCGAACTTGAGCTCAGCTGCCTAAATGCAAGTCCCCGTAGACTTAGCCCATGTTTCCTTGCCTTTAGGCTGCAGCTAACAGAGGATAAAACCTTAATATTGTGGAACAGGCACAGCTGCCTTCTAGGCTAGGAGTGGTTAGTCCTAAAATCAAGTTAAGGTTGCTAATGACAGAAGTGGCCCAGCCTAACAATGCAGATTTCTACTTTGACATCTCCAAGGGGCTTTAGTTCCTATTTATAGCATTTTTCATTTCATCTTTCCTGATAGGAAAAGATGATTCACTAAAGTAAAATGGAATAGAGGGTTCATCAGCATATTAAAGTTAATGGAATGATTGAGCCCTGCTGACCAAGTTATTAACGGCTCTTGCAGTTTTCAGACTCATTCATTGCCCACCTGACATGTCAGCTATTTTCATGACAGAGCTATGTTAGCCATGTATACAAGCAATAATTTATGCATTGCACTTAGCAGCTTCTACAAAGCCATTTCCCAACGTTGTTTTCCTGCTTGCCTTCCTGCTTACCATCAGCAGACGCATGAAGTAAAAAAGTGGATAAAATATAGATTTGCTCCATGAGAGCACAACTTCTGCCAAGTTAGAGGTGGGAGAATAAAGTCAGTCAGAAGGGTATAACAATGGAGATGCGGAAACTTTCAAATTAAGGACGTTTTAACTCTAACTCAAAAACACTGAGAAGAGCTTTTCTTAAACTTTGTAGTAACGCTCTACTTGGACTCAGGGATACATCTGACAATTTTAAAGCCAAATTCAGTGTCTAAAGTAATGTGGTAGGTGAGTTAAAATTACATAGAAGAAATCAGTTGCAACTTTAACTTGATAAAAAATTTCCTCCTTCCTCAGAAGACCAGTCTCAAATCCTTATTATCAATTAGACCATGAATTCTTTAGCAACAAACCCAGCATTTTAACAGGAAAGGATAAAACTCGCTCTGGTGTTATGGTCCCGTTACACAGCCAGAGTGACACAGAGTCACATCAGCGCAAACAAGAATCAGATTTACCGCTGTATTAACATTAGTGTAATTTACATGGTGCTCAGTGAGTCTTTAAAAAGTGTTTGTTAAGAATAAATGATGTGGTGCGTTTTCAACATTTCTGCAAGGAAATCCTACTCAAAGCGCATTTATTGATTTAAATAATGTACCAGTGATTTAGTGCATACCTAAAACGGCATTTTGTATTAATTCACCACCCATCTCAGAAGTCTGCTCATTAGAAGCCCCGTTTCTCATAAGAGAGAAGAATCACAGGCACTTAAGCTAACCACATAAACATTATCTGAGCTGGAGAAAGAGAATTAGCTGCACTACCATCATGCCAAATGTAGTAATTTCTGCAAGTCTGTATATCTTTCTCTGTTCCAGGACAAAAGTCTAAGAGATAATGTGATTAGAGATTCCCATATACTGCAAACAGGCTGCCACAGCTGTTGGTGCATAGCACTTGTGGTTTGATACAATCGTCTGCAAAAACTATGTTTCTGAATAACTCACAGCATTTAAAGCATTGACATTAGGGTATTCTTACCGAGCAGATCCAGTACTTCCAACCTGACGGCTGTCTGATGCCAGAGGCTTAAGCAGAGTAAAACCTGGATCTTCTGAGTGCTCAGAAGGTGGTGTAGCAGCAGCTCCTGAACCGTCCCCTTGATGGGTGAATTTCTTCTGTTAATGTTGGAGCAGGTTATAAAACCAATTACACAGTTCAAAGGAAAATAGCTGCATCAATGCATAAGCAGAAGCTTATGATTTTTGCTACAAGCATGCCAGAACTTTTGATTTACAGGACCGCCTCAGAAACTTTTCTTTAGTTTCTATCCATTGCAGGATGGAAACAAAGCAAAAGTCAGTAAAAAGTGCAGTTTCATATGAAATCATAGGGTGCACACAGTGTCACTAGAGAACCCACAGTGCAGCACCACCACTACCAGTGCCAGCATGGTTGATTTGTGTCCCTAACCCAAGTTTTATCTTGGGATCAATGCTCTGTCCCCCATTACTGAGGGATCTGACAGATTCACAATCTCATCATAACCCTATGAGGGTTTTATATTAATGGGAATTAGATATCTAAATAACAAAACCTCACTGTAAGGTATCAGACCACAGGAGAAGTCTTCAGCAGGTTAGTGGACTGCCCCTTAACTCCTATGCCTGTGCTCTGGCAATAGTACCACCTTGCCTCTCAGTCTGCAACACTAGACGATAAAAGTTGAAAACACCTTTAATATACTAGTCCATAGGGGGCCAACCTTCTCAATTCTTCCATCAATGAAGATTATACAATGAAATTTCCATATGCCTGAGAGCCATCAGACTCATATCAATAGCTTGGACAGCTGAGGGAGAGGAAGTTTTTGAAGTGGTTTACAGTGGGAGATGAGAACAACTTACTAGGGGTCCCATCACTCCACGAGGGGTTGTAGCTGGGTACCATGGCAGCCTGCTGATGTTGGCCTCACCTATGTTTGTTTGCTTGCTTCCTTCAGCAGCCAAGGATGCTGAATACTGAGAAGTCCTCATTGCAGCCCAACCCTTGCTGTCAAGTCATGTGACAGTCTTGACATGGAGCCACATGTGGATGCGATTGATGTTTCTATGTTTTCTACTCCTTAAACAGCTTGAAGAAAAGTTATGTACAAACAGGAAAGAAACTTTTAAGAGTTACAAGAGAGAATTCCTGCTTTACCATTCCATCAGGAGAGACTGTCAGTAGGACAGGTATTAGTGTCTCAAGCTAGCAACTGTCTCAGATAACAAGGGAGAAGGAAGTGAAGAGCAGATCTAAAATGATTAAAAAGTGTGCTCCTCTAGTTAAATTTCTTCTGACCGGCTACCTGAAGTGTGAGTTGCCCAATCTCCTCTTCCAGCTCTTTAACCTTTGCTTCTCGTTCAGCCACCATCTGTCTGAGCTGCTCTATAAGGCAGTTTTGTTTCTGAACCTCACTGTTCAAATGCTGCCCTAGCATCTGCTGGGACTCCTTGTTCTTCTCATCCTGCTGGCTCAGGTGCTTTAAGATCTCCTGCATTTGCTTCTGTTGGCTCTGATAAAATACAAACAATGAGTGAGATCTTCACTTCTGTACACAATAATTATTAAGACTCCCTGGGTGTTCTACCCCCTCCAAGACAAGTACCCATTTAGGAATGCTAGGGTAAGCCACTGCCCTGCCAAACCCACTCCTTGGTGTAACCACACTGATGTCACTAGTGCTACTCCAAGAATTTGGTCCATTATGTTTTAAGTGTGAGATCACCTTGTCTTGTTCTCAGCATTTATCCATTGAAAGGACTGTACAGCACATCTACTTGCGATGCTCAGACACATGCGACTGGGTAAGGAAAGGACAGTGTCCCCACTGGCCCACACGGGTCATATCAAGGCTTTAGCGACTGGACGGTGCAGGTAGAAAAGACCTGAGCAACTGAGCGATTTGATATGCTGGCAGCTTTGCTCCTGAGTGCAGCAGAAAAGAGAACAAAAAAGGCTGGCCTTTGACGAAGAAGGTGACTTTTTCATAAACTGGATAAAAGTAGATTCAGTGTGCTTTTTGTGAAATTAGAACACGATCAGATTGTGTGATAGTGACGTTAAAAGATGAGGGTAGTATGAGATGACAGCTATGAGGCTAGGCTGTTTTACCAGTGGGTTTTGGAGTTTTTCTCACACTGACAAATCTGAAACTTGTCGGACAGTTTGTTCCACCAGGCCAACAAACTGCAACCAAGGTGTTTCTTTGATATAAGGGATAAAACAAGTTAACCATTCCTTCCTAAGTAAACTCACATTTTTCTATAATAATTTTAGTGAGAATGCTCAGACTTAGCAAAAGTGACAACTGTTATTTGGCTTCTCTGTAATCTGCCTAATCTGCTGGCCAGTACCCATATTCCCCATGGCTGCCTGGTGTGCAGAAACGTGAATGGCAGCTTAGTCATAAGCATGTCTTAGCTAAAACCTACATACAGAAGCAAGGAAATGTGATTTGAAATGTGAGGAGCTAGATCAGGAAACACAGAACTAACCCTGCTAAGAAGTGGCTAATATTTTTTTTTTATTTTAATTGGGGAAGACTATTTAGAACCATGGCAGGATAAAAGGATCCTGCAAGACCATGACAACAACTATTTATTTCAGCGTAACTGCATCCTGAGTTTCTGCTAATACTCTTGGTTTTGAAGGGGCCAAATCCTCTCAGCTCCAGCTACTGCAAGTGAATGTGCACATGGTCTAGCTCATGGTTCAGCTTGTGTGTTTTGGGCTGTGTAACACAACAAATGAAAGTGCAAGATTGCAGGTATCCTAAGAAAAAAAATCTACCAATGGAGCTGAAAGGAGAAGAGAATATAGTCCAGCTTTGTGGGTCAGGAATGAAGCCCTTCCTCTACCTCCTAGACAATCCTATTTCAATCCTTCTGCAAAAGGTTTCTTCCAATACTTGCAGCTTAGAGCCACTTGGACTGCAACTGTGTCATGCCTGGTGCTGTCTTGCAGCCTTTACACGATCTGATCCAAAATGAAGGGCTTTAGCTGACTAGGAAACCTCCAGCTGTCACAGTCTGATTCATCAGGCCCCTGTATACCCTAAGGTTGTCTGTGTCATCGTGTCATTAATGACATCATGTTTTACCACTGATACAAAGAGGGCTGATCTGCAGGGGCTGGGACCAACAGTAATAGTCAGACTGTACCAGTAAGGCGTCTATGAGCTCATCGTCATGTTTTCCTTTCTCCAGCAAGGTTATGATCTGTTCCTTCAGGGTTTTCACTTCACTGCACAGTACTTTGTTCCTGGCTTTTGATGCGTCGAGTTTTTTTTTCACTTCCTCATGACTTTTTTGGAGAGCATCATGTTCCCCAGTGAGTTTCTGCAGTGATGCAAACACATCATAGGAAATGACAGTTATAGCCTATCACCAAGCCCCAGGTGCTTTGGGGAGCCAAAGGAATCACACATTGCCTGGTAGAATCTACAAAATGGAAATGGCATACCATATCATCCCTAAGTAGAAATTATAAATGTTACTACATGCTGCCAGCTTGCCAGCATCAAAAAAAGGTCTGTCTGCTCAGGAATACAAGTGGACTAGGTTGATTCAGTACATGCCAGAAAGCAAATGATAATTTTGTGTTAAAACCTAATTCTTTATGCTCCTGCTTTTTCTTTTGCCTCTCCATTCTCCACGGGGAGACTCTCTTCCTTCCAGATACAGGGTGGTGATGCCACACTGTCTACTAGAACCTGTCCCTGGTATATGCTGCCGCCTGAGCCATGCCTTCACCTAGATGAAACTGGACAGGGAGCATGCTAGCAGTTAAGTAGTAATGGACAAGTACAGGGGAAGTTATTGTGTGAAGGAGCCTGAAACACAAAGGCAGAAGTGGAGCCATGCAGATTATAGTTATTGAGGAACATCTTCCCTGTGCTGTGGGCCTGTAGCTATAAATCTTCCATTCTCATGGCCAAGAGTGAAAGGTGTGTATCACCCCATTGCTCATTCTGTTGCACAGTTAAATTGCGGTGAGAAAAGCAGCAGCTCATCAACTTCTGGGATGGTGCCAGGTGGCCTCTACAGAAGCAAATACAGGGAAGAAGAACAGGGAGATGTGCTTTGCTAAGCTGAATATGTGTAGCTGACCCTCACTACCCATGTTTCTTGTGGACACAGGCCTACATATCCTTTCCACCTCAGGGTTTACTACATGTGCCACTAGCTATAGCCTCTCTCAACCCCTAAACACTAGATGCTTGTTTATTTTTGTAGCAACTACATGTGACAGATAGAGGGTAAGACTAATTTTCAGAATGCCTCTTAAGAGGGTGTCTGGTGTAATTCTCAACTTTATTTTGTTTAAATATAGAAGCCCATACCCATACAGAAATATGAGGTGTGAGGGGGATGCTTGTATTTAACACTGCATGAAGAATGCACATCTGGCCACAGGGTGAGGGGGGTGCTACAGAGCTTGGATGCAGATGTAGCAGGGCTTCTTTCTGCATGTGCCTTCAGTATAAAGCCAGTACCAGCTGCATTGCAACCCAGGGCCTCTCTCCCCCTTTCTAACATCACATATCATGCACAGTTGTCAGGTAGCCACATTTGAGATCAAGTGGATGCATCCGACACATGAATCATGCAGCGCAGGGGAAGACCAAATCTTGTACTGCAGCAGTATGCCTGGCCGTGCAAGAGTGCAATACAGAAAACAAGTGTGGAAGCTTTTTGCTCAGTCTGTGGACTGTGGCAGGATTTCTGCCAGCAGAACAAATGGGTTTCTGAAATTGTCTCCTGGTAGGGTGTAACATAAACCCTGAAGGTAAGGCAAGTTATTACAGCCTATATACCCAAACAGGAGTCTCTCAGATCACAGGTTTTTACCTCCAAGGTTTCTTTCTTTTCTTTTTCCAAGCTGCGAATCTTCAACAAGTTCTTCTCTTGGGCTGACAACTTCTTTGGATCGGTAAGTGCCAGCAATTCCTCATCAATCTCACTCAGTGATGTTCTGGTCTTGTTTTGACCCAACTGATTCTCCAGCTCGCGAACCTAGGGGACAATAACAACAACTCATCCAGTGTCTTTACCAGGAGTACAGTGGTCCAGTATCAAAGAGGACATAACCAAAGGGAGCTCAGAGTCTAGCATCCTATCACTTCTTGACATTATCATGGTTAACTAACACAAAGCAGCATCTGTTTTTTCAAGTTTAAGTTTGTTAGCTGCTAACAAACATGTAGCTATCTAGGGCATCTATGCAGGGAGGAGATATGACATCAGACCTACAGGAGACTCAGGACTCCTGGGAGATCTGTACCTTCTTGGAATCACATGTGGAGGCCAGGCAGACACTCCAAAGGATCTTGAATGCCGCTAAATATATGTGTGGACAACAGGATATTACCTTAGATCTCCTCTAAAAAGGCAGACACCCACTCACCTATATACATTTAAGCATCTTGGTCTTTAGCAGAATCACCATCCAGGATGTCCATAATGTAAACATTTAAAGCACAGTTCACTAGTGTGAACGTAAGTACCTACTGCTGTTTTAGATGCCCTGGGATACTGGAGGCACATATGACGCAGCATCTACAAGACATCCATAGTCCTCTGGAGAGACGACCAGACGTCAGAGGGACACTGTACGGCATCTCAGCTGGCATTAGACACCTATGTGTAGTCAAGTGAACTCAGCCTCCGCATCTCAGCTTCACTACAGACTTCTTTTGTAGTCAGTAGAAGGAAATGGGTACTGCTACAGCACAGTTCCTCTGCTCTGTTCTGGAGGTGTCTTCTAAGATAAGATGCACCTACCTCACTTTTGATCCAGTGACTGTATTTACAAGATCACCACTGACTACAGAAGGAGCCTGAGGAGACTGGCTCAGAAGGAAATTTCTACATTACAGTAGAATACAATATGTACAGTCTTCAGATGAATCCCAGCCAGGGGGTCTAACAGAAGGAAAAATGCAATTTGCTCAAGGGAAAGTAGAAGTTAACAATTTAAGTCAGAGTGCAAAAATCACGGTTTGTTGGCATATAATTAAACAGCAGAAAAATAGGAAAAATATGTATCAAATTGCCTGAGAGAAGTTTTATTTAAGATGAAGACAAAACTGCCTCCCTGTCTCGAGCTGACATTTCAGCTACACTGTGCCTTTCAGAAGATTCAAGAGTTAAAGATTTTACTGAAGTTCCTGGGGGAACAACTTGAAAATCTTACCTGACCTCAATTCTTCCCATCTGACTTAGGCACTGAACAAAGGTGTCTAAGTAAGAGCACAGACACTGAAAGGGCTCCTCCTCTACTCAGTGGAGAGAGGCACCTTCAAAACATCCTGGGATTTTAACTAGGCTGCCATATCTCTCCAAGGTCACTGAACTCTCTCCTTTGACACAGATGCGAAAGATTTCCATCTTAAATACTGAAGATTGCATGTTTGCAATAGACTACATAATACAGTTGGCAGGAACTCTGAAAGACCCTGCACACATCAACACATATTTAAACTTTAACACACCATCACACACATGTGTGTGCACACACACACCCCAAAAACCTATTACAAAAGTTAGCACAAAGTGATTTATTCTAACAGCTGCTTTCATCAACAAAGACTGGCCATGTATTTGCAGTAAACGCTGTTTGTATTGGGACACGCCTTATAAGCAGGTATGAATGTTAAGAATTACTTAACGAAGAACTAACAGTATCTTCAACTCAAATTGAGGTAACACCTCTATGTAGAAAGAGCATCCTAGCACCCAGCTCACATGGCACCATGCAGGGTCTTAACTCACTTTGCTTTGGAGAACAAGAATTTGCTGGGCTCGTCCACGCCAGCTGCCAGAATTGGTCAAGAGACTTTGAATATTCACATCTTCACCAACTTCATTTGCCAAAAGCTATGAAAAAGGGATTAACATCAACAATAAGGCTAGGCTTAAATACATGTGTTGGGGAGAGGGGAGGAAAAGCTGCTCTCTAGCAGTAAACACAAAACACTGTATCTATACATAGTGGCCTGTACCTGATATTCAGTATCCCATGTGATGTAAGCTCTTTCAGATCATTATTACAATACAGATTGTTGGTGGGTAGGAGGTGTTTGGCTAACATGAATGGTTTTACTTGTTGAGGTGGGTAATTCAGTATTTTGATAAGTTTGAGCATTATTTGCTTTTTAAAAAATGTGAATCCATGTTTTCCTGCCTGCCTATGGAGAGTGTCAAATTGTACTATCTAGCTGTATAGCTGGTTGTCAAACTGTGCTACTTTTGTAAAAAAGAGGATTTCAAATTTGTCACCAAGGTTTAATAAGCATTACTAACAGTTTTCAATATATGTAATTATTTTTGATATAATGAGTACTTAACCAGAACTAAACAGGAACAGAGTACAGATACTGTCTTAATACACACCCTTGCAATCAGGAATTGAGCCAATCTCTCTTGCACAATTCCGACACAGCCACATTAACGAGAGCTAAAGTTAGTATGAAGAGCATTTAAATTATTTATAAAAAGGTCAGCAGAGTTCTATTTTTAGGACCATATTCTCTACTCTGATCTGCATTGCAGGTCTCTTACGCAAAGTAATGAAACCAAAGGAAACAGAGCACATAGTAATGCACTAAAATCCATCATGAATCAAAGACGAAAAGGTTACTCTGGATGTCACTCCAACAAACTGTTTAAACATGTGCTTTAGTTCAAGTGTGGTCTTTAATTCCATTGACTTCCACGGGACTGAAGACTACATTAAAAGTAAATACATAATTAAATGTTTTGGAAAGGAGGAACGGGCCTGAACGTATGCTTCAAATCAATCACAAACCTATTTTGCTGAACTGGGACTTTCAAACCTTAAAGGATCTGTACCCATCATAGCAATAGAAATAGTGGATACAGTCATCCAGCTGTGGCGGCAGAGCATGAAATCTGTGTGTCCATGTGCATACCTTTCCAATGAAACCACTACACCTGTGTCTTTTCTTACCTCCTTAGACTTCACTGGAATACTTCATGGAGGCTCATCAAAGCTCAAAAGAAAAGAAGCCTCCTGATTTCACAAGAATATATCTCTTGCATAGGATCCCAGCCACAGACTGTGTCCTGCAACAGTACCTTTTGGGTCATCTTCAGCTCCTGTTTTGCAGATTGGAGTTGGTTACGATACTCCATCACTTTAAAGTTGGCTGTGGTTAATTTTTCTTGCAATGCTTTCACCTTTGGACTTTCAGCCTTTGAAGAGAAGAATATACTTGGTGAGAACAGAATCCTCAGAGAAAAACTGAAGTGATTAAGATCCACAGATCCATCAGGGTCACAGAATCTTCTTTTCCCAGACCCATGCAAATGCCTTCCTTAATTTTGGGGGTCATAGAGAAGGTACAAACAGAGCAACTTTGTCACAAAACTAGTGACAGGGATACATCCTTGTCACAAGGAAAGGACTGCACAATAGGAGAGAGCTAAGTATCAATTTCTAATTTCCCCTCTTCAATTACAATTCATACCAAGTTTCCTTCTATCCTCTTCAGAGTTGATTGCTTGATTCCTGCATCACCACCACCAAGAGAATGTATTTTTTCTATGGCTGTCTGTAGCTGGAAAAAAATGCATTGTTATTATAGAATGAATACAGTGAAGAGCATATCTCCATGGAATATTAATTAGCAAAAAAGTACAACAGCAGTTTTGATGATCCTGGATATTTGTTTACTGTAGAAAAAAAATTACTGCATTTTCCCTTGTTTTTTTAACACTATCAGTAGGAAAGCATGTAATTTTTTTCCTAATATGCTTCCCAAAGAAGCATGTGTTATTTTACTGTGGAATAACTTCAGTGAAAATGTCTCTGGACTGGCTGAGATGGGATCACTTATCAAGTATGGGGGATTTTATCACCATAGGTTCATAAAATAAGTGTTTCTATACATAAATGCAAATCCAGTACAGTACAGATCAGGATGTTGTCTCTAGATTCTGGATGCCAGTTTACACACTTTGCAAGAAAATCACAGGGTATTTCATGAAAAGCACATAGTTCTACTCACCACAGGAATTTAGAAGGAGAAATGACTACCTAATGCCCTATAGCTGAGATTTAGTAATGGTGTTAGGGCTCTTTTTCTTTAGCTGGTAGCTCTAAGGTAGCATTTCTCAACCCATGAAGAACGTCTCCTATTGCTTGCCACAGCAAAGGCAGACATACAGCACCTCCTGCTCTGAATCATGTCCTATGCTGAGGTTACAAAGACCTCTTACTCGATGGGAGTGCAGTGAATTTGGAGCTGGAAAGGCCAGGAAGTGATGCTTTAAAGGGCTGAAACTTCATTCTCTGAGGTGGGCAGAAAATCTTATTATTTGCCTGAATAAAAGAAGGCTCTAAGAAATAACGTCTTCATTAAAGTGGTATCTGGGGAAACAGAGAGTGCAACTCAGAGCCAGTTCTAATGTTACCCCTTCTTTGCAAGTAAATCAATGGTTAGACCACCCCTTCTATGCAGTTCATAAACTCTTTTAGTCAATGGACTGAGAATGAGAAACTTCAGCTAGTGTTGGCAGCTGTTAGGTCAAATTCTAAGGAAATTTTTTGCAAACATCCGTTTGCAGTCTCTGTTTACACATACCACCCTTTGCTAAGCGATTGCTCAATTGCTCAATGGCCACACCTTCCATTCTGTTTGTGGGAACATAGTCACATTAAAACACTTATGATTTACATATTTTTCAGTTTTCATACAAGCAAAGAGCTAACAATTATGTAAAATAACTGTCTTTTCCATTGGTGAAAGTACATATTGTGATGCATCTGTAAGGCACCATCACCACAATTCATTCTGCAGAGTTTAAGGCATCCAGAAGTAGGCATAGGGGATGAGACTCAAGTCAGAAATTAACATGTTCCTTGTTTTTTGTGTGGGTATCTCTATAAAGAATGGAGTCTAGTCGATGCAATCAGGGAAGTCTAGTCTTCAGCTCACTTTACAGTAGACACTGACATTACGTCAAGTGGATGGACTGACTGTGGACTTGGTTTTGTTGCCCACCAGCAGCTGTCTAGTCCCTTTTGAGGCATCCAAGGGTATCCAGCAGGCCTTCAGCTGATGCACCAGGACTGCCAGTCCTGTCACATCTAACAGCCCTGCAGCGATGTCCGAGAGGTCAAGTGACATCTCAGATTGTACTTTTACACTTATGCATGGGCAACTGAATTGCACTTTTGTTGTCCTGGTTCTTTCCACACTCAAAGGAAAAAGATGGGTGTGTCTAGACAGTGATCCAGCTTAGCTTAAATGTTACTAAAGAGATGTGAATCACTGCAGGCTCCTGTCTGTGACAGCTCTTCTCTTTCATCACTCAACGTTTTTCATAGATACCTCCCACTGTCAAACATTGCTTTAATTTTACCCACCTTCTACATCTTCATACAGTTCTACTGAACAAATACAATCCACAAACTCAGCTGGTGACCGTAAGTTTAGAGAAGAGCCACCCCAACTGAGGCTGTGAGAAAATACAGACCGTTGACCAGGGCATGGTTTCAGTGGGGCTCACGTTGTGGTTCATCTTTACCTCAGAGGAGACAGGTTGCTGTGTTTGGTTTTGATTTTGATGGTGCCGGTGTCTAAGGACAGATTACTTCATATCTAAAGTGTCCATCTCTGCTTTCACCAGCAATTATTGTTTCTTGAAAATTTGTGTTTGCTTTGAGTTTGATTTCGTTTCGCAAAATGTCTGTGGGCCTTTCTTTTGTGTCAATATCTGACAATATTTTAAGTTTCTGTTTGAATAGTGGTCATTACATTTCTGCAGCTGATTTTTCTTGAAATTATTCATGGCTTACTCCTCTACTTGTGTGATTTTGTAGGTCCCCAGCTACACCTGATATTTCTTAGCCAGCCTGCCAACTGTTTGACAAGACCCCTCTGACCAGAACACTCTGGATTTATGCAGGAGTTCTCAAAAATTTAATCTACCATTTCTTGATCTTTCAGGTAACTAGGGTACAATTCAGATAGATGCATTATTCATGATAATAAGTGATTGTGAAAGATGGAGTCAAAATGTGTTTGTCAGTACGATAAACATTACTGATCCATTTAAATGATGTCTTCTAAGGAAGCAAAGTGCTGAAAAAAGCATTAAAAATTATCCAGAATTTTAACGGTATTGTATAAGGAAGAGCAGTAGTAGCCAATGTACAAGGTAAACATTAACATCAGGGCATCTAATTTTCATTTCAGCAGTCACCTGAGTAAAATTATTCCTGTGAAAGGCTAGCATATATAAAAAAGTCATACTAAACCAGAAAAATCAATTTGCCTGAGTGAAGATTTGGTGTCTTATGTGATATAGTTACTGTCTCAGTTCTGGAAGTACTTACGCCAGAAAGCAGTTTTCATTATATGGATGAATAAAGCTTAGAAGAATAGAGTACTAATTCATGACTGGTATTAATGAGATGGAAATGTAAGACATACTGGTATGAAATTTGCTCCCCTTCACAACAACAACAACAACAACAACAACAAAATCAGAAAAATATCATCGCCATACTGCTAGAAAAGCCTCTGTGCTTCAAATACAAAAGAACCTTCTTAATTGGCATTTCATAACTCTTTGGCTCATTATAACTTATGGATATCCTTTCCTAGCTCCTCCTTTCTGCAAAGGTGAAAACAGCTAAGGGCACACATCCCTCCTATCATGGACAGAAGTTACAAGAACTCAAGGCAAGCATGGATGTAAGAGCAGACTGAAAATGGGAACATGAATCAAACCCAGTTTCTACAGCTCCTCTATCCCAAAGGTTGGATTTCTATGCTTTAGCATGCAAAAAGAGAACAAGAAAAATGCCTCACTTCTCTCTCCAGCTCTTTGACTTTGTTATTCAGCTGCTTCACTTTGGTTTTTTCACTCTCAGTCTCAGCAGTTATCTCACGATTCTTTTTGGCCAATTCAACTATTTTAGTAGCTGCAACATCTCCAGCTAAACCAGATGCCCCTGAAAATATACATAAAAGCAAAGGATGTATCTTACAGGCAAGATTCAGAATAGATGATGCTTTTGTTCTCTGTCCAGTGCACAATGTACTTTTATTGTCTAATCCATTTCTCTCAGAACTGTGCCAGGCACTTAAATGAACAAGTGAGGGAAAAGAGGCGTCAGTGATTCCAGCTGGATTGCTTGGTCCTTTGAGTCAGCATCACATTGTGGCTAGCGAAGCCACATTTCACACTTTAGCAACAGCCACATGTCAGAAGGCCACAACAGTGGTCGTAGCAACATTACTACATAGAAAGGGTAAAGGTGTTTTCTGCTCACTGCTGTGAAGGACAGCTATGAACAGGGTTTTGTGGCATATTTCAGAAAAAGACAACACTATTTTGCTCTGGTTGTTTACTACTGGAGGAGTTGTTGAAACAGAGGTGCGAACTTTTCTAGATGTCTGTCCTAAAAGGTCAGGCACACTATTACAGTTGGGTCCTGGATAATATCCAGGAAATTTCATTGTGCCTATTTATATGTCCCTTGAGATTATACATGGAGCTTTACTGTATTATTCTTTTAATTGCTCTTTTAAACAGATACTTCATTCCCCTCCTCATCAGAGAAGGTTTGATTAGTGTCAGGAATAAAGTAATCCCCAGAACTGGCTTCTGTGTCATCTGGCTTTTGTCAACATCACATAGGTGAAGAAAAGTTACCACACAAGTGCAAAATCAGTATGTTTGCATACAATGTACACAGAAACCTCTAGCTCAGCAATGAATATGAGCCTGCAATAACAAATCCTTGGTGGGATATATGAAGATTGAACTTGGCTGTTGTCATTCTTCTTAACTCTTTCATCCTCCTTCAGTGCTTTGAAGTAATGACTTTTCTACTGACATCCATGATTATATTCAAGAACTGGGGTGAGATGCAAGGATGACAGATCACTCTTAAGTGAATTCTGAGTCCCATAAAAACCCTAGAGACATTAAAGAGGCTACGCAGAATATAGCTGAGAGCAGAATATGATCCTATATCACTATTTAAAAACCTTGTAGAGAACATAAATTTATTATATTTAAAAGCATTTCTACTGTTCTCACTCCTTTATCTGATTTGTGTTTCCCCTCTCATCTAGAAGCTACTTTTTCGTTAGTTTTCATGATAATGGCTGCTATCAAGGATCACAGTAAATACTAAACTAACCAAAAGCCAGGCTGGTCCTTCCATGTCACGGTCTTCAAATGCATTGCACACATTTAATCAAAGCTTTTAATTCCCCAGCAATGTGGGTGAGTCTCTTGCCACAATGTAGATGGGGAAGACAGAGGCATGGGGCAAACCTCCGCAAGCTGGCATGAGTCAGCCAGAGAAGCTGCAACAGTACATCTGGTTCCTGGTCCTGACCCAGTAATAGCTTATCACCTCTCCTACATAAAAGCTACAGATAGTACTTAAGGTGTAATTTAAGTGTTGTTTAGTTCTGCTTATTGCTGGTTTCCCCCTTCTCTACTAGCCTGGTCATCACTGCTGTCCTGAACAACAGTGGCACCCAGTGGAGGAGGTGCAGCCTGCACAGTTTAATTTTCAAAGGACACCCAAGCCACTTTAGAAGCTGGACTTTGCATTCAGCCAGCATCCTGCAGAAGCCCTATTCAGGCAAACAAAAGGAGCCTGAATAAGGAATTTAACACTACATAGCAGAGAAAGCTGCAACACTGCTCTTTGACATTAACAGAAATTTTTCCAAAATATGATTTCTATGAATCATAATTTTTTTGTGCCAATAATAGCAAGTTTGCAGATCTGTGAGGAACAAAGATCACTGCGTACCCCAGAAGAGCGCTGTACTTCTTTTAAGGTGCATATAATTAACAATAACAATATTTTGCACCTTAGGTCTGACCTGTCTGACTACCAGAAGTCATTTGGTCCTTTCAATAGCTCTCTAAGATGGGGAGTAGTAGTAGTATTTGTATTTTGCAGCTCATGAAACTGAAGGAGAGAGTAAGGCACAGATCTTTAAGCGTACATGCCATTCCAAAAGTAAGTGCTACCGTATCAAACCACTGTAGGGAACTTCCCTCTGCAAATAAAGCAATGAGACTCCTTACATGGGAGACACATCGATATTTAGTAAACTCTGCAAATGCAAAACAGAATTTTGATTCTTCCTAGCAGAAGCTTATTATAGGAGTGGAAACGGAGGCAACCACAATATGATCGAAAAACTCGTTTTTAGCATAAACCAGGTAACGAGTTGTCATGCGAATATTTCACTGCCAGAAGGTCACAATAAATCAGTTATCCTACCTCTACTGTCATCAGCATCAAGCAAAAACTGGAACTAACATAGTGAGAATACAAAGATACTGTGTTTACCCAACAAAGCAAATCTGTCCTCCTGTATTTTTTTCTGGAGTTGCTTTATTTCAAAATCTTTCTCCATCACCAGTTTGTACAGCCTGCAGTTCTCATCTCGGACCTCTCGAAGCTGATCCCGGAGCTGCTCATTCTCAGCCTGAAGCAACCTGGGAAAAAATAAGCCATAATGGCAAAGGTCACTGTAATGTGCTTCAAACAGATGCTTCCAGAAATAAAATAATGAAACGGCTGTATGCTAGATGAGCTGAGCTTACCAGAAGTAAGTTTACTGAATTAAGTAGAATATCCTAAACCTCAGATCACAACACAAGATAATGATCTGACCTATTCAGTTAACTTATTTCTTCCTAAAAAATTCTGCACTTCCTTGTGTTGTCTGGGGCAAAAGATCACAGAACAGGTATCCTTTCAGTGCTCTTGACGTTACTGAACAGTCTCATCCCACTCAGTCTTACTTACCTGGTTCAAGGAAATCAGACAGGCTTACCATTCAGCATCCATGACGTTCAGGCTTTACATTCTATACTTACCAAAGTCAACAGAAGCCAACAGAGCATCAACTACAAAAGCTGCTACTGAGGTTCTTTATATAAAAATGAATGCTTCATAGCAATTCACAAAAGACCAATTTCCTGTGTCTTCATCTGATTTTCTTGGAACCCCACCAGGATGGACTGGCATCAGTTTGTATTGTTAATGTTGCTTTTTGGAATTCATTTAGAAACAAAGATTATCAAAAAGCCCTCTGAACGGAAGGAAATAGTCTTGCTTCTCCTATGTTTCAGTACATTTATTTAGTAACATTTATGGGCTTCATCGCTCTAAGACATCCAGAGAATTAATAACTTTAATCTCTTTCCTGTCCTTACAGGATGGTTCCTCCAAATGTAAAAACTAGAAACTAAGGCTTCAGGGGCTCAATTCAATTGTGGGCACTCAGGCATCTGTTTGAGATGCCCCAGGATTATCTGAACTCCCTATGTGAGGCCAGCAGCCATGACGCAGGGTTCTTGGGAAAACTTCTGGGGCTCAGGCAGAGAATCAAGAGCATCTCAGAGAGCACTGGCCAACCATGCGTGGACATATGAGCCAACACCAAGAATTACTAACATCTTCCAACTTTAGACATACCTTTTAGCCAGATTCCTCCAGACAGCAGCATTTTCAGAATAGAAATGAACCTGTCTCCGTTCCCCTGAGAGGAAACCAAATGTGCTAAGAGAAGCCGTACTGACACAGCTTGTTTGTGGTAGAGACCCTGCTGGCTCAAGTCAGCAGCTCCCGTTCTGCCTGCCTCTGAGCTTCCTCTCTCCTCCCATCTGAATTTCCTCATCTCCCCCCATCTGAGTTTCAGGGTGGGGTCCCACTCTGTACCAAGACATGGGTGTCTCTCTGTGAGCAGCAAGCCAAAATGCACCCAAAAGTCAAAGGCGGCCTAGTCAAAACATCCAGCGCTGCCTACACGCTGTAGGTTGATGTAAATCACTCTTCAGCTGTCACTAAGTGCACTGATGAGGGGACTCAATTCAGTTACCCACACAGAGGTGCCATTTGAGCCATCCACCTGCCCCCCAGCTGCTGCTGCTGAAGGGTGCGGGTCTCCTGTGTCCTGTCTATCATTCCCATGTGGAAGTTCCCGATACCCTACAGCACCTCAGGTATTAGACACCTAAGCCATCCAGACGAATTGACCCCTAGGTTCTTATTATCTACAGTGTCACCCTGAATGTCTACATTTCGGTGACTTAATCTGGCATAGTGTCCCACCCCTTTGG
Organism: Pandion haliaetus; assembly: GCA_013401275.1. Taxonomy (NCBI): domain Eukaryota; kingdom Metazoa; phylum Chordata; class Aves; order Accipitriformes; family Pandionidae; genus Pandion; species Pandion haliaetus. The sequence continues at coordinate 238,392 of VYZV01039905.1, read as the reverse complement.
CCTATAGACTGCAACAGAAGTAGGCAGCTTGGATGATCACAGAGATTTGGATAAAGCCCAGTTGTTACAGTATAAACCTGTGGCTATAGACATATCCACAGCCAGACAAGTCAGCTATCTCAATAGTCACCTAAATCTTTTCTATTCTATTTTAAGGGCACTCTTCATATGTACATGTCAGAATAAATGAGCCCTTAAAGCACTGCCATAAACAGCACAGTCCGTTTATGAGACAATTCACAATCCATAATTAAGAAATGCACTTCTGTTTCAAAGCTGCAAATCAAAGGGAGATCAAAGGCAGCTGTTTACAAAGGAGAAGAAAGCAAGCAGAAATCTGAACAGAGAAAAGGCAAAACTAAGTTATTCCCACATGTACCACTCACGGAAGTGAGTAACAAAACTGTGCAGAACTAATTAGACACACATGGACAAAAAGATTTTTAACAGGGAACTAACATGAAAAAAGGTTCTAAGCTCTTAACACACCTGATCAGCGATGTCTTTCTCAGAGCTGGCTTCCAAGTCTTGACAAAAAGTACTTACAGCTGGAAGGACAGAAATCCCAACTGCACGGAGATAGAGTCTCCTCCAAGAAACTTCTCCATCCCATCCCAGAGTGACTCTACATGTTACAAGGGAGGTAGCAGGTTCCACCAAGTAGATTAGCTATGGAAAGTCAGCCAAAAGAAACAGGCTGTGGAAAGGTAACCCTTTTCACTCTAGTTCAAGGAAACAGAGTCAGGGGAAGCTTATGAGCAAGGCCTATAACTGAAATTCAGGTAAGTGTCTTTCCCAGCTCTGTTACAGTTTCTCTGTGTGATGGGGAGAATTGCTTAAATACACCAAATGGAGCAGGGAGGATAAAGTTACAGAAAGAACAAAACAGAAAGACAAAAGTGTCAGCTGAACACATGCCTAAACAAAATTTGGGAGTAGGACAGGAGGAAGGAAAAATGAACTCCCAAGGCTCAGAGGAAGGGATACTTCTGAGAGGAGAATGTTTTCCAAGCACCACTATAAACAACACTGACGTGCTGAAATCACTGCCACTGCAGACCATATGGAGTCCTGTTATTCTGGAATAAGTTTCTAACATGTTGTCATGGGAATACTGCAAAGTACATCCTGTTGAATCCCTTCCAGAAGCAAGTCCTGCCTGGATTTGATACACTTCTAACTACTCTTCTGCTGAACACAGACATACATAAGCAAAGGACAATCCAGATAAATCTGCTAGACCTGCCATGTCAAATGGGGACTTTTAACAGTTAGTGCCACTGAAATGGAGGTAATAGCTCTTGAATTACTCAGACCTAAATGACTGAACTGTAGATAGCAGAGAACTGCTGGGACTCTCCTGTACTCGGCAGCTCAGAGTACTCACACTGCACCAGGATGTGCTATGGGAGCACCTAAGCCCCTCTCTTCCACCAGACAAATCCACATCTGAACTGTGGGAAGCAGTCTCCCTCTCCATTAAAAAAAAAAAAAAGATCTCCATAGTAATCTCTGTATAATATCAGAACTAAATGTTGAAGGGAAGAGGACAGCTGGTAGAGGTCAGATCAGAAGCATAACTTCGCAAATCAGACAGCCGTGGTGAGGGAACTACGTGTGAAGAAGACAATGTATGATGCAATGGTGAGAGCATTAGTTTCTAGAAGGTCAGCTCCTTGTTTCCACACAGACTTCCTTTGCAGCATGAACACCACATTCACAGAAGCACCTGAAAGTTTCAGTGGTTCGCTCCTGGGTTCCCTGCATCTTCACAGAAGCTCTGCTGCAGATTATCCACTTGGGCGTTTAAGGAAGCAATCTTCAGAAACAAGCTGAGCAGGGAGTTGCCCAGAGTAACACAAAGGGAGGATCAGCATTTAGGCCCTAATAAACCCTGGTTAGAGGCTTGATAAACTTTGGTAGAGGTGCCCTTACCCACTCTGGATTCTGGGAGGGGAAACTGTTTCAAAGGTATATGCCTAACTGTGGTTTTCCACCTGTGACCTGCTGGTTTTGGCAGAGCTGCCAGCTCATCCTTCCTGCCCTTGTATCACAGTACATCACCCCATCACGGTGCCAATAAAACAGTCTGTGGGGCTAAAGCTGTAAAATTGGATCACTGAAATGACTTGAGATAAAAGTACCCTTGACCCAGAAAGTGAATCCAGTTTCCAGCAAACAGCTCTATCAGCACAGCTGCACGTGGGGAACAGAAGCAGGAATTTCTTCAGCTGGCTTCACCACTAACATGAAGCAAATCCCTGAAATAGCCAACACTGTAGTAACTGCAGACATCTTTGGGATGTGTCCAACTTCAGACCTGTTCTAGTTTGTACAAAAAATATTAACTGGGTCAGAAGGAAAGACTGACTATACCCTAGGAGGAAGACAAATGATCTGAGCTGGGGTTTCAAATCTTTGCTCCAGTAAACTGAATTACGCACTCAGCTCCAAAAACAAGATCGAGGGAGATCCACATCAGCATGTCCAATGTCCTGGTAATCCAGATACTACCCCAATGGGTGAGGTAAGACCCAAACACCTGTCCCCAGTAAGATTTAAAACCCTACCTTGTATAAACCTGTTAAGTATCTTAACCAGGAGGCAATTCTGTCTATGAGAGCCTCCTATGTAGCTGGCTGTCTTCTGATCTACTAAATCAGGTTATATTGCAAAGATAGGCAGGGGAACAGTTTTCTGTGCTGCAGGCCTCTGCTTGCACCCATTAGCTGCTTTGCCCTTACCTGTTTTTGGCAATTATTCATGTAGGGAGCCTGTTTGTTTAAAAGGCTAGGCAGGAACTAACCAACAGTTCCAAAGATGTTAGTGATCCTGAATGACTGGATTTCATAACACAGTACGTAGCTGCCCCTAGCATGTCACCCTTAACTTCTCTGTCCTTCTGCTTTTCATTTGTGAAACACTGATAATAAAGAGCACATCATAATGCTCTGAGGATAAACATGTTAAGGACAGCGAGAGTCTTCTCAGGATAATGAAAGCCCAATAAACAAAGGCAGAAAGTGCTCTGTCAACTAATAAGAGTTTCATAAGATGATATGCAAAATATATTTCTTTAACTTCCTGAAAGAACGGTGCTGCTACACCTTTACCTTTTGCTGTCATCTTCATTTACAGGTTGTCCTATTTCAAACAGGTTTAGATCATCTGGGATTCTGAAAGTTTCCTTTGTGTTGCCATTATCACCCTTCTGACTGTTCTGCTTTTCCTTCTTCCTCTCCATTAGATTTTGCAGCCGCCTTTGCTGTTGTTCTTGGTAAGCCTTAAACTGACTTTTAAAATGTTCATTCACTTTTATGTCTGACTCCATTGTTTACTAAAAGGATAACAAGAAGAAAATAAAAAGTGACAGAGAGCAGAATCAACATTGCTTTGAAAAACATCCTCTTCTAGCAGCTGCTTCGCACTGTTTCCTCACTGACCTCTGCACAATCTCCCTGCCTCCTCCTCCTCCTCTCAGCCACTGTACCCTTCAGCCCCACTGCCTTTCTTCAAGTGCCTTTTTCCACAAATGTCTTTCAGTCTTCAAAAAAGCTTTCAGGTCTTTTTCACTCTAGCATTCAAAAAGCAATGTTTTAAAATGTTTTTAAACAGATCTGTTTAAATAAACATTTTTACAGAAGAGCAAGTTGGGGTCAAAGCCAAGTGAACGTGGCAAGCATGTTACACTGACTAAAGGAAGCACAGACTGTTTGCAACCATCCAGCCTTCCTCGCCATGTTTCAAAGAAAGGTGCAGATTGCTCTATTTTTGGGTTAATGTGGGACTGATAGAGGAAGAAAGATGTCTGTTTATCCTAATGCTCCCTTTGGGCACTGGAGACCAAGAGTGTGGCTTACATCTTTCACCCGAATTTCTAAGCATTAAATGATAACATTAAAGCAATAACATTGCTACCCATTTAAATGTCTAGAGCTTTCTTAGTATGACTGAAAACAATCAGTTTGCTGATGTATTCCAGCCCCCTGTCTGTTTGACATTTACTGTCAGCAGAAAATCTAGTGCACCTTTGGCCTAGGAAAAAACGATCAGTAAAATCTTTCAAAGGCACACCCTCCACTGAGTAATTAATGCAGGCCCTTTCTCACACCAAGGCAGCAATCATCCTGATAAACTGCCAAAAGGCACGCTATGTCCCTTTGTGCCTGTATGTACTGTATGGGCAGAGACACACTGCAAGCAGCTTCACCTCCACGCCTGCTTCCAGACACCACGGGTGTGGACAAGGTGCGTTAAGGCCTGACAAGTGCCAAGAGTGTAGTCAGGTGCCTCTGCCCAGCCCACAGGCCTCGTGGGTACGAGCGATGGCCTGGGGACAACCTTCAGCCTTCCAGCCTCCCCGGCTACCGACTCCAAACCTGGCACAGAGGGATCTGCCCCAGAGCTGCTGTGTGAGGAGACGGCCTTCCCTCTCTTCCCCGCCCAACGCCCGCCTTGTCCTGCGGCCTGACAGAGCCGCACTGCCTCCTCCACCCCCGGGCCGGCGGCCCGCGCCTCCCCCACCNGCAGGCCCACGCGGTTCCCATAGCAACGGCGGCCCGGTCGGCCCCGGCGCCAAGGGCAGGGGAAGGGCAGGGCCGCGCATGCGCCGAGCGCGGGACGTCGCGCCACTTTCCTCAGCCCGGCCGCCATGATAGCTCCCTTCAGCAGCTCCCCGCTAGCGCCTCCCGGCTGGATGGCCTCGCCTTGCCGCAGAAAGCCCGACCCCTCGGGGGTTACGGCGGCGACAGGAAGGGAGCTGCTCCTTATCCCGCCCTGTGCTGGGGAGGAGGAGGAGGGCGGTTACAGGTAAAGGCCTCCTCACGCCCTCTCCAGCTCCACCCCGGTGAGGGGAACCTGTGTGAGCAAGAAGTCAAGGACAGCAGTGTTGTTCCGGCTGGGAATGCCCTCTTCCAGTAGCACTGCACCCTTTCAGGTGATTTTTATTCATGTATGTAAGCTCACCCCATCCCGCCGCAGGAGGCTGAGTGCACGGGGGGGCCCTGCTCCCCCCCTCCCGCCCCCAACAAATCCATAGCCGAACACTTGTTATCTCCAGCGCCTGCACATTTATTCATATTTCATCTCCCACCGCTCTGTACAATATGTCACACACAGAGGTGCAGTATGTACCTTGCAGTATTGGTTACAAAGAGACACCATACTGTCGCCACGGAATGTAATCTAACAGGAGAAAATGGAGGTTTTTACAAATTGGCTTTATCAACACATTTATTTTTGTGACTGCCATTGGAGATACAAGGGGTTCGAGTGTAAAATAACACTGGCAATTTGCAGCGAAGGGTTTTAACATGTCGAAGATGATGGGGGCTTTTCAGATTTAAATGTTTTAAAATTTCTGTGGGGAATGACACTGCAGAAATCAGCTAGTAACTAAAAGCATTAGAACACCAAATCAAGGTTTAGTTTTCACAATATGTATTTTAAATGTTACATTTAAATGTTATTCAGAAGAACACTGTAAATAAAGTTACAAAATACAGTAATCCAAAAGTCTGAAAATCTATAGTAAAAATAAGGAGCCTGTGTCTTCATTAACAATGAATAAATATAACATTTAAATAGCTGCAACATACCAAATACTTATCTCATGCCTTAAATAAAAAAAAAATAGATGTTTATCTCTCAATATTTTAGGAGTCATTTAGTGCTGCTGGAAGCTTCTAAATTACAAAGTTGGAGGCTGACAAATATACAGGATAGAAAATGACAGCAAAGCATTCACAACGCTATCTTACAGATGTGGCCTCCACACTCTGCCTGACACCTAACAGAAGCTAGTTCAGACTTTGTGGTTTTAGGCAGCGGCAGCAAAAGAAGTCACCAATTTTAGGACTGAGTCGACAGTCGAGGGGAAGATAAAGGGACTGTACTCTACTATATCCCCTAAGAACTGGGATATGGTAGTGTCAATCAGAAAGAACCAGACCCTGATACCTGCTCCCCCAGTGCGCAATCATTTAGGCTGCCAGCTTCAGTACAGTTTGTCATACACAAAATACATATAGGGCAATTCTCTGATACCACGTATTATTTTTTTCCTCAAGAACCCCTCGATATGAGGTTTGTAGCTGCAGTACACAGGCCACCACCAGGACAGAGATTTCAGTCATCTTTCCATTACTCCTTGGGCTTCACCACGTACTCCTGAAACATTGAATACAGCACACCTACAAGACAGAAATACAAGCACAGTTAGAAAGCTGCGTGAAACAGGAAATAATGGGTTTCAAAATCTGAACAGTAAAAGTTATTCTCAGCAATACAAATAATGTTCCCCCTCCTCTTCTGCTGTATTTTTTTTAATAGTAGTGATGAACGCTACAAAATTCTTCATATACAGAGAAACTGGATATGAAAATATACTGTCTATGAAAATACAGATCCCCAGCCAATTCTAGTTTGCTTTGCAGCCAAAGTCAAGCGCTTTTTTGTCAGTATAGACAAACGGTGTTTTATGGGATGTACATTTACACACATACACAGCTGCAATGCTTGGATGAGACCCTAGATATACAAATCAGGGCATTCAGGGACACAATTCCAGTCCTGAAAATAATACCATAGGCTATGCAAGCTGATTTTCCAATGCGTTAAATTCAGAAACAGAAACATATCTACAAGGGAAAATATTAACATCAGATAGTATTTTTTTTTTCCTTTGCCTCCAATTTCAATACCTGCAGAACCTCACATACTTCCCGCATCTAAAACTAGTCAAATTTTCTACCCTCAAACGTAGAGCAGTTTAATATTGAATATGTGTATTTAAACATCACGTTACTCTAGAAAGGCAGAGCGAACACCAGTTACGACCATAAACATCCTGAAATACAATAGCCTGGAGACTTCCACCCCGAGGATGTTTCATGCACGCTGTATTATCCACTAGAAGAGATGCGAGAGGTTCTCCGTGGTCCAGCTTGCCATTGCCGAGGACAGCCTCCCGTTCAGTACGTACCACACGTTATTGCTCCCACGACGAAGCCCTGGGCTGCCACACGCATGTGAATCAGGTGAAGAGACATTTTCATGTCACCTCTGTGCTTCAGTTTGTACAGCCCGTAGCCAACCACCACGGCGAAGCCAGCCATCCCTACAAGGCAAGGAAAGCATCCTTCTGACTAGAGATCCAACTCATCGAGATGTGTGAAGTGACCCACCTAAACAAGGTATCCTGGGAATAATCATGTTTTCATCCAGTCGCACTGTTTTTGTGTAGATGGCAAGTCCCGGCGTGCCTACTGTTTTCACTCAAGTGCCATCTCATTCAGTGCCCAAGTCAGTGCAGAGGAGAGAGATTTCCACTAGTGTTAAAATGCCACAGCAGTAGCTCAAGGTGTCAGAGTTTCCTGGATATTTTTCAGAAAGGACAAGTGCTGCTTGCACCCTCTTTCCTGGATGGAAGCTCACACCCAAGAACACCGCTCGGCTGCAGCTCGGACCTTCAGCATGCGGATTCACCCTGACGTACCCACCGGCCTGCTGAGGTTGCTGTTTTGGCTGTTGTCACGTTTGGCCGGCTTTCACTGGGACGGGACAAGTCATATGTTACTTGTCCCATGCTGTGGGGAAGAGAGGTTCAGCAAGGTCTTTTTTTTTCACAGGGATAGAGTTCACTTTTAGTCCTTCAAAACACCAAACGCAGTCCCAGCTGTGCCAACTCCAACCTGCGTACACTGATGCTCTCACAGAATACAGAGCAACAATGCACAAAATTTCCCAATTCCATCCACTTTATTGCACGTTTAGGATGATTATTTACATAGTTCAAAGGAGGTTGCCAAGTTTTAAGTGTTGTGTATATTTTAGTGACAAGAGCCCAGGCAGCTTGTCTCCCTGAACAGGAATATTTCCAGTTCCACTTGTGAAGCTGTAAACCCTTACTTCACTGGTGCCTGATCTACGTGGTAGCTTCATTAAATACAAATTAAGAGTTTTAGGGCCTTCAAGCTACCTCCTGTACAGGCTGAAGGTAAGTTCTGCCAATCTGCTTGGGAGAAGCCGAGCTCACAGAGTTCGTAGTACACCGTAGTGAGCTGCAGACTGAAGTCCTCTGACTAGAGAGACCGGTGATGGCTATCTGTTGGCAAACGCTTGGAACAGTTCACCCCAAGTGACCCAACTGCTCTCTATTTAAGGTGGCTGGAAATCAAAACGTGTCTCGTGTTAGTGGCAGTTCCTGATCGGAGCAAAGTTCTCAGGATGAACACGACTGATCCTCCCCTCAGAGGCTTTTCTGGGGTCTCAGCAGAGAGGCTGAGAACTTTAACGACCTCCTCAAGCTGGGGTAACACAAAACCTACTAAGAAAATGCATTTTAAACTAAGGGATGGCAGCAGAGAAGGGCGAAATGTTTAGCAGGCGGGCTGTATTTTAGATACTTCTGTTTTTTATTTTGTTAGCTTCAAAGTCACTTTGTAGTGATCACATAGTTCCCAGTAACCGTATTCCAGAACGGCTGCCGAACACACTCCTTACCACCCAACAGGACCACCTGAACATGTTTTTTAAGCTCACCTATACAGTCTTTCAGGGTTTGTTGGTGTTGCATTTTTTTGGTAATTGTAGGTTCTGAGTTCTCTGTTTAAGATAACAGGCCTCACTGATTTCCCTGTTTCTTGCAGCAAAAATACCATTCCGGGCAGGAGGAATACTCTTGTCACCACACAGAAAGCCTACATGAGGAAGTAACTACAAAGTAATTTCCTGTTCACAGCAAAAAGTGACAATATTTACCGTATTGGTTGCCCGTGAAGAGAAAGATCTATATAACGACATTCTTCATCTTTAAACTTACCAATGGGTACAAATGGTGTCTCTTTAAATTTTCTTAACAGCTTCGATGTCTGGCTGGTGTCGGTCTCATACTCGGGGAAAACGGATTCCTGACTGGACGACATGGTGGCTGTAAAGACAAAGAGCCTCTCTTCAGCTTTTAGAAACACCAAGTTAAGAGAATTTTTAGAAAAAGAAAATCCCTTGCATGTCCCACCAGGCACAAATATCTGCATAGTGAGGTACAAGAGTTAGACTCGAGCTGATGAGCTACACTGACTTCAAGTGAAGTCTTGGGAAGCAAGGTCATTGCATACTAGAACTGGTAAGGACAGGAGAAAAAAAAAAAAAAAGAAGCGAAGCAACAAATTTCTGCCATCCATTTTCACACCACTACAGATCCCAGCAGCCCCCCACGCGCTCACAGGCGGCGAGAAGCCACTGGAAGCTCTGGTGACTGCCTGTGTTTCCTTTAAGGACTTCCATCCTTCACCGCACTGCTTTGCTTTCACAGACTATTCCTTAATAGCACCTCTGACCTCAGAAAAGTTCATTCCTCCTCTTTCGCTCCCTGCCAAGAACAGTGACCGAAGCACTCGGGGTGGAAAGCGTGAGCCGCTGCGGAAGGTCAGCCCTACCCGGCAGCTCGTCAGTCACTACTACAGCCTATCCCACCTCGTTCACCACTTCAACAGAGCATCAAACTACTGCCGGAGAGCACAAGAACGTAAAATGGCAGCTGCTGAGGAGTGGGAATGAGTCTTCAAGCCCTCGATCAGCACAGACTCGTGTGGGGATGCATAACAGCCACGAGAAGGGCTCTACTCACCAAGCCATCATCATCAAACCACTGAGACCATCCGCCAAAACTCGCCAGCTTGTCATGCTGTCCCCATCACGGAATACACTGAGACCTGTTCCTTCTTCAGTGCCCGGCACGAGCATCATTCTTCGATTAGTGCCTATTTTTGCTACCACAGTGAGCTCAGTGACATCACAAAGGTGTCCACTAGAAAAATCTCTGCCTCTTTTGTTCCAGTTTTACCATCAACATGCTCAGCAGCAACATACAGCTCGGCCTCACATGGAAGTACTCCAAGCTGTTGCAGTAAGCCAACAGGAACTTAATTTAAGCACAGGCTAGTTAGCACATGCAGAAGATACATTTCAAACGTGGCCGTGTTCCCTGGTTACGCAGCATTTTGCACGGCAGACTGTTTTTTTAAACTAAACGTGCAAACCATTTCCTCCGCAGGCCAAAGGATTTGGTCTCTCTGCACCTGCTACAACCACCCTTGTTTGCTAAATCTAAGTTGTATTTTAGCCTGACTCATTCGGAGAAGGAAACACGAGAGCACCCCGTCACTCCGGAGGGGCAGAGACCGCCAGAGGTGAGATTTACACAAGAACAGGATACCGAGAAGTGCATCAATCTGTCCGCTCCGAGAGGCGTCCGCGACCTTCAGCTCAGGCGGAGAGCCCGGAGCAGAGGAAGCCGGGCGAACACCCCTCCCGGCCGCCATGACCTCGCCGACACCCGCAGCAGGTAGACGCGGGGCACCTCTGCGGGAGGACAGCTCTGACACGGGTGGAGGAAGACGGCTGGGAAAGCGACAGGTCCCAACGTCCCTCCCGGCAAAGGGGGATGGTGGCGGTGGTGGTGTGGGGAGCCCTGGGCACCACCAGGCTGCCTTCCCCCTGCCCTACTCCAGACCCGGGCCCCCCCGCACCCCACACCCAGCTTCTGCCCTACTCCAGGCCTAGGCGCTTCCTCCCACACAGGGCCATTGCCCCAAGTGCCGCCGCCGCCTCCTCCTCCTCCCCGGAGGCCCCGGCCCTCACCCCGCCGCCGCCGCCGCCGCCGCCGC
>VYZV01039905.1:175649-227665 GCA_013401275.1 Pandion haliaetus | reverse complement strand
CCAATCTGAAGCGGGGAGGCGGGGCAGGCAGTGACGTCGCCGCGAAGAGAGGGGCTCTCCGCATTGCGGAGGGCGCGGAGTGACAGGGGGAGGTGCCCGGGCAGACGCTGTGGAGCCCTGGGGGGCGGGACTTCCGCCCGCCCCTTGGAAGCCCCGGAAGGGGCGGTGCGGTGCGGCCCTGCCTGAGGGGGAAGGCCTTCCGCCTGTGCTTAGCGCGGCAGGGCAGGGGTAGCTGGAGTTTGTAAAACGGGAGAGGCTTTGGGGTGAATTTGGCGACTTGTTTCACCCCCCAAAAAGGTGGGGGGTTTAGGCCGTCGTTCGCAGGATGGAAAAGCAGGTTGCAGGTTTTTTTTTTTTTTCCTGCAACTTGGCGGCTTTTCGCTTCGGAAACTTCTCATGTCGGTGTAAACCCGCCCTTCCACATCAGGTGGAAGCTCTTTAGCAGATGGCAAAGTTGGAGCCCGGCTTTCCCTTGGTCTGGTTTTCTTTTTCCTGCCAGTGAATTGTCTCATTGACTTTTTTTCTGAATTTCAGCTTTCAAGCAGAGCTCGCTTTGTCCCCGCTGTATGTCAGGCAGTGGATTTTGAAGCCCAAAACCAAACTAGAAATAGCTCCTGACTTTAAGGACCGGACTCTGGAGCAGGAGGAGAAATCCCCTGGGATCCTGAAGATGCCTAAAACCCTTCCCTAAACCTGGGGGCAGCTCGTCAGAGCAAAACGGCAAAGGAAAGTCCTTTTCTCCAAAAACCCTGTGTGGTTTTGCAGTGCTCTGGTGCGGTGTTTGTGACTCCTCATCTCCAAGCGTGGGGGGAGGCAGAGCTTCCGCTCCTGCAGGGCCACTCTGCCACTAACACGCAGCATTTTCAACAGTGTAAAAGAAAGTGGCTCAGATAACCTTTTGTTAGTATAGCTGTATCTCTCTGAATGTGCTTCCCATTACCGGTAATCCAGTTACTTTGCTTGCCAAATCCATTAGGGCTCTGTAGAGTCTGAAAGGAAAAAAAAAAAAAAATCTAATCTATGCAATTACCAGCTCCAGAACTGAGTTAAAATCTTGTAATAAATTACAGTGAAGGCTACTTTCTCCAGTGACACTCAGAGGCACATTTAATTCCCTGCAGTTCTGTGTGACGTGCTTCAGAGGAGAAACTCAATTAAACACCACCACCTCCACCCCCAATTTCATTTTATTTGCTGGGCTAATGAAACTGCTGTTACCTGTAGTGTCCCTGTGTGCGTGTCTGGTGCCTCAGCTTTGTGAGCGGCTTCTTGCTCTCTGCTAATGTGTATGTTGCCCATATATATTTATTATAGGATATCTTTTAAATGCAGGCACACGTGTACACCAGCTGATGGTGGCAACTATGGAAATGGGTAAAAACATACTTCTCTCTGCGAATGGTGCAGGTTGGATGCAGGGCTGTGGCCATTGCTGCTGCTCTGTTCCCCCTTTTTTTCCAGGGCAGTTTGGGGTTTATAAAGTGTGCCAGGGTTGGAATGGGGGATGGCCTTGGTACGGTCAGGGTGTTCCCCATGGCTTTTTTTAATGGTGAGATGAGGGAAGTGAGCCGGATGGTGACCAGTCACCAACAGTGATGCTCTAGAACCTCTTCAATAAACCACTTTATCAGAGACACCTTTGACAGGCAAGCAAAGGACTTTGTTATGAAGCTGTCCCCAAAACATCCCTGAGGCAGTGCCAGGAGTCCGGCACACCTTTGCTGTGGTCGATCTCTGCACGTTCAACCACGCCAATAAGCTCTTTATTCCAGTACCACTTGCAAGGCTTTGCCGCTGCCTGCAAAGACATGTGATTGTCCCCACGGAACTGCCAAAGCCCACTGGCCCTGGCCGTGTCCCCGCTAGTAGCCATTTCTGCTCTTGCAGATGATGAGGATCCTGCAGCATCCAAGTAGCATGTGGTTTATTCAGATTTCCCGGAAAAAAATGCAGATTTCAGCACTGGGGTCTCAGGCCCGGCAGCCTCTCAGTGCAGAGACCAAGCAGGTCCAATCCTGCCTGGGGGGACTGGGAGGTGCGCAGGGTGGACATAGTTTTAATGTCCATCTGTCAGGCAACAACAGATGTTTCATTAATTAAAGCTTTTTGAAGACAAAATAACAAGAGGGAGCTTGTTGCCACATCTGGGGTTGGGATGCAGCAAACCCAGAATCAACAGGGAAAAAGAAGTTAGGGACAGATTGCTTCTCTGGGAGGAGATGGGGTGGAGAAAAGGGATCAAGGTGGACAGGGGAAAAGCGTGCATGGAAAAATGGAGAGAAGAAAGGCAAAAGGAACTGGTTATCTTTATGCAAGTGGCTGGTCTGCATGCGCGTCTGGGTGACCCTGGTCTGGCACAGCCCAGAAAAGCCTACTTCAGACTATTTTGTGAGTGGTCTCACCACCCAGCCTGTGCATGCTGGGGTGCATGGGATCCACCAGCAATCTTCGTGTTGTGCTGACATGGGTCCTTGGTCCCAGCAGCTCTGGTTGTCCCTAGCGTGGTGCCTGACGAGCTATACAAGAGCAGGTTGTATTTCTGAAGGAGAGGTGCTGGGTCCCTGTGGCACCCGTGGCAGAAGGCACTGTGGTCCTGATGGGTATCTCAAGTAGCAAAGCCCAACTCCGTGTGCAGGTGCCAGTTGTAGATGTTGTAGAGGGACATGTGCTCAGTCATAGCACGGAGATGATTGCTCCAGTGCTGTCATCCACTGATCAACGCCAGGAAAGGCAAAACAAAACCAGGGAGGTCACACTGACCTCACATTTCCTGCCCATGCTCTTACACAAGTAAAAGAGGTTTCATAGAAGCCTGATTCAAGCCTCCAGCAGGATGGGAACAGGAGAAGAAGCTCCTGTAAGTGCATTTTCTGCTTCTTGCTTGTAGGCAAAGCTGCATGAGAAACCTAGAGAAGTTTTCTTTTCTTCTTGAAAGTTAGCCAGCTCGTAAGTGCCTGTGCTCTGGAGGGCTTGGGATTAATTTCTGAGCTCAGCCCACATTGCATTTGTCAGTTCTCCACTGTGAGCTACAGGATGGGGATGTGAATATCAGTGCCAGCGTGATACAGAGCGGGGAAGATGTGGCAGAGAGAGGAGAGGCATCTTGGTGGGTTGGAAGAGACCCAGAAATGGAAATTTTGGGGATGGCTTGTCCTGATGTGGGTGTGTGTGTGGGAAGGTATTTAGGAGTCTTGCTGGGTGTTGCTGCGATAGCAGCTTTGGTTTCCTCTTGAAAGCATACAGTCGTAACTGTATATGGCTAAGGATGAATTTCCTCAAAAATATGAAGCAGAAAAAAAAAAAAGCTCATTCCCAGAAAAGTCTTTTTCTAGCACTCTTCCATGGCAGATCTCTGCTCTCTGAGGCTGCTCTGTCTGAAGTGCCCTGTGGCACGCTCCAAAGAACTGTGAGACAGCAAGAAAACTTTTCAATCCAGCCCAAACCAAATTTTCTTTTCTTTTCAGCCACCTGGAATTGCCTGGAATGAGTATTTAAGCAATTTTAGACATGAGACCGCTACAGGTATGTCCACAGCTTCACCCTTTACAGCCACACACCCGCAGGCATCCTCAGCAGCCCACTCCAAGCCTTGGGTGCTTTGCTTAACCCACTTGGGGTGGAGGGGCTCCTCTTTCCTGGTGTCCTGGTTTCAGCTGGGATAGAGTTGATTGTCTTCCTAGCAGCTGGTATAGTGCTGTGTTTTGGATTCAGTATGAGAATAATGTTGATAACACACTGACATTTTCAGTTGTTGGTAAGTAGTGTTTAGACTAAGTCAAGGATTTTTCAGCTTCTCATGCCCAGCCAGCAAGAAGGCTGGAGGGGCACAAGAATTTGGGTGGGGACACAGCCAGGGCAGCTGACCCAAAGCGGCCAATAGGGTGTTCCATACCATGTGATGTCATGTCCAGTATATAAACTGGGGTGGGGGGTTGGGGGGGGTGGATCACTGCTCGGGAACTAACTGGGCATCGATCAGCGGGTGGTGACCAATTGCACTGTGCATCACTTGTATATTCCAATCCTTTTAGTATTACTATTGTAATTTTATTAGTGTTGTCATTATCATTATTAGTTTCTTCTTTTCTGTTCTATTAAACTGTTCTTATCTCAACCCACAAGTTTTACTTTTTTTCCCCGATTCCCTCCTCCATCCCACTGGGTTGGGGGGAAGTGAGTGAGCAGCTGCATGGTGCTTAGTGGCTGGCTGGGGTTAAACCACGACACCTGGGGTGTTTGTGGGGAGGGAGCCATCCCTAGAAGTTGCAGAGCCACTGTGGGGTGTGTCCTCCTTGGAATGCGTAGCACAGCCAGGGACCAACAGCTTCATTTTCTAATTACTCAGTAGCTGCAGGGCTCGTGGGTGATGGGAGAAACAGGTCCTCAAGGAGAGCAAGACAGGAGTAATTGCAGACAGGGAACTACACAGCCATGCTTGTTTTGGGATTGCTGGAAAAATGAGCCCAAGGGGAAAGGTGGACAGCTTTGGCCATGGCTGAAAAGTGGTATGTTTTAGGGATGGAGGGGTATTTGCACTATTTGTTCCCTGTGACAGCCCTGGGTTGCTGACAGAGCTTGGAGATTAGTCACCGTTTCCTGAAATTGGGCTGCAGCTGTCTAAACACTGAAGCCAGCTTGCAGTCCTGGGGAGCGGCCAGCGGCATGGCCCTTTCCCTCCTCAGTCAGGAGGGTTACAGCCCACGCCTCATCTCACGCATGATTGATTCCAGCGACATTATTCCAGCTAAATCTCTACCTCTACCTCTAACCTTGATTCAGGAGTTGATTCTGGTGCCTACATGTCCTTACATTGGATGAGGCTTTGAGCAACCTGATCTAGTGGAAGGTGTCCGTGGCCGTGGGAGGGGGATTGGAACTAGATGATCTTTAAGGTCCCTTCCAACCCAAACCATTCTATGATTCTATATTTTCCACTTACTAATATCTTTTACAAGAATCCATGGCTTAGTGTCCTACAGTTGGCACGGAGAGGGGGGTCAGTGTCCTACCAGGAGCAGTGAGATATTCAGCATTTCACCTCTGGGAGCAGCCCCACCAACATAAAGGTGCTGGTAGCAGGTTCTGCTTCACTGAGAATTGAGATGCAGCTTTCTCAGTAGTGACATGGGTGAATTTAAAGCCTCTCACACAGACATGTAGTGGTGGATTTCCCATAATTTAGAGCAGAAGCTTCCTCAAAAGCTTGCAGTGGTGGCAGGAGGAAGTGGTGAGTTATGTCAGAGGAGACTGTGCTCATTTAGTTTCAAGTAAGGAAACCAGAATTATTTTTATTTTTTTGTAACTATTATTTTTATTTATTTATTTATTTATTTATTTATATGCATGTGTAGACATACATGCTGTAGGCAAAGGCCAAAGAGTGCAGGACACAAAGTACTTATCAGAAGGTGGCAGAAATTTGAACCTATGAACTAGGGGAAAGCCCTCTGTGATGTGATGTTTGCCTTTCCCATGTGGAGTGGAACAACATTTTGATCCCCTTCACTTGTCTTTTGTGCCTAGGCAGCCTCTTGTCAAACGCAACTTCAAAGCTGGCAACAACAACCGCTGCTACCTTGCTGGATGCTGCCAATTCAAGCGACTACCTGTACGAGTACTTGAACGAGGAGGATTACATGCAGTATGGCCTCTGCACAAAAGAAGAGCTACTCTCCTTTAGCAGAGTATTCTTGCCATCTTTTTACACCGTGGTCTTTCTGGTTGGGTTGGTTGGGAATGTCCTCCTGTTTATTGTCCTCATTATGTACATCAAGAAGAAAAAGAAGATGACCGAGTTGTATCTGCTGAACCTGGTGGTTTCAGACTTCTTCTTGCTGCTAACCCTTCCTTTTTGGGCTCTGTACATTTCTCAGTGGGTGACCTGGGACATATTGTGCCCAGTCTTAAATGCCACATACACTCTGAATTTCTACAGTGGTATCTTTTTTGTGAGCTGCATGAGTCTGGATATGTATCTGCAGATACTTAATGCTTGCTCTTCTGGCAGCTCCATGACACAGAGGAATTCCATCCTCGTCTTGGTGGTATGGGTCCTTTCCATACTCCTCTCCATTCCTGATGGCATCTTCACCAGCACGAGGCAAATCCACAACAAAACCATTATGTGCGCCCATGATTATGGCCAGAAACACTTATTTTGGAAAGTCGTCTTTCGGGTTATTCAAAACATCCTGGGCTTCCTTTTTCCCTTCCTCTTCATGGTGTTCTGCTATTCCCGTATAGCGTGTGTCCTCACCATGTCTCAGTTGCCTGGCTCAAGGAGAGCGCTCTGCTTAGTCTTTACTCTGGTGGGTGTCTTCTTTGTCCTGTGGTCCCCTTACAACATCGTCCTCATCCTTTACTCCCTGCAAGATGTTGGTGTAATCAGCAGCTGTGAAAGCAGTAGGCAATTGGACTATGCCATGCAGGTCACAGAGAGTTTGTCCTTTGTCCACTGCTGTCTCAACCCCTTGCTCTATGCCTTTGTGAAAAAACGATTCAGGTTATATTTATGGAAGATCCCTCAGGCCATTTTCAGGAGAAGTGCTTTCCTTGACCTCCAGCCCTCAGAGACAAGCCAGTCTTGCAGCAGATACGCAGCTGAGATAGAAATGTTGAGTATCACAAATGCATGTTAAATATTTACGTTATGTGTATGCCCTCTGTGCTGTATTTTACTGGTCCTGGCCATAGAGTTGGTCCCACAGCACTGCATAACCAGATATTTCATCCTCGACATGAAAGCATCCTGTCAGCATCGAGATGAGGATTTTCCACATTGGGATTGGAAAAGTACACACAGGATTTGTGTGAGAGACTGAAAGAGTTAATGACTCAAACGTTGTGGTGGGGCAAGGTCTGCATAACAATGAACTCTGCCTAACAACGAACCCCGCATAACAAGGAACCGAAGGTGAAGAGCTGATCAGCACAGGCCATCAGCAACAGGGCCAGGGTGCACAGCTCCCTGTTGTGATAAAACTGTTCTGATAAGCTGAGCAGGGCAGCTCACCACGCATGGCCAAAGATCAAACAATGGTCATGTCTGCAGGGAAGGAGAAGTTACTCCCCAAATGACCCCCAAGCCCACCGACCCATTTCCCGAAGGTTCTGGAAGCACAAACTGCACATGACACCTAATTAGCCTAATGAGTTTGAGTGTCCGCCCGAAGGAGGGACAAGGATGATAAAAGGACACAAACTGAAGCCCCTGGCGCACGTGCCCACTGGAACTGGACCCTTAGGCTGGCTGGACCAATGCTTCACCCAGGACTGGTGAAATCTTTCTCTTTCTCTGTCTCTCTCTCTCTCTCTCTTTTTTTTCTGTAATCCCCACAGCTCATCCCTTTAGATGTGAACTGTTGACTAAGTCTGGGACTAGGAGTGGATCCAGCTGCTCCTAGGCTCCTCTCTGAGAAGGAGTCTAGAGAGCAAGGGGGTCTGCTCGGAACCTTGTGACTCAGCAGGAGGGCTCTCCTTATTTTCTTCCCTGAACTGATACCCAAATATGGTGATGTATGATTACCACGTGTTACACAGTTTACTGATGTAGTTTCATGCCAGTTCTTCTTGTGAGCTAATAAAAGTTGAGTTTTGTGAGTTAAAGGATCCCTGGTGTCATTTCACTTTAATCCTGACCTGGGAATTGGTGAACTTGAGTTGCCGTCCTGAGAAATTGGGACATGACAATTTGTTTCTGTTGTAACTGGACTTATAAAATTCCAGTGGGTTTATGCTTGTGGAAGAAGCCCAGCCTGGGGAGTGGTTTTGCTTCTCCCAGCTTTTGCCATCTGCCAGGTAGATGTGTTCAACTGGGCTCATCCCTTTGTCTGCCAGGAGAGATAATGGGAGGAATTAGGCACCTTTAAACTGGTTGTCTGACCAACAGTGGGTTTCTCCGTTATGATGAGCTGTGCCATGCTTGGGTCTGCTGAGCAGGAAACTGTGTCTTTCCGAGGGACAGATCCTTGGTTAGAGGTCAGTTCGATCAGCAACAAAGTTCAAACCAGTAACAACCACTGAGAAAGAGAATAAACGATGGGCTCATCAGAACAGTGATGGAGGTATTTGCTGTCCCAAAGATCCATTTTGACAAGATAAAAAAGATCAGCCAATACTGTCTTTAACACAACTATTGGCTTTGCAACACCACAGAGTGAGAGCATGGCCTTGAACAGAAGAGCACGGATAGCTGTTAGCCAATCCTTATTACCCAGTGTAGCTTTAAAGTGTAAAGTTATTAGTTTGCTGACCCTTATTTAAAGGTACTATTCACCCCAAATACTTTTGAACCTTAAAGTGGCCCTTTCCAGCCTGGAAACCTATTGAGCATGGGAGTTGCCTAGAATTGTACAAATAAAATTATTAATTTAAGAGAAAAATATTAATCACCTTAATAATATTGCTAGACAAGGTTACAAGACCAAGAAGGGCTTTGAGTTGATCTAGAAAGGTTTATTTTTTTTTTCACTGCTGTTATTTTTCTTGCCAACATTGCTACAGTGTGTTTCCAGAATGGGAAGGCTGGGAGCTTTCCTTAAAAAAAAAAAAACCCAAACAAGTAGATATTTAGCTGATGTTATGATGTGGCCTTCACTCCATGGGTCAGGTCACTGGGAGGGAATGTGGAAGGGGAGAGCAGCTGGGAAGCAAAAACTAAGGTGAAGATTGTGATGCCATACAGAGGAGGGCTCGTGGGACTGTGCAAAACTTATAACGGGATGCTCAGGGAAAGGGCAAAGGTGGGGGAAATAGGGGAGGGCATAAAAGGGGCTGGTTGTGTGTAAGCAGCGTGCCCTGCGCCTGCTCGTGGCAGTCTGTCCTACTGCCTTTGTAAATACTTTTTTGTAACTCTCTTTCCATATAATGCCACTCTATATCCTACGTGAGGGTGCTGCAAGGTCCAAGTGCCAGCGGCTGGCGCAGAGGCTGCGATGACTGGCTGCATAGATCAGGGTGGCAGCACCCAGAGGCATAGTGCTGGATGGGGCACGGGGTCCCTGGCATCGTCCCCAAACCCCATCCGGAGAGTGGAGAGCAGGAGATACTGAGAAGCAGAAGCGAAAATGGGTAAAACTGCCAGGTACAGGGGTGGGAGCAGGAGGGCAAAAGGTCAGGGGTGCTCCGCTGGCTGGAGGGGACCCGACTGATTTGCAGCTGCCAAAGTATCGGGTGTGCATGCATCGGCACAGAAGAAAGGGCTGTCATCCATCTGGGCACTGCTGCTCTCCAGCCAGGAGGTGGGCTTGGCCATTTGCAGACTCTGGACTTACCTGGTGCAAAGCAAGTGCAACCGATTCAAGCCTTCATCACTCACAGGAGAAGCTGACCAGCTTTGCTTTGCCCTTGTATGGGTTAGCAGTGGTTGCTCTGCTCATTAGCAAAGCACTTACGGAGCACTGTGAGTTGGAGAATGTCAAAATGTTGGAGACCTTTCCTTCTTTTGGCTTGTGAGACCAAATTAGCTCAGCTGTAAACCCCTTCACTCTGTCCTGAGCTCACTTCCAGTAGCATTTCCAACATCCACTCTTCCTCTCATTTTTTCATCCTGCAGTGTGTGTCCATAGCCTGGTCTTAAAGGTAGAAATCACTGGGTAAAATTCTCTGAACCCTTTATTTCAAAAACTGGGCTTCATGCAGCCTAGAAAACGGAATTTGCTTAAGCTGCTGCAGAGCACACTCTAAAACCCATCTGCCTTACATCGCAGCCCGGTAACTCCAACTTGATAACAGTGTACCTTCCACCTTAAAAAATCTGTGTGTTCATCAAGGGAGAAGTACACACTGGAGCGCTCCACAGGGGAAAGGCAAACACTTGCTGCCAATGGGGACAGAGGTTGACAGCTGTGCATCTGCATATCAGTTGCTGGATGGGAATAAAAAGCACATTCCTTCCCCAACCTAGCTCTAGTCCAAGCTCGTGGATGGGCGCAGAGCTCTCATGGCGCTCTGGGTGATTCTTCTCTGTACCTTGATAGCATTGCTGCTTGGTGGGCTCTACCTCCTGGGTGCGTTTCGGACACGGAGACCCGATGAGCCGCCTCTGGACAAAGGTACCATTCCCTGGCTGGGCTACGTGCTGGATTTCAGAAAGGACAGTTCAGAGTTTCTAAAAAGGATGCAGAGAAAACACGGGGATATTTTCACAGTGCTAATCGGAGGCTATTACTTCACCTTTGTGATGGACCCCTTCTGCTTTGGAGCCATCGTGAAGGAATCACGATCTAAACTAGACTTTAGGACTTTTGCCTCTAAACTGGTCCTGCAAGTTTTTGGCTACAAGCCCATCGAAGCCAGCCATAGCATAATTCATGCATCAAGCACGAAGCATCTGATGGGAGACGGACTCACTGTCATGACACAAGCCACCCTGGAGAACTTTCAGAAGCTGATGTTTTTCAATCTGAGCTCAGGAGAGGAGAAGCGCGTGTGGCAAGAGGATAGCCTCTTCCACTACTGCTACAACATCGTCTTCAGAGCTGGGTACCTGGCTCTGTATGGCAGTGAGCCACACCAAGGGGCAGATAACAAGGAGAAAGCTATTGAGCAAGATCGCATCCACTCCAACCAGCTGTTCCATGAATTTCGGAAGTACGACCGCCTCTTCCCTCGCCTGGCCAGTGCTGTGTTGCCTCCCAAGGACAAAATAGAAGCTGAACGGCTGAAGAGGCTCTTCTGGAGCGTGCTGTCCGTGAAAAAGAGCTGGCAGAAGGACAATATCAGTGGGTGGATAAGGGATCAAGACCAGCTTCTGGCAGAAAATGGTGTCCCCGAGTATATGCGGGATCGTTTCATGTTTGTGCTCCTCTGGGCATCCCAAGGCAATACAGGCCCAACTGCCTTCTGGCTCCTTTTGTATCTAATGAAACATCCAGAAGCTATGAAGGCTGTGAAGGATGAGGTAGATAAAGTCTCAAGGGAGAACGGCCAGGAAGTGAAGCCAGGCAGCCCACCAATTAACATCACTAGGGACATGTTAAACCAGACTCCTCTGCTGGACAGTGCTCTGGAAGAGACCCTGAGGCTGGTTACAGCCCCAATACTGGTCAGAGCTGTCCTCCAGGACACCAGCCTTAAGATGAGCAGTGGGACAGAGTACACTCTCCGCAAAGGAGACAGGGTGGCTCTGTTCCCACATGTGTCTGTGCAGATGAACCCAGAAATTCACCCCAATCCTCACGAATTTAAGTACGACCGCTTCATAAACCCAGATGGCACCAAGAAAGATTTCTACAAAAATGGGAAGAGGCTGAAATACTTCAACATGCCTTGGGGGGCAGGAGTATCCATCTGTCCTGGGCGGTTCTTTGCTGCCACTGAAATGAAACTGTTTGTGTTCTTGATGCTGAGTTGCTATGACCTGGAGCTGGTCAACAGAGAAGAGGAGATCCCAGCAATAGACGTCAGCCGCTGGGGATTCGGGACGATGCAGCCTGTTCGTGACGTTCAGTTCAGATACCGTCTACGCTTTTAATTTGGGAAGTCCTTGTTGCATTGCTTGTTCTGGTGTTATCTTTGAAATAAATTGTGTGATCTCATGGTTATCAGATCTGTGCGGGCGCCAACATTGATATGATCTTGTTTGCTTAACTGTTACCATGCTTTTCTCTTTACCTCCTTCACATGTATTGCTGCTCTGCATCTCTGGTTATTGTGATGCTGGGTTCTGTGATAAAAGCTCATCTGCCCACCCACAAAGGAGCACAGAGAGACAAATAGTACCCTGCCAGCCTACTCCCAGCCCCATCACAGGGGCCATCAGCCCATCTGCACAAGCCCAGAGGAGCGCAGGGGCATATTGGCAGGTGGGAATCCAAATTAAGGACTTCCAAGGAATGAGCATTTTGTCCAGGTCCCTCCCAGGACTGTCCCAGCAGCCCCATGGTCCTGGTGTGAGACCCATGGAGATGTGTCACTGGGAGCAGCTCTCTGGATCACTATCTGCACTAAGGGGGATTGCTGTCAAGGGAGGGGGGGACATCTTATGGCGTGCAGGGGAAGAACATTTGGGGATTGCACAGGACTTATGGTGGGATGTTTAGGGGAGGAACCAAAGGTGGGAAAAAGGAGGGGTTTAGGTGATTTGGGGAGAAAAATAGAGGGGTAAGGGGATAAAAAGGGCTGGTTGTGTGTAAATAGGCAGCTGGTCCATACACTTGTCTGGTCACACCCTACACCTGATCAGCACAGTCTGTCTTATTGTCTTATTAAATTCCTTTCCTTAAACTCAAGACTATGAGTCAGAAGGCCCGTGTGTCTGTGGTGCCAGCGGCTGGCACTAGTGTGCAAGCGGGTGTGCAAGCAATGATCAGGCCAGATGAGCTGGCAAATAAGTGAAGTGGCCTTGGAGCCTGGGGGGTGAGCCAGGCTGCACGCCAGCAATGGGATTGCATTCTTTTGTTATCAGCTCCTTGGCCACTGTTGTGGTTTAACTCTATCCCAGCCCGAACCAGCACACTGACACATGTATTTTCCACATGAAGTATCATTGGCAGTATGGCATCAGCTTGTAGTAAACCCCCGAAAGGTCAGAGAACAACAAATGTCCTCTCCAGAGATGTAAGAATTTCCTTGGGGTTTTCAAATTGTCTTGTCTATAGTCCCCTTCTTGTATCTGATGAGACCCCCAAAGGGAGCACAGGCGCGATGTACTGAGCAAGGACAGCAACAGCTCCTTCCCACTGCACGTTTAAGAAAAGGATGGGTCTTTTTTTTTAACCATGTCAGTGGGAGGAGAAGGGAGTTGCAACCACCACTAATAACCTACAGTAGCATTTTTATGTATCTATGCGAGTTAGGAATGCATGTGGTCACCTGCCTTTCCAGGGCTGCAGGAGGCTGTGCATTCAAGCCCTGTGTCTGCTGTACAGTTTCTGGGGATAAAAAAAGCCGTCTGGATTCAACCCACCAACTGTAGCACAGCTGGAGCGCAGGTACATACAGCTGAGCCAGGATCCCCTGCAGCACCAAACCAGCTCCCTGCTTTAACCCAAATCATTGCACAAGCCCAGAAGTGTTGGACTCTGCCTGCTGGCTGGGAACAGGTCTGCCCTTCTGCAAGGGGATGGCTGTCCGGGCTGCAGTGCCTGAGCCTTGGTGGGCGGTGACCTCCTGGCATCTTGATGGTTCCTCGAGCCCCGTGGGCCGACGGTGTTCCCCATCCTCTGCAAAGGTGCAAGGAGGCTGTAAGGAATGGGATGGGGTGATGGGAAGGGGCTAGAAAACCAAAGTGGGGAATGAGAAAATAACCTCAATCCCTTACGGGCTACAGCCACTGTGACTTTATGAGGCCCCAAACATCCCTGTTTTATCCACTGGATCCAATGCAGGATAAAACTTTGCTTTACAAGCTCTGCTTTGCTTTTTTTTTTTCCTTCAATAATTAGGGCTCTGATGAAATCAGTCTTTACAGAAGTTAAATCACAGCCTTACCTGTGCAGAGGACAGTGAATCGATTTTAACGCTGATGCTAACCTTGGACTTTGGAGATTATGTATGACCGAGGAATGAATCTCAAACATTTTCACATGTGTCCAAACATCAAAGCCAGATTCTGCTTTCTTCTGCAAAGGACAGGGTTATGTTGTAACTGCATGTTGAGGGCAAACTATCCCGTATTGCCAGATGGGGCATTAGCCCAGACCTTGCGGTGGTGGAAGTTCAGGCAGAAACTATCAAGCAGCTGTGGCAGAGCCAAGGAAAACCAAGGTACCTGTAACTTTGCACAAGGCTTTACTGTGACAGTTAATATTCCCATTAACAATTCCAGCACCTTTTCATGACTTCCATGTTCCCTCTATGTCTCTCACCTCTTTTTTGTCACCCGTGGGTTCATGTATTTGCTGTGCTACCAAGAATTAAGCTGGAGCTCTTCCCACATCCCTGCCAGTGGTTTGATCTTTGCAAGCTCCAAATCATGCCCAGGAATGCCTCGGGATAGCTGAGCCAGGTCAGAGCCATGGTGACATCCTGGCCAAGTGATGTCCTCACTCCAAGGCTCTAGCAAGAGGATTTTTTTCTGTGGATGTTTCACATGAAGGTTGTTCACTGTTAATGCACAGTGTATATTTGTGGTTACCACTTGTAGGGACCCCAGGTCAGAGTTGAGGGGTGAGGGTCGGGTGCTGCACAAACATGGAGCGGGCTTGGGAAAGGGAAATAAAAATAAGGACAATGACGATTCAGCAGAAAAATCTGGCTTTACTTCCTTGTCAGAATGGTTTATTTAACTAAACAGTATTGAGTCTATAAAAGACTTCAGACATGCTCAAGTGCATGCAGTTGTGAGAAGGAAAAAAAAAAAATTAAAAAAAAAAAAAAATCACTTAATTTGAGTCATATATGGAAAAGTGTGAAAGCTCCAAATGAGTTAACCTGCAATTAAGTTTATGCTCAGATGGGTTGTCCCTTAGCACTGAGCTTTCCATCTTGAACTGTACCAGCAAGAGTAAAGAACTAGCCTGTGACAATAGAAGCCGTACTGGATTTGAAAAGAAGTTAAATTGGAAGGAATCCAGAGTCTTGAAAACTTTATTGGGGGGCAGACCTCATGGCAGTGTCTTTCTTGTGTACTCGTCTATCCCCCAAGAGAACAGAGCATAGAGTCTGGCCCTAAAACCCTTGGTTTTCTCTTCTGTAGTGCATAGTGAAGACAATACTACTTTGACATTCAAAGCTTTACAATCTCTTGAGTCAGTGTCCGTTCTCCACAGCACAGTGAAAGCCTCTCTGCTCTCAGTTACAATTCCTGCTCTGCACACTGTGCAGAGGAAGGAGTCATGATGCTGCACTCTTCAGGCTTGGAACAATATGGGTTAAACATGTTGGAAAACACCACCCCCGGTTAACAGCATCACTTCTAGTATTAAACTGTAATGCATTAGGAACTGTTTTCCCGCTTTTGTTCCTCTAAACACTGCCAGATACGGCTCTGAGAAAGCCTCCACTTACTGCTGCTTGTAAGGAAAAGTGAAGAAACTCAGCAGAACCAACAGATACATCATTCACTTCAGAGAAACCCAAAGGAACACTGAGGTTATAAGTACAAAGCAATGACACAGCTAACACCATCCATTGCAAAGTAAAGCAGATTCTGAAGGAGGAGGAGGAACATGAAAGTTCAGGATTTTTTTTTAAGAATTAAAACACACAGCATTTGCTGGTGACACTGCTGCCACATCTCCTGGTAGATGTGCCCGTGCACTTCCCAGAGAAGAGCAGCCCGGCTTCAAAGTGGCAAGGTCTCTTAGTGGTAAAACATCTGCACGTTACAAGTTCGTGGTCACTATTGCCTTTGCTGCCCGGTGGCCAGATTACTCCCACAAGTCATAAAATATGCAGAAATACCCTGTGCCAGGCAGCACACACTGGTACAAATGCTTGGTTGGCTCTGCAGACGTGACAGTGCAGGTGCCCACGAAGAGCTGGTGACCCTCCACGGAGCCACACAGCTCACTGAGCGGTGGGCTGGGCTCTAAGAGAGCAGGAGCTGGGCTGCCCACGTGCAGCAGTATACAGAGGGTCAACTTGGGCCGCAGGGAAAACAGTAACTCTTCTCAAAGCTAAGCAAGCTATGGCCTCTTGCAGGAATAGGATGTGCAATTTATCAGTTACTGGAAAACCCCATTGCTGTTACTCTCCCCATACACACCTTGTGCTACAGAGTTGAGCTACGAGGCTGATTTCACAGAGATTCTCTCTTGTTGTTTCTTGTGACTTGGGCAGGAAGGAGCTTCCTCACAGAGTACAAAAAGCCCTGGTTAAAAATCTCCTCTGTGGTACCACTGTCACACACGTCACACACACCTCCTTCCTTTGCAGCCTCTTGTTGCTCCCCAGCTAGAAGAGCCCTCCTCTAGCCCCGTGCTTAATCTCGGGTCAGGCCCATGGGGATGGTGGAGAACTTGGCCAGGTAAGCGACATGCTGAGCCTGGCTGCCAGTGGATGCTAGCAGAGTCCCACCACTCCAGCCTTGTGTCTGGCACTTGGCAAAGACATAGGATCACAGGACAAGTCAGGTTGGGAAGGAGCTCAGGAGGTCTTTAAACCAACGTTCTGCTCAAAGCGAGGTCAGCTGTTGGCTTAGGCCAGGTTTCTCAGGGCTTTATCTAGTCGGACCTCTACATCCAAAGCCTGGAGATACATTGCTGTCTAATATTAGCTCCCAAAGTGCTTCACTCTTCCCTATTTTCCCTTCATAACTGGTCATTGAATTCTTTTGGATTGGAGACAGGTGAGAAACCCACCAGTCACTCAGATCGTGCTGCAGCGGTCACTGTGGGATGAGCAGTGTAGTAACATCTGAAAGTGTGCCTGGTTATCACATCCTGGGGCCAGGGGCAGAAGTCAGTGCCCAGCATTTGCATGCATGGAGTCTTTCTGACCTCTGGGAAGGATTTGCAAAGCTGCTTGGGGCTGGTAGCTAGTCCCATTCAGAAATGCCTATGTAAATCTCTCCTGGTTATTCCAGGAAGCGTGCAGCCAAGGGACATGCATACTGTCAAGTTACCGTTAGTCAGCTGAGCCATGTTAGGTCTATATTTCTGTTCTTACCTTGTGGCAATGCACGTGATATGGATTAATTTGCTCAGTTACGCTAAATCGCATTCACAGAGTGCAGTTACCCCAGCTCAGCTGATGCACAGCAACTTGGCAGCACTGTTTGGTACCAAACGCTTAGTGGAGAAGGGGCGAGGGAGGCAGTTCATGTCTGTTGCCGCATCCACGTCATTGTGCAATCATGAGGCCATACTTGGAGCACAGCAGGCCCCTTTTCTTTTCCCGTTCGGTGAGGAAATTCCTCAGTTTGGTGGTGGGGAAGGTAACCAGTGCTTGCTGCCTGTTGTCTAAACCTGTCTCCTGGAGCCATGGGCTCTGAAGGCACTCAGAGGCTGATGGCCTTCCCCTAGAACAGACAAAGGTGAGAAGGTCGGTCGGGGATCCGTGCTGGGTGAGGGGCTCCTTGCAAATGGAAAGAAAGAAGGGGCAATAGCCACGATCTGCACCAACGGTGCTATTGGGAGAGCAGTCACCATCTTACCAGGGGTTTGCACACAGCGTGCTCTGGAGAAAGGACACCGCTCCCCCAGAGAGACCCGCGTAGCACCGTGTGAGCTTCACTTTACCCTTCCTGGTTGTTCTCAGAAACTCGCAGGCTACGTCAGAACTGACAGGGTAGTTAGCACTCAACCTGCCCCAAAAGAAGAGAATTGATCAGCATGAAAGGCATCGCTCAGGGTGCTCCTTCTCCCAGGAATTCCCACCCAGCAGTGAGAGGAGGGTCACAACGATGCACAGAAATATCATATGGGAAAACAAAACCTCAAAGGCCGCTGTTCTTCAGCGGGTTTCATGACTTTAGCTGCTTTTCCACTTGGTGTAATTTGAATTTTCTTGGTAAAGTTGGGGCTTTTCAGACGAGACTGAGTGAGAAACACCAGCAGCTGCTCTGTTACAAAACAGCATCCTTACTCTATGTGGGGACAGCGCTGGGACTGGGCATCCTTGGATGGTGCAGCCAGCTCCATACCGTCCATCACAGAGCCTTCTGCAACATTGCCGAGGAGAGGGGGCACAAATGAGGTTAACTCTCTGAGTCAATGCATCTCCCCTGGTTGATGACTCTGAAATTGGACTTCTAAAGCTCCTCATAGGGCAGGGACTGACAGGCTGACTTACATGATGAAAGCTGTGATTCCGATGGACCAGATATCAGTTTGTGGGAGGGCTCCTTGCTCTGTCAGCAGTTCTGGAGCTAGAAAAGCAAACTGGTGTGAGCCAAGCTCCCCTGCAGTGCACTGAGACCAGCACAAAAGCAGTGGGTACTTTTCTGCTTTGCTACCTTCCCAAGAGTGGAGAAGAAAAAGCTTCTAGTACAGGGAGCTGGTTGAGATAAGACACCCTCGTGGGTGATGACTGCAATGAAACCTTGAGAACATCAGGCCAAATGGAAGTAATACTATAAACCTGAGCTCTGGACACGTGGATGCCAGCCAGAGTGGTGTCGGCCATGACCTCTGGCTCTGTCCTTTGTGGTCTGCAAGTGGGATGGCTGTCACCACTGCCTGTTCCCGCAAATTCAGACTGTTACTGGAGGGCAGCACCTGGGAGACTTTGCTTGCTGGGGCCGACTGCTGCCTTGACCAATGGCTCTCTCTGTCTTTCTGTTTACCACAGATTGCATACAAGGCCAAGGTTGCTATGGCTGAACTCTGTACTCACCCATGGTTTCAACATAGTCCATGCACTTGTCCATGGTAATAATTTTGTCTTGTGTGTAGAACTGTGCATTGCCAAAATCCAGGAGTTTCAGCAGGTTGGGCTCAGTGATGATCATGTTTTCAGATCTGAGATCCAAGTGCAGGATGTTGTGTGCGTGGAGGTACTCAATGGCACTGAGGATCTGCCATAAGTAGTCTCGAACCTCCACTTCTGAGTACGATGTCCTGGTAGAAGAAAGGGAATAGAAACCAGAGATGTCCTATCTGCACGCCCAAGAGTGCCATTCAACACCCACTATCATCCTCCCCTGATGTCTAATCCCATGAGGCCCTTGAGAGTCAAGAAGAAACAACTCTATTCATTTAGCAAATCTATTGTATACGGAGAGGCTGGTCCATACTGTGAGTCAGGTTTACAGATGCAAGAAGTTCGTAGAGCTGCGTGTCAGAGAAAGCAGTGGTTGTGCAGAAATCAAAAGGCAGATTTGATGCCCACCGTTCCCTCTCTTTTAATCAGAGGATTTCAGCAGATCCGTTTTCTGCCATTGTGAGAAACAATGTGGAGGAGAATGAGGCTTCCTGAGCCACAGTAATCAATTTGTTATGGGAGAGAGGGTTTCATATCAAATCCTGTAAACTGCTTTTAACATCTCAATGGGGTGGCCCTGAATTGTCCCCTACCCCAACCTTGTAGGGAACTTAAGTGATTTTATTAAGTCACGAGAAGTTGCAGAACAAATGCATCACAAATCCCATGTGCAATGACAGCACACTGGAACAGATGGAGAGAGATGACCTAGTTTGTCAGGGGAAAGCAATAGGTGTTTTGCTCCCTAGACCAGCCCTGACTGGAAAACCCTTCCCTCCACTTGTTATTACCGTAATGCCAAATTGTGGAGTAGCTCTGGTCCCACACACATCTCCTGGATCAACACTAAGTGCCGTGGGCTGATGTAGGCTCCCTTCAGCTGAGCTATGTTTGTGTGATGAAGCTTCCTCAGGACTTGGTACTCCAGGAGCACAGTCTGCTTGTCCTCTTGCCAGTAAGGGATAATTTTAGCAGCTAAAGTCTTGCCGCTTACTTTTTCCCTGCACTGTCGGACGATGCTGAAACGACCCCTGGTACAAAGGAACACAAAGGCACATTAAGCTTCTCTGCTACTCCTGGAAGAGCCAGGAGCTTCTGTTCTTTAAAACCACCAGGATCCCATGCTGTGTTTTTCATCCATGCCCGATGTGGAGTTACTGCATCTATTGTCACAGTTTGCACATCCTCCCTTGTCTCTAAATTGTACAGTCACTTTAAACTGCAGGAGTGAGAGCTTAAATCCTTGGGGGAGAGAGAAGGTGGCTCGTCCTGTCTCGAGCAAGAGAACTACCCTCCGTTGGCAACAGAAGTTGGTGCCTATCTTCTAGGCAGAGAAAGCAGAATCCCAACCCCTGTCTGGAACTGGTAGCTGCAAAAGTTGATGAAGGAAGGAGAGGAGCCTTTGTTAGCCCTCGGCTCGCTTCAGAATATACTAAGGGGCTGTCCTGGTGCCCAGCACAGACCCTTTTGCTCTCCCAGAAAATCCACACCTGAATCCAAGCGAAGATCGCTCAGCCAATGATCTCAGGTTTATATGTATTGCTGTGGAGGTGATTTCAACAAAACAACATGACGCTGCGTGAGCAGTGCATTTATAAAAGTGACTTCTCTACGCTCCAGCCACACGTGGGATTTCCCTCTGTCTGGTTGAGTGCTCAGTTGGATTCATTACCTTTTGATCTCTGTTTGGAAGGCGTAGGTCTGGTAGGTTGGGAAAGGCTCGGATGGTGTGATTATTTCACTCTCTTCTTCAGTAGCAGCTGATGGGAAGTTCTGCATTGCAGCATGAAGCTCTGCAGAGAAAAAGCGATGGGGATTACATGGGAAAACACCTCTGTCTGGAAACTGGAGCCTCTCTGAGCCGCCCTCCGCTATCTATGAACAGCGAGAAAGGTGACAGCAGAGCTTTCTCCAGACAAGTCTGCAGGTTGTCTCCCAGCTGTGGCACCAATGCTATTTGAATGCGACAGATTCTGGACTGCCCACCCAGTAATTCCCTGGTGTGACCACTCCAGACTGTGGGGTGGATTGTATGTTGTGTGCTGTGATATCAGTCGTCTCAGCCACTGGTTCTCACCTCCTCACATAACAAGTCATCAGGGCATGGTAAGGCACTGGCAAAGAATTTGAAACTTCTTTTAGTCGGATATTTCAGGGCAGCAGCTGAGATTTGTTGCTCTGGTTCTGGCCTGTTGTTGTGTCCGAGTGCTCCCTAAAATATTAAAGCATCCCTTGACACATTAAAGCATCTGCTTGGAAATGCTGGGCACATTGAGATATGTTAATGAATCCCAGGCCAAGGGAAAGCAGAGGATTTAGGGTGAGTTAAAAATATCTCTGTGAACTGATTTTTACAGAATAATCCTCTCCACTGGGAGGAAATTCCACTTCTTGGCAGAAAGGATATATATTTGTTGTGCGGTTATGGATTTCTTAATTTTAAAAACATGTGAAGAGCTCAAAGTATTCAAACAGGTGAAGAAAATAGTAAATCGAGCTTTCTTTACTTCAGAGACAAAATACAGCTGAAAAATACACCACAGTAGGGCGATAATTCCCAGTAGCAAACACCAGAACACATAAATTAACTACTGAACTTAGGACTGAGTCCATAACAAAGAGCAGGTCCAAGGCTTTCACCAGTGGCAGATCCAGTGCCTCCAGTGACATATTCATTGTCCCAGACCTGTTTCCTCATGATCTCACATCAAAAACTGAATGTGTCTTCAGTGGATAATCTACAGTTTCTGGGGTTTTTATTATTGCTTTATTTTATATATTTACATATTATTTACATTTACATATTTTTATTATCTTATTATTTATTTGTTGTATATTTCCACATATCCCCCTAACTGTGTCCAGAATTAGAAAATAATTTACTTTTGAATAAGAAAGCCAAAGAGGAGAAAGCCCTAAACCACCCTGAGCCAAGTGGAATTGGTCTTGATTCACTTGCTCTTGACCTCTGGACCCGCATCCAAAAGGGTGCAATTGTTTTGATGCAGGAAAACCACAATGCTTTCTTGGCATTTGATCTTACCCATTTGATCCTTCCCAGTGATTTTTACTCTGGCAGATGGGTCGCTGTAAGGGCCCATTCCTGCTTTAGTGGTGCAGGCTATCCTGAAGCAGTAGATAAACCCCTTTGAGAGATTTTTGGCATAGTAGCAGCAGTCAGCGATGTCAGAAGCAAGAGTCGTCCACTCCCCATCTTCACCGACGAAAGACAGAAAAGAGATTAGAACTCATTTAAGATGGTCACACTTGGGGCAGGGCTGTTGAGTTTTGGGGTTTTGTTGTGGGTTTTTTTTTTGACAGCTTTACTTATGTGCTGGGAATATGGAGAAACAGTGGTATCTCACAGAGTGAAGGAAAAGCTGACTTGCTATAGCCAACTTTAGTGCATGGTGCCGCTCGCTTTGTACATGTGCCAAAGTAATCTTTTCTGAAATCAGCTGGTTTATATCTAATCAGTCCAAGGTATGGCAATACTGTTTCAGAGGAATGGTGAAACTTTCCTGTGTAGTTTCTGTTTATGTAATTTATGCCACCAATCTTCTAATGCAAATATACATCAAGAACTCCAAACAAAAGCCTAGAAAAATCAGGTTTTTTTCCTTTTGACCCTGTCTTGAATCCAACTGAAACCATAAGGTGCAGGATTTCAGGACTATCCACTAACACCCTCCTAGCAAACCCAGTGTTTGAAACTTAGGGAGGTTGACTCAGCTTTTATGATAATTTCTCAGGGAACTGAAATTGTAGGTGTGTTATGGACTCATTATTCATGGGACTAAGGTGTGAAGTAGAAAATCACCAGCAAACATTTAGTGATCATTCATTTTACATGATGCTCTGTCCCATACTTTGCCATTGTTGCTGTGCTCAAGGTTGAACACAACTCCCTGAGACTGCCTGAGATTAAATCCATCCTTTCATACAAATAAACACTGGTGGAGAGCCTCAAACCATAGGAGAACCAATAATTTGCCACCCAAAATGAAGGTATCAATGACTTTGCAGGGTACTGGTTGAATTAGGGTGGGTGTATGTGTAAGAAGGAGCAGATACAGGTTAGAAACAGAGAAAAGTGTCTGCAGAAGCAGCATGCAAAAGCCTACTGTCAAATAGTGGATAAGACAAGGAATTTTTTTCTGATCATCTTAATCCTCCTGTGTTCAGGAAAGCAGGACTTTGCATGTTCCTGCCAAATACACAGAGTGCAGTGGAGGATTGTAGATGCTGTTTCCTGTTTTTCTTCCTAATTGGAACAACTTGCGTTTGTATCCTCCCCAAAGTCTTGCCTACAGTTGTGTCAAAAGGAATAAGAATAAAGAAAGTTGTGTTGGAGGAAAGGTGACTGACACCAGCTCCAGAGTGAAAAGGCAGAAAGCTGCTGCCCATGCTTATGCTAATCCAGAAAGGAGTGCATGTATGTTTGAAGAATTAAAAGAAGGAACATGGAGCAGTTGAATCCAAAGGGCTGTGTATGTGTGACTGCAGTAGAAATTACTGTCGGACATAGCATTCGTAGTAATAACAGCAAAAGCAGTCCCAAGAGAGGTGGGCTTGGGGATATGATTCAAAGCTCGTGCAATTAAACAAGAAAACATCCACTGACTTCATCAGGCTCTGGACCAAGCTTTGGACCAGAATGTCAAAGGGATGATGCAGTTTTGCCAAATTTTTGTCATCTTGTCCTGGCTGTTTGCCATCCATATTCTTCTGTAGCTGTTCACTTTTATGTCACAGCTTCCCTGCAACCTAGTTTGATTCACACTTTAGGAAAGCCTTTGTGTGAATATGCATACCCATATGATTTAGCCAGCACAGCATCTAACTTCTAGATGGCTAAATGGTAGCTGTATTAATTTCATTCCTAACTCTAAATTAGGGACTTAAAATCAGGCTGTTTCTGAATAAAAATAAAATATCCATCTGGTGAAGAGATCACGCAAATCGAGATGTTCCCTGCAAGGCGTAAAGGCAGCATTCCACACTTTACCTTCGCTCTTGCACTGGACAGTGTAATGGACAGGGGTGTTGGTTTCCACAGGTTTCCAGACCACCTGCACTCCATCCTCGTAGACCTCCATGATGTCAGGGGGTGGTGGGCTGGGAGGAACCTCTGTTGAGAGGTGACACAAAACCAGTGACTGTTAGCAATAGCACTGCTGTGATACGTACCTCTACACCCAGCATTTCTCAGTTGCAGATATTCTTTATAAATGTATATATTTTTAAAAATATATATGTATACATACACCGCTAGTGGAACAGCAATTTAACCATGCCCAATTTAAACTCAGTATTAAGATTTTGAAGTCTTGTTCTAGAATCACATGGTTTCTGCAGTGGCTCTGAATCCAGGCGGGAGACTAAATAGTGAAGAAGAGGGAGTAAACCCTGCAAAATATGCCATGCTACCAGACAGCAAGGGCTGTGGCTGTGGACCACAGCAGGCAAGGGAGAGATTGTCCTCTGAACCTATCTGCAGAAGTCTCACCTCACAGGTATTTACAGCTCACATTTCTGGGCAGAAATACTTGTAATACCTACTTCTGTAGCTGCTACTTCTCTTACCTGCTTTTCTTATGACGCAAGAGGTGGATGCTGAGCCCAGGGAGTTTGTGGCCACACAGGTGTAAATACCAAAATCATCAGCACTAACAGAGAGAATAGTTAACAGCTGGAAGTTTTTGAGCGTGGCTGAGATGAGAATCCGGCTGCTGCTGTGGACAGCTATCCCATCTGAAAAGCAGAAGATAGGAGAGATAAGTACCCTGCAAATTTATACCAAGGTGTCTAAACCCCCTCCCTGCACCCCTGTCCCAAAGGTTAGGGACCCCCCAGAGGGATGTCACCTCTGAACCAGCTGATGTGCAGAGAGGAGTGAGCTGCCGTCCGGCATGACAGCGTCACGCACTGTCCGATGGCAGCAGCCTGATCGATGAGCTCCTCAATGAACGAAGGTGCTGCAAAGAAGAGGGAAAGCAGCGATTCAGAGTGGTCGGGAGGGCTATGTGAAAAATAAGTGCAAGCACGTCATCAGAAAGCATTTTTAATTGGTTTGAGAAAACTTCTGGTTCATGCTCTGGCATTCCTTTGACCACTGGTTGGAGAATCCCCCGGGCATTGGGCACACAGGTGCAGGAGCCCCATTCAGCCCCACGGATGCAGTGTGACTGCTCATACATGGTAATCCAGAGGTATTTTGGAAGGTCCATGGGGAACACCTGCGTTTCCCAGCCCTGCTGGTACAGCTAAGGCAGCAGAACAGCTCAGAGGAGAGAGAGAACATGTCACAGCAAGAGTTTTCCTCTGGCCTAGCTTAAATGTGGGGACAAACTAAATGATGGTATTTCAAGGATGAGGGGATGAGATCAAGACAACACAAGGAGAAGAAAAGATAAAAGATAGGTACTGAAAGAGGAAAAAAAATCATAGAGCATCAAATTTTCTGCTGTCTCCATGGGAAAGGGGAAGCTCAGGATTTCTTCTGTGTTTCTCCAGGGTTTTTTCTCTGCAGTGCCCGGGAGCTGTCAGCCTCACACACCTGCCCTTCCCAGTGCTTGGCTGGGCTCAGCTGAATACTGGGGCATTAACCTGACCTCAGAAAATGCTCCTGCTAGAGTCAAGGGAAAACTTGCCTGGGCAAAAGCGAGTTCAGCTTTGCTGACACGCCCCACCATTTTTCATTACATAGCTCTATAGCAGAATGTCTGGCCCTTATGCATGCGTGCAGGACTGAAGAGTGCAGGAATTCACAATTCCTTGCTTCTGCTATCCTAGCCTTGGATACTCCATTTATTTTCTTTCTAGCTTACACATAGATTTTATTCCTTTGCAGTGGCTTCGCAGAATGCCTCTGATTTACAAACAGTGCTAAGTAGAGACAGTTTTAGCAAGGACATAGTTACGATGCAAACGGAGGAGGCTGGCTCGTATTGCATGAGTTGGTCCAGGTCATCTTAAGACAATCATGGCAGATCCATCCTTAGAAACTGGCCTCACACAGCACTGTCATATTTATTAGTGATACTTCATCATAAAACTAACTGATGACTTATGCAATAGCAATACCTTTCTCCTTTGGCATGAGGCTTGATAACTTGAATGAAGAGAGCGCCGATTTCCTCTTCAGAGATCCTTCAGCCCCTGTTAACAGCTCTTTTTCTACTGCCTCTCTTCCCAGCTCACCAAACTCTGTTTAAAAGAAAGGATGAGAAGTCATTCAAGGCCATCCTTCTCCTTGTGGCTTCCATTTACAGCAGACAGTTCTGCCGTTCGCACATAAATAGCTCAGCAGTCACAGATTTCCTTATTAACAAGCCTTCAGTCAACAGAGAAGGCTGTGACCGCTATTACAAACAGAATGATGTCCTGGAAGAGCAGGGCATATCTAGGGATGGCAGAGAAGAAAGGACAGATTCTGTTGTTCAGTGTCATCAACTTAGGCAGCGAGGGTGACTTCATGAACTTCTCCCAGTCACTTTAGCTTCAAAGATTTGTCATGGTCAGGTGATAACTGCAGAAGAAACTGCAGCAAAGAAAGCATCATCCAGCCCTGATCTGCTTTTGTGCAAACTCAGACTGGAATTTAAGCCCCTTCCATCAGCAGATTAACCCAGCTGACTCAGCACTAAAGTGAGCCAGTAGCAGAGAGCTAGTGGTGGGGCTGAAGACAGCTAATTTCATAACATGCCACTGGCAGTTTTGCAATGACAGCCTAACCACAGCCTCAGATATGCTGGGGAAAAAGGAAAAGGCAGATTTAGCAGAACCCAGTTATAACAGCAAGTCTGTGAAGGCACAGAGTAAAATATTTACCTTCTTCTGCCTCTGGCTCAGGAGATATCTTTCCTTTTAGGATTCTTGAAATATGGGCAACAGAAGCTTTTACTTTCTCCTTCAGACTCTGCTCCACTGACTGCTCCACTGAATGAGACCTTGCATATGGCTTAAAGAGCCCTGGCCTGCTGTAGAAGGAGCTTTTCTGCTTACCACTTGAGTTCTTTTGGGGGCCATACATTTCTTTATGACTCTCTGACCCTTTCCCCATGGCTAATAAGTTAGTTGCCTTTGAATCCTCAGATATTTCCAAATGGTTCTTCCTGTTCTTGTCCTCTGCCTCTTCTCTGATGCACAGTCTTTTATCCTTATGCAAATGTCTTGCAGGAGGTGACCTTGCCCTTTCACCAAAAGGTATAAACCGTCTACCAGTTGGTTTGGGTGGAGGCTTCCTATAGTTCATAAATTCAAATGGAAAATAGACAATGTCATACAAGTCAGAGAAATTCAAATAGGCAGGCTCTACCTCTGATATGTCAAGTTTTGGAGTTCCCCTGCCAAGACTGGGTGTTTCGTCTGACAGGTCTTTGATTTTCACTAAAGAAACTTCTGGGTGTTTACCAGTGTCCCTGCTCACCGTCACTTGACTGGGTCTTTTTCCAGTGTCCAAGCTATCTGTTGAGGAAACACTCACTTGACTAGAAGTGGGGCTCTCAAACGCTAAGTCCTCCAGATGTTCACATTCATGAGGAACCGTCTGTGCTCCCTGCCCTTCCAGTGCCACTGGCTCCTCACTCACAACAAGATAGGGTTCTGCAAGGTCATCCAGCTCAGAGACTTCTCTTTTACCCC
Organism: Pandion haliaetus; assembly: GCA_013401275.1. NCBI lineage: Eukaryota > Metazoa > Chordata > Aves > Accipitriformes > Pandionidae > Pandion > Pandion haliaetus. The sequence goes on along the minus strand of VYZV01039905.1, from coordinate 200,713 downwards.
TTTGTACAGACAGGAAGGAGGTGTCCATGGGCATTTGGCTACCTGGGCCTTTGTAGAACATCTCCGTGGGAGGAGAGGTGGGCTTTCTGCATTCCTCCTCACCAGAAACTGACTCTGCCCAAACATTCATCTCTTCAGAGAGGGAAACCATCTCATCCACTAAGCCCTCCAGCACAGCAGACTCCTCATCACTGTAAAAAGAAGACCTGTGATGTGAGAGCTCCTGACTTTGATCCGTGCCGAGCGATGGTGGGACAGTTTTTCCAGCATCACAGCTTCCACTTTCTAAGGCAATACCTCTACCCTCACCATAAATCTTTGGATATTCCTCATATTCTAGGTCATAAACTGAAGCTGGATCAACTTCTGGTGGTGAAGCAGTTAAGACACCTGGAAGCCCACTCTCCAGATCAGTAGAAAGTCTGCCACTGGGATACACAACCCTGTGCTCCTCATACACCTGACGTCCAGCCTTGGGGAAAGGAGCAGGCATAGTCTGTCCAGCTGCTCGGCTTGCACTTGCTGTCACAACAGATATCACCTCACTGCGAAGTGATGCCTTTGAATGTTCTTGCTTTTCACTCTCACAGGCCAAAGGGAGGCCAGTATTTTGGGACAACACAGTTCTAGCTGGGTGTCTGCTCTCCAGAACAGCAGGCACTGGGCCACTGCCTTCAGAAACTTTCTGGGGTTCAGCTCCATTGATTTCAGCCTCATGGGCCAAACTGGAAACAACCTCTGTGACAGCTGAGCTTTCATTCCTCAGGGCAGCAAGCCTGTCCTTGCTATGAGCTGGCCATTCCCTTTCAGCCTGCTGTGCTCCATCGGAGACCAAAGTTGGCATTGGTTTTGGTGGTGGGACTTTTGGAACAACGAGATGCTCTCCCTTTGGGACGGCTGATTCTGTGTCTACGTGAACAGCAGCCCTCTTGCATGCTTGGCTTTCACCATCATGGGCTGATGGTGGGGTGATTCCTGTAATACCTGGTCCTTCATCCTCCAGGACAGCAGATCTCACCTCTTTATAGGTCTTCATCTTCTGATGAGTGCCTTCATCAGCTGTGTGCAGAGCAGTTAGGGTATCTGGCTGTTTGCCCACCAAGACAGTAGTTGCTGGAACACTTTTACCAGGAAGTTCCTGACTTTTGTCTTTACATACTGGAATGGAATCGGTTTCTGTTTGTGGGTCTGTTAAAACAGCAGAGCTTTCACGCTCCGTTAGATCAGATTCGGCAACACTATGAGCAGAAGTCTTCTCATATGAATGTTTCTGCCTTTTGTCTTTCCAAGGTGGAACTGGGGCTGTCCTTTGGATAAGCAAGCTTCCACCTTTTAAGTCCGAATGGATGTCAGTACTGTGAGCAGACTCCTGGGGCAGATACACACCTCCCTTACTTGTAGGGGCTGACTCGGAGGTGGTCTCTGACTTTGTGAGAGCTGAAATGGACTGTTTTCCCTCCTGAAAAACAGTGTCAGAGGCACTGCCAGTGGAAGATTTACCCTCCGTGCTTTCATGTGTTTGAGCTGATGATGCAGTTACATTTGAGCACTGGGCAGTTAGAATGGGGCTTTTGCCTTCCAAATCTTCAACTTCCTCCTCAATGTAAGTAGCTTTTGACTTCTTCAGTAAATATTTCCTATTCTCACTCCTATGAGGTGACACTGGAAGTCTCTCTAGCTTTTGCACAAAAGCAGCTGGGCACCCGTTACCCTCACATTGCATGGAAGGAGGGGGCTGCTCTTCAGAACAATCCTTGCTGGCTCTCCTAAAGTCCTCTTGCTTTGAAATGTCTACAAAACATCCCTTGCCAGGCCCCGCAGAAATGTCGCAGTGGTCACTGCCTTCAGGGCAACTTTCCTGTGACAATATATCAGAGTCTTCTTCCAAAATATCTTGTTCCCTCACTGATCTTGAGGCTCTCAGCCTGTAGTCATCCAAGGAACGGCTTCGGCTACCCCCAGCAATGGCAGGATGTGGTGGTTTCCTTGCAGTGTCAAATGAAGCTGATTTGGTCAAGGAACCAAGGAGAGTCTCCCTGTGATCATCTCCATCATCAGACTTTCCTTCTTCTTCTTCCAGTTCAAATTGCTCTAGGAGGGGTTCCCGGAGACCACTGAGGGGCACCTTTGAATATCCAGCTTTCCGGAAAGTCCTTCTGGCTCTGTCCAGGTGCCTTCTGAACTCCCTGCCTGGTGAGGAAGGGCCCCTTGCAGATAGCTCAGCTGCTTGGCTGTAGAAAGTGCTTTTAATGACACTCTGTCTAGGAACACAGACAGGTGGCTTTTCTGTCCCATCCCCAGCCTTTTCAATTCTGTCCTTATCAGATAAAAATATGTCTGTTTTTTCTTTCTGACATAGATGTGATGTGCTTTCTGTGGAAGTCCTCACTGGTGAAGGCTCAGCAGCACCACTTTTTTGGGACTGCTCTGCTCTTTCATCTTGAAGTCTGAGAAGGAGCCCCTCCTCCTTCCCCTTTGAGATACTTGCTGTGAACTCTTTACTTTCTGTAGGTGATTTGTCCCCGACCTCAGCTTTCATTGAAGCATACTTCCTCCTCATGGGTTTTACTGGAGGGACAGAGATTTTGGAGTGCTTCTCTTCACTTGCATGTTTTGGAGGCTCCTGGTGGCTTGGTGCATCAAATATGGACAAGTGCAGTTCGGGTGTAGAGCCAAAGTGCCTCTTCTTGGGGAAATGCGAGTTCTCATTGTCTGAAGAGGAGCCGCTGGTACTGGACGAAGTGCTTTCTTCAATAAGATGTCGGGAGATGGCCAGGGAGGTGTTGTCGTGAGTCCTTTCTAGGATTTCTGGGATAGATCGCATTACCAGTATGGATTTATAGCACATCAGAGACCGCTGAAGAGCAAAAGAAAATACAGCACAATCAGATGGAAACATGGTGGGGGTATGGTAAAGCAAGCATACCAAAATGAACTTCTGCACTCTTTAATACCACATATAGTAGTTTAATAACACATTGCCACCCTTTTGTACATATTGTCAATCCAGGCCTCATTTGCTCTCCAGGTCTTCCTTTTCTCTCATTCACAGAGTTGAAACTATATTGACTTAAGGGGACATACTTGTTGTTGTAAACAGGGAAGCAGGACCCTGCTTGAGATTTTCAAAGATAATCTGGCCACTCAAAGCAGATCGAAAAGGAGTTTTTAACGGAACACATCAGATGAGAGCCTCGCTGGAGTAAATGGCCTTAAATCTGTCAATTGCAGTAGAACCTGCAGTGACTTAGGCCGAGAGAAGACCTACCATACCGTAGGAGCTAGGATTCATCTGTTCTAACTTCTGCCATGTGAGACATCTCAGTTGAAGTTGAACAGTTGGCCTCCTCTTACAGCCAACAGAGGGAAACAGGCATCTTCAGGAGGCAATTAATCTGATTATTTTAGAGAACTTCAGGAAATGAGGAATCTTCTTGGGACCTGTCTGTAATTCAGTACCAATTGCAAAGGCAGCTAAGCATACCTAACTTAGACACAACCATGCATCTTAGAGGCACCTGCATTAGACCAGATGATTTCCAGGCAGTAAAAGCCTAGGTAATTTCTTTCTGCCACATTCATTGACCACTCTCTCCTGTGCTTGCTCCCCATTCATAGCCAAGCTGAGATCTCTGCTGTGCTTGCTGTCCTAGCCCAACAGACTTGAAAAGCTTGAAACATAATTAAAAATATATGCAACTAAAAAGAACCAACATAGATTAAGACCAACTCACCTGCCACTTGCTCCGAGCCACAATGAATTTGAGCTGCTTGGTATTAATGAAATGAGCTGTTTCGAGGGGGAGATTATGCTGCCAGGTGGAATGAGAGAAAAATCATTGGTTAAAAAATCCTGACTTCATTTTCTGAGATATTTTTTTTTTTTGGATACCCTCCTTCCAGAATTGTTTAATTTAGGAAAGTTACAATAGACCAGATGCTACAATCCCCTCATGACTAAACTATAGACAATCTCAGCTTTTCAATGACAAAAGCAAGCCCTGTTCAATGCATGTCATTAAATTTGGGGGTTTTTTTTGTTAATTTTTAGCTCTTCTCCTTAGCGATTTAAGGCATTGGAATATAAACCATATCTTTTCTCTGCAAAGCCACAGTTTCCTTTCTATACAGACATGTTATATCTGCTCATGTCAGCAGTAATGTTTATCTTTTGAAAGAAAAATATCTTGGCATGTAAACACCAATGTGTCTCCTCTTTCTGGAGATCCATGCCTGAGCTTCTCTGGAGGACAGAAAGTAGGAGACCAAGAATAAAAATAAACCAGCAAATAGTATCACGCAGCTTTAAGAGCCGCCCCTCCAAAGGTCTCTTCCGACCTCAGTATTTTTAATGACTCTAATAAGGAACCAGGACAAACTTACCATGAACCACTTGTGGGAAAGACAGTCCAAAGCACTAGGCCTGGCTCTGATAAGAGAAAAGATCACAATTTTAGTAGCAAGTCACTTCCAACAGCAACCACAAGATCTTCCTGAAGGTGCCTTCTTCACGTGGACACATGCATATACTTTTGTTTATGTCCTTAGGTTGCCGTTTTAGTGCTGAGAAGCCAAACAGACAGACAGAAGCTTTTGGCCCAAGGTTTCCTTCTTTTGAGGTGAAATGATCTTCCTTTTTCAGTCTGAGACTCCATGCAGATCGTGAGGAAGACCCCATGACAGTCTGCAAGGAGCCTGTTCAAGGGTGTCGAGAGCAGCCCTAAGAGGGACTTTAACCCTTTAGGCGGCCAGAGCAAAAATATCTTTGGCAGCAGGAAGAAAGAATAGAAATGAAATTAAAAAGCAAGTGCCTGCAAACATGCCTTCAAGATGCCTTTTGTACTTGAAATTGCTTAATGAATGTGGTTAATATTATTTAATTCTCAAATAACTCCCTCTATATTTGCTCTTCCCACTTATCTATGTCATTTCAGAAACTCATCTGCCTGGAGGAATCAGGGATTAAGAACATCACCATACCAGAAACAGGCCAATTTGGCAAATTACCAAGTCGTATTTTGGGTAATGAGGAATAATAAAGAAGAATTAGGGCATAATGCACCACATCTCACTCAGCTTTCTACTTTTCAAAATGACTGCAGCTCTGACGAGCTGAGATCTGCCTGCTGAGACATCAACATCTTTGCACACTGGCTGTAGGAAGCACAAAAATGTACTCACTTGGGGTCCTGCTGTAGAATCCCTTTCATAAAGTCCTTTGCATCTTCACTCAAGTGAACAAAATCAGGAATGGTCCATGAAATTTCCCCATTCTGGATATTTATAAGGGTTCCTCTGTCATTCTCCCCAGCAAATGGAGACTTGCATGTTAGGCTTATTTATTGAACACCATAAAATAAAAGGAGACAGACTTTAGACTTTTATTTGCAGTTCAAATGACAGAAGCACAAATGCTTACATGGGGCCTTAAAATGCTTGAGGAACTCCACGCATGGGACTTGCAATGCTTGTGAGCATTGTGTCCACCAACTGAGCATCTCACCCCAGCATTACATGGCACTTAACTGAATTACTGATCCCTCCCTGTTTCACAGATAAGGAAATAAGGATTTGATTTGGTGTTGGCTAAAACAGGCAAGGGGAAGACTGAACCTCATCCGCCACTCTCATCGCTAACTGCAACTAGAGCAGCTGTCAGGTCTTCAAGCAGGGACAACGACCAAATCCCTGGGCAACCAGGAATGAGTGAGTAAAGGAGAAAACCACAAAAGAAATAGCCCTTGTTACAGAAGGACTCAATGCTTCACTCAGATCCCTCACTTGAAGGTACTGGAGGGCTGTCACTGACAAAGGGATATTGAATGAGTCTTTCCAAGATTTATTTACCTTAAATACGTGATGACTCCAACAGCCCTGAGGAGAGAGGGAAAACAAATGTCAGGTGTTTGTCACTATGTCTCCATCCTTCTCAAGCCCACAGCCCCTCTTTCTGCCACGAGACATCCTGGCACAGTAAGGTCACCTTCTTCTTCTCACCTTTCCGAGGAAAATACATCCCCAAAGCTATTGTTTTCACCCTTCAATTTTTTTCCCTTCAACATTTTTTTAAATTGTTCTCATTTTTAAAGCACAGATAGAGGAGAAGGCTTAAAATACTTTTTTAGAGTTTGTTTGCCTTTTCTAGAAAGCCCCTTAGGATTATCCTTCCTAGTTGCTGCCTCTAATAAAGATCGTCTTCTCTAAGATGCTCCTTTGCATTAATTAGCTGTCAGAGTTCAATTATGGCTGAACAAAATAGACAGAAGGAGCTTTAAAAAGCCCTGATGGGTTTTGGATTCTTATTGTTCACTTTCAGTTTCCTGTGTTATTATCGCTACTCCATTTACTTATTAACAATAAATAGAAATTCGGGCCGTCTAGGGCAAAAGCTTTTTAGAAAGATGACAAGTTACCAGATATCAGTTGCTTTTGACACTGGTGACTGAGAAACAATTTCGGGGGCAACAAACTCCGGAGACCCATATTTGCTGAACTGAGGCTCAAAGGGCGTGATCTTCTGAGCAAATCCGAAGTCACAGAGCTTAAGGTCTTCCCTTTCAGGATAAACCATGAGGATATTCAGCGGCTAGTAAATGAAATAAAATAAGAGAGAGAAGCTTTTCTTGAAAGCAGGCAATATTTTCAGTTGTAAGTAAGATTAACTCAAATAAAGAACACCCATTCCCTGACCAACAAGAAGCTATGATAAGCTAGACCTGCCATTGCACGTTACCTTAATGTCCAAATGAAGGATGTTGTTATCATGAAGATACTTGATTCCTTCCAAAATTTGCTTGATATACAATTTGACCTAAAATTTAAATCAATTATTAAATAATTATTAAACATTAATAGTAAATAAGAGAGTCCCTGATTCCACCAACATTTTTAATATATGAGAGAGGGAAAGATTGAACTAGAAATATTTTTAAAACTAGAATGAACTTCTTATATTAGTCTTGCAGTTGAAATACGATGTGAACTAAACATTACCCTGTGGAATGAAGCTGTGCCTTGTGTGTGGCCACATTGCTCTGCTATATGTGAAAAAGCCCCTATTTAAAAAAAAAAAAACAAACCAACCCTACAAACATGTAAAAAAGAGATTAAAAAATCCTTGAGTTTGATGAAACTTATCAACTGTCTAACTTATCTAACTCAAACTCAATGAGAAAGAAAGATTACCTCTGCTTCAGTGACAACACTCTTCTTGAATAAACGGTCAAGGAGCTCTTCACTGGAGCATCTGGCAACAGCATTAAGGCAAAACAGACCTACAGTTAAATGCTTATTTTTACTTTTTAACCACCTCTGTCCAGCTAACAGCAGAATTCACCAGGTGATCTCAGGCAACATAATGTGCCTGTAACTCATTAAAGTCTCTACTGCAGCAGTGTCCTTCTTGCAGAATTGGGCTGCTCTAAACCTGTGCTCCCTACAAGAAGGAGCATGGTATGGCTTGTGCTAAAATCTACTTTTTGGCCATGGGCTTTACTACTCTGCACTTAATTTTCCTGGTGCTCACCCAGACTGGATCTCATGGAAATGGAGTCCCACTTCCAGACATTTTGGAAAAGAATTTCAGTGCTTAACAACTCATTCACACTTGTATATACAATTATCATGATTTTTCCTGAAACAGCAGAAACAGTACTTCAGTGGAGATCTCACAGAGCTATGCTGTCTTGCAGTGCAGAGAAAGATTGTGTGTATCCTTTTATCTTAGGCAAAACCTAAAAATGGTTAATTGCTTAGTTATTTAATAAATTACCTCTGCCTAGTACTTCCCAGCCTCCTCAGACAAGCAGCACAGAAAAGGATACAACTCAAGAATCAAAATCAGTGTTTTCCGTGTTTCAAACTGATCCAGGAGCCTGGTAATTCTGTCATGGGACAGAGAGGCAAGAATATCCCTCTCTTGATGCGCTCGAGCCTTTGTTTTGCTTCGTAGAGGTATGAATTTGGCAGCACAAGACACTCTGTTCCCTTTGTGTACAACTCGTTTCACAAAGCTGAAGCAGCCCCTGTGTAAAAATCAAAGGACAAGCCCTGCTCAGACTTGGTTCAAGGCCCTCTGCACAGCAGGTGTAGAGACCTTTCCACCTCCCAGCCTTTGACAGCTCCCTACTGCTTAGGGCTGAAATTCTCCAACAAAAGAGTCCATTTTCCTGTATGTAAGGTGCTGTTGCCCTCTCCTGGCTGTCTGCAAAACTAAGCAACGTGTTCACATCAAGGGAAAAGCTGTTTCAAGTGATACAGTCTTGTGCTGACAAAGCTGATGCTCTTGGAGCCCTTGGACGGAGATGGTGCTTGTGCATACGTCGCTGTGGGCTTCTGATGCTAACATTGCCAAGAAGCCATACCTGGGCACCTATCCTGCCAGCCTCTGGCTGGTACTTTTTTCCTGGTTGGAGCTACCTGGACCTATGGGCTGTATGGACTCTCCCATCCTCTGTCAGAAACCTCAGGAAAGTGTTTCCAGCACACCTGCAATGGAGTGACCGCCCACTTCAGCCAGTACTTTCACCTTTTCAGACTTTTCCACAGCTGGGCCCACCTCTGCCTCTGCTTACACATGCTCAGCAGCTCAGATGGGTAATTAGATATTCTCTGGCAGTGATGCTATAGAGTTGGAAAATTCACTTACCTTCCAATCTCCTGCTTAACCTCATAAAGGGAATGGAGCTTTCTCCTGGTGGCTACTTTCTTTGCTGCTTGGTCTTTCTTAGCTTTGAAAATGAAGGAAAATATAAGGGTTAATATTCAGACAACAATGCCTTGCTAATAGCATGCAAATTTATTACAGGACAATTTAAGGCAGGAAAAGTGACAGGTGTCCTCTAAACTTCTGCACAGAATTAAGTGGAGCTGTTTGATGACAAAACCTGTCAATATGAACTTTGGGGCTGCATCTTCACCCGACATAAATCAGAAGAGCCAGGCTAAAGAACAGAACACCCCCAGAGACATGGCCCCGCTTATTTCTGTGGCCCATTGTATCAGTTCATCATGCAGTCTGAAGCAGAGGAAAAAAAATCACATTTGTATATATATGTGTAGGTCATTAGATCATTTGCTCTTAAACTGGATCCTGCCATACTGGTAATATACAAATATTACGCAGGAATACAGAGCAGATACCACATGGGTACCAGAAGATGACTGCAACAGAGTACATATTAAAATGGCTATGGAAGCAACTGCTGCAGCTGGAAGAATGACATTACCTTCATGTACAATCAGCTCTGCTTTGCACAAAACCTCCCCTCCTGTGTTTTTGGCAACACAGGTATAAACACCACCATCTTCTGAGACAGCATTGTCCACGACTAGGTAATATGTTGTTCCTTCCTTCCCTTGATGGAGCCTGTTGCTGTCTGTCAGCAAGGAAGTGCCCTGAAAGAATGAAATGACATTTTGGCACTGGAAAAACCAAGATGGAAACAGATGTTTCTTCTCTTCAAGGAACGAGATACAGGAGCAAAGCTACAACACAGACTGTTTAGGCTAGCAGATCACACTAACAAAATGCTGGCTGAAGAAGTCCCCCATGTCTAACTGTTTCTCTGCTTCCACATTACCCAATAATATTTTTGTTTCATAACCCATTCATAGGAATACAGGCTTGGGAGGGATCACCAGGGCTACGTTGGTTTATTCTTCAGCTCTCCCAGCACACCATGCCTGAGCAGTTAGCCCAGGGAGCACGAGGATCAGCTACTTTGCTCCTGCCTGGTCTCCAGCTTGTGCTGGCACTTGTGCTGCTTAATATATTCATAAATGCAAAGAAAAAAGGGACAGGAGGGAGTGTGTGTGACACAGAGAGCAGATTATGAAGATTTGCGAAAGGACCTTATGAGACCACATGTCTGGGCAGTAAAATGACAGATAAATGTATATAATACAATAAATGTGAAGTGATGCAACCCTATTCCCCCACATGAAATGTTCGTCTCTGAGCTGTTCCTTCTTACCCTGGAGCAAAACTTCGAGTTACAGTAGATCACTCCAAGGCAGCACCAGCTTAGTGCTTGGCGGTGGCCAAAAGTAGCAGATGTTAGAAATTATTAGAATAAGACAGAATGCATCATCTTAAAAATCCTTGGTTTGCCCAGGGTGTGGTACTTTTGCAGCAGTGTTCTTTCTGTAACAGCTTCCAGATGAGGATTGACATAGCAAGTTGGGCCTCTTCAGCCTGGAAGGGAGGATCTAGCAATACGACACGATAGAGCTGTACAGGATTATGAATAGCTTGTGGTAAATATGTACAGAACAGCCAAAAAGAGGGGGCACTTCAGGCAGCATACTGTCATTGGGTTGAACTCCTTGACAAAGGACACTGTACGTGCAAGATGTTTGCATAGATGGAAGAGGACACTAGAGAAGCACGTGGAAAGGTTTACTGTGGGTTAGTGAATAGATATATGTTTAGCTAGCTTGCAATAACTCTGAGCTGAGTGTGTCAGAGATTGCAAGAATATTAATAGGGTGTATCATATATTCTTGCCTTGTTCTTATTCTTTTCAAGGTGTTCGGGTGTGTGCACATATGTGTATGTATGCACATGGGGGGGGGGTTCTTTGCATTTTTTGCTTGTTTTTAAGGTTATTTTACTTGTCTGAGTAGCTCGTCCTTGCACTTACCGTACAGAAAAAAAATGGAATAAAACTTGTGTGTACAAAACACATAGTGGGCCAGAAGAGTTACAGACAATCATTGTAGAACAACAGTGGCATGACAATATTCTAAGGAATAATAAATTATTTCTCCTTTCTTTCTATGGGGTATTTGTTGCCCTTAGTCACACTCATTGTACCAATTAGCTGCAGAAAAGATACAGAGCCTGGAAGTCACATTGATGATTAGAATAAACCACTCTTAATCCCATCCCTGACCCCAAAACTACAGCACACATCTTGGTGGCTCTCAGGCAGGAACCAATCTCCCTTCCTGCCCCTCTTGGTCCCCAAAACCATCCTGGTTGCCCTCGCTGCGAAAGGAGCCACATTGGCACTGGAGACAGCACAGAGTGAGATGCATGGCTGGTGGTTCCAGCGAGAACTGCAGCTGGTTTAACAAACTCTATAGATATGACCCAGAATCAGTGTAAGAGGTGCGGAATGAAAGAGCAAAAGAAATTCCCCAGAGAAGTACTGCACTACAGTCCTTTCTGTAGTCTTCACTCTCAGCCAGAGAAAAGGCTGCACTTACCTTAAACCACAAAACGGTGGGCTGAGGGGTTCCTTCAATGACTGCCTGAAATTTGGCACGCTCCCCAGAATTCACTTGCACATCCTCTATTGTCACTTGCATATAGGGAGGACCTGGTGAGACACAAGGGTTTGCTGCATGCGCAATGCCATGACTTTATTCATAGTGTGCTGATGTAGGTTGGGTTACTCAAAGGGGATTTATAGCACTGGCCATTTAGGCTATAGCATTAGCTTAATGTCAAATCAAGAGATACCACAGCAATGTATTTGGGTTTCCTTATAGTGGCATTACTTTCAGGCTTCTTACCTTCACACTTACCTGTTACTTTTTGTTTAATAAACAGTTACTGCTCAAGAAATGGAAATATTTAAAGAAACAATCACCAGGGGTTATTACCAAGAGAGAAGACAATGACAATCATGGGATGTGGGAAAGGGAAACAAGGTTCCTACTTACTTGTTGGGGTCTTCTCCTCAGTCTTATACACACAAGTTCTTTCTGTGGTCTCAATATAAACTTCACTGTGTACATCCCAGACCACATCTCCTTCTCTTCTGTACCAGTCTCCTGCCCCTGCAGCTGGTGATGTTCTTTCAAGAAGCCCAAGAGAAAAGACCATTTACATAGTCACATACAACTACAGAGATACAGGATTATGCCCTGCCATTTATCTGGGTGTTTAACCACCAGACAAGCAATTATTTACTTAAAGTTAATACAGGAAGAATTTTGGTTTTGGGGAATTAATTTCTCTTCCACCTTTCCTATCCTTGCACAATGCATGTGTGAACAGGATTCCAAAAATACTAACAAACCTACAAGAATTAGTTCAAGTCACCACCTGCTTCCTCCACCACAGAGGACTTGCTTTTCTTGCAACAAAGTCTGCCACATTCAGAAATCTGTATATTGAGATGGGTATTTACCTTGTAATAGGAACAGTGCGCTCCTGAGTGCTTTCATCTCCAGCAGCTGTCTCTTCACAGGAAGGACCAGGGCTGGGCTTTGGCACACTTGGTTCTTCAGCTTGAACCTGCCTTTGCACTTTGTCTGGCAGCAAAAATAGGGCAAGTTAGACATGTCAGCTATGACGGCACACCTGAAACCCAGAGCAAACCTATGGAGCCATCTCTAGTTTGCCTTGTGTCAGAACCAAGTCCGTCTGACCTCAGTGGAGTGCAATCACTAAGAGGAGAATTTTGCCCTTTTGAGAAGACCACACGAAGCAAAGGGCTTGAATAACATCAGAGACACTGAACGGTGGCACATTGCTGACTAGGCAAAACTAATTTTTCTATATGGAAACACACACAGACTAAAATAGGAAAGGCAGTCAGTAGGGACAAGAAGAAATAGGATGACTGGAAGGGTAACGTGAGTTCAAGATATCCTTTATAGGAGATAATTTAACTATGTTTGAGTTCCAGCTCATGGCTATCATGAAAACATAGAATCATTTAGGTTGGAAAAGATCCTTAAGATCATCGAGTCCAACCGTTAACCTAACACTACACAGTCCACCACTAAAACATGTCCCTAAGCTCCACATCTACACATCTTTTAAATACCTCCAGGGATGCCCAATGTTACCTTCGTACACATGAATGCTTCAATTAAACTTTGTGTTATGAGAACAGTTCGTGACTTACTGGTGCAACCACAGACAGCATCAGTGAAATGAGTAAGGTTACATCAGTGTAAAACTGGTGGTCAAGGCAGGCCCTGGCTGGGGGTACAACTAATATAGAGATAACATGGAGGTATGCTAATACGGAGGACCTGGTGATGTTACAACGTCAGCTTTGGTGTACCTCCATTGGGTTCTTTGAAAATGTCCTCGTACAACTCTTAAGTTACACCAGAACAAAGTTTGGCATCTGGGGCTTATAGGAACAAGGAAACAAAAAGATGTTGCAGCTTGATGGCAGTTCAGGTATTGTTCTTTTATTATTAATTAATTTATCAGATATGTCTTTAAAAATGACTTTGATCTTCCATTCCAAATGTACCTGATTGTCTTTTGATATCGACCATTAGAGTTACCCCATAGGATAAAGCGCATTATCTCCTTTTTAATCTGAGGAGAAAAGGTTAAATCAAGAGGAGTCTTCTCCCCATCAGGAAGGGCCATTTTGGGGACCACTCTAGGGATGTTTGGTACTGGCTGGTTTTGGAAAAGTGCAGCAGTTTCTAGAAATCACATAAAACACCTCTACTGGGATGGAAAACATGGTTATTAAAGGCATTACTGGCAGGGTCAGAGATCCCAGGTTGGTGGGATTGTGCTTTCCTGTTGCCAGCACTATCGAAATATTTGCCTTCTTTTTATTCAAAGCATGTGATCATAGGGACAGTTGCCAAGTCTCCATCTTATTGAAATAATTCCCCATATTAATAACACGTTTAGTTTTCTCAGATGAAAGGACTGCAAAACCATCTCATTCACTATTCTGTTATCTCTGTAGTTATGACTAAGGAAATAATCTTCTAGTTGACATTTTATTTATGATTTTTGAGTCATCCTGCTTCACCAGAAGATTATTTTCACAGATCATTTCCTACTAGAAAGGAAAAAAGGTTTTAAAGCCCTGTCATTTTTTTACACAGTTATTTTGGGTCTGAGTCCATGAACTGCTTCTATCCTTGTTAAGTTTTAGACAAGAATATCTTTTTTTAAACAGCATCTGGAGTTTGAGGGCTGACGGCTGCTTGACATTGTCCTTTTAAGTTAACATTGATGGAGGACAGTTACTCTGACTTGACACAGAGACAGCTTAGACAAGTTGCTATGGCAGAGGCAGAAGGAAGAGTGGAAGGCTTGCCACTTATTCATGTTTTTTTTAAAAACAACGCAAAGATGAAAGACTTGTTCTCCTGGCAAGACACAGACACACACATCATTGGTTTTAATCACATGGAAACTGCTAAGGAGTCTATCAAGGCTCCAGGGCCAGTGAAAAGCAGGTGAACTTGAATGCACTCAACATTCTAGAAAGTCTCAGACAGTTGATGCAGAGGTATTAAACACATTTCCAGCTTGTTTATGGCAAACAATAAAAGAAAAACAACCTCCCTTACCCACCCCACCAAATAAAAACCCCAAATGACTTCTATAAATATAAAGGAGGGATCCCAGCCCTCCTTCTCCCCCAAAAAACTTAAAGCAAGTCCAGGGTCAAAAGCCAAAAGGTGGAAAAAAAATCCCCTGTCCCTCCATTTTTGGGCAGGTGATGAACCAAACTCTACTTCAGACACATTTTTCAAACACCTCCTGTGTCAAGAAGGATCTGCCCCAAACTCTTGTCCAACCTAACCCCAACCCACAGCCCCATGTTTTTTGGGGTCTGAATGTCCTCTCTTAATCTTTAACTGCACAAACCACAATGAAATAGAAAAATGAGGCAAAAATATCATTATTGGCGTATTCAGTATTTTTGTCTCTCTTGACTCTCACAGGACATTTTCTAGATTCATGCTAAACATACCATGCCCTCCAGCAGTCTGGGTTTGGGTACTGGCTTCATGAACTAGCACAGAGGGCCCTGATGCTGTTTCTGAGTGGTCTGAAGGAATGGACCCAGGAAGGCCAAGGCCACTGGCTCCTCCTCGCACGCCTGGGGGAATAGTCACCAGCAGTGATGCTGAGTCCACGAGTTTCTTTAGAGCTGTCTTGATCTCCTTATCGGCACGCTGAAGTGAGGCCTGGACAGAAGTCTCCACCTCTGACTGTGGGGAAGTCATTCCTACAGACAAGAACAACAGCTTTTCTCCCTTCAGGGTAAAAAAAAAAAATAGCAGCATCATCCAACCCATGGAAATATTTGCAATCGTACCATTTTCACCTCCTAGAGCAGAGAGCTCATGCAGAAATGCTTATTCCAGCAAGAGGGAATGTAGCTAAGGCTTAAAATAAGGTTGGGACAACACACTTCAGGAAGACATATCTCACCAGCTTGAGGACACTGTGCCACACTGCACACACACACACACGGCCTCTCCTCAGACAGCAGAACAAAGGATCCATCTCCCAACTCAACCCTATGTTGGCTGGTCTGTCAAAAACACCTTTATTAAGATCAAGGAAATGAAACCAGCGGCGACCCATTGCACTGATACAGACCCTATGTGCAAGGAGGACATTATTCTCATAGGGAAGGAGGAGTGAGCAGGTACCAGCTTCTTCAGTGACTCTGGAGAAGGGCAGGTGAAAGAAGGGAGGGCTGTTCTGCTTCATGAGCCTGTAAGTCTGAGAGGATGGCAGAAAAGCTACTGCTTGCTCTGGAGTAATGTATTTGTCCTGCTTTGCAATATCTGAATACTTTTGCTGGGCTTTGCACTAGAAGGTACCTGATACTTTTAAATTTGTACTGGACTATGCCTTTGCAAGAAACTCTAGAAGAAAAGTCCCCTGGTGTGTACAGTAATGCACAGCAGTTGCATATAAGGAAGCATTACACAGGGGAAGATGTAACTCCTGCCTCAAGAAACTCATGGTCTTGAAGGCAGAGAGAAGACAAAAGATTTCCACACAGAAAAATGGGTTTTCAAGCACACATCTTTGCAGAATGGCCACCCAGGAGACAAATACCATGGTCTTATGCCCAGTCAGCACTGGTAGAAGAAGCTAGGCTAGGATGGGATCATAGGACCTCAGGAGCTTGTCTCATCCAATCTCCTGCCCAATATACCTTCCACAAATCTTGAAGAGGCACAACAAAGGGACAGATGATATCTAGGGAAACCCTCAGGTAACCATAAAGGCAGAAAAAAATGCATGTCAAGAGTGCAAACTTGAATCATCATGCGGTTCAAGAAAAAAATAAGGGCACATGCACACAGAAGGTTCTGACTTTAATGTCACTGACACAGGAGCATGTCCTGTATCTGTTTTGATTCTGCTCCTTTCCCAGCCTTAAGAAAGTAAATTCCCATGATAGACCTTAGCAGGTTAAGTTGAAAGCTATGTTTGGATCAGTCCCTTTTGAAGACATCTCACTTGATTTTTGTTTTCAATGGCCTCCCCATGACCATGGTGGTTATGAAATATTTCAGTTCTGGATTTGTTGATGGAAAAAGCAAGTTTTGCTCACATGATGTCCCAGACTGAGCATCAGTGTTCATCAGCACTAGGCTGGGTGGAAGATCTTGAAATATTTTCCTAGATAAATATTTTGATTCCCTGGCATTCCTGTTGCAATTGCTGCCAGCTGGTGCTGTCCTATGAGCTGGGCAGCTGCCAACAAGTGAACTGTTTGGAAAGGCATGAAACACTCTTTAATATCTCTCAATAAGAAAATATATTCACAGGTGTGTATATGTATATACAGGTTGTATAGAACCACAGGTCTCCCCCATGCTGCTAATACCACCACATTCCTCCCTGTTTAGGGATGTTTACGCACTATGATTCAAGCTGAGGAACTTTAATATTAGCTGAGGTACATCAAATTAACGCTGCAGTGATGACACACCTGTGATGGACAGCCTGTTTCCCAATTCTATAATATCAACTGTGAACCTTTCCACCCCACATCTCCTTCAGCCAATAACCAGGAACACAAGACTGACACGTATTTTGAAGTTCCAATTCAGCCTCAGAGAAGGACCCAAGAAGATGAGTATCATTCAAAATCATTGACTCATAGATCTGAGTTGGAAGTATTCCTAAAACCACATTCTTTCACTTCAACAATTCTGAAACCATCCATAAAAAAAGCAGCCCGAGCCCAATAGCATTAACATTCTTGGGTTGCAACCCAACTCCTGCTGAAGTCAATGGGAGAAGTGGATGAGCTGATGGACTATCAAGTGCCGTGAACAGAGAACAACACAGAAACCCAGCGAGTTCAATGACAGCTGGTGCAAGACGTTTATTGATATAAACTCAGCATCTAACAACATATCTTGCATTTGATTTTTTTTGTGTGTGTTTTTTTCTTTTTGTACCTCAAGCAAACTGAAGTTCCCACTTTATTAATACCCATTTACCTGCCGGAATTTTAATAAAACATTCTTTGTATTAAAATTTTTAATACAGCTGAATGTTTTCATCTACAAGAAATAAGCCCCCACACGCCTCATTAGTTATCTACATAGTTTAATCACTTACAAGCATAATTTTTAACCTCTAGGAAAATATTTTGAAAGTATATGTAATGAACTTTTCATAAACCTTCCACTTTTTGAACAGAGTCCTGCATAGGATTTTAAAAATTCCATTCAATTAATTTTGATTTTTCATAAATTTCAAAGAAAATGTAAACAGATGTTAACTGCTTTGACTTAATGAATCAAAGTATATTTATTTCTTCCATGACCATCTGAACTACAACCTTTTAGCTTCTTTAGAAAAACCTGAGCATCAACCACAACAGGAGGAAACCTCTGCATTCCTTTACACATCTTTATTATCTTTTGCTTGAATATTATATTTTTGAAGACTTCATAGGGCAAGTTCTTTTCTCAGCAGTATCTTTGTAAATCTGAATCAAAGCCACTTCCTTCTGTGGAATTATTCTAGATTGATACTGGAATAACTGAGATCAGAATCAGGCCCAATATAAAAGAAATATTTTTAGTTTTGAAAGAATTTCCCTGTTGTATGTCTGTTACTTTCCAACGTACAGTGCAATATATGAAAAAAGCACTAATATATATCCATTGTATTGCTTAATTATAAAACAAACAGTATAAACCAAGGAGATGTTATAAAAAATGGGAGAGTAACATAAAAGAGGCTTGATTTCTTTCACCACATGTAATCACTGGAAAAGCATTACATATCATGAGGGTAGTGCACATGATATTACACATAACATCCTGTTTGGGTATTGAAAGTAAAAGGCTGTGAAATCAATATGTTCATTTTAGTCAGCACACGATCAAGGTGCGGCCACAGACAGAAAGAAAAAAAAAAAAAGTATTCTTTTCTCTGTAAATTCAGTCCCTCTTAGTGGGAATATTGCCCGGAGGACCCCAGAACAAGCTTCACAATATTACCTAACTGGGAAACACTGAGACAACATCATACATACATTTCCAAGGCAGAAACTCACTCAGTCCTCTCTCTTCACACTAGTTAGAAATTCAGCTGTGTCTGAGCATTTCTGGTGTCCCTACACCAGCTAAATGAAAATATTTTTCTATTGCAACACTTCTACACAACTCAGCTGGGACGAGGTGTTGGAACTTTTCACCCCATATCTCTGTCAAGTAGAGAGGGCCAGTGCTTGGTCCTGTTGAGATCAATGACAAATTCCAGCTGACTTCAACTGGGACCAATATTTGGGCCTGTGAGCTCATTTCTTTCCAGGGCTGAGCAACTTGTTGAATGCCTGTGCAACATCCATGCTCAGTCCATCTTAGCCTTCCCCTCAATCAGCGTTCCCACTGCAAAGCTCCAGAGAAACTTAACAGAAGGCAGTACCTCTACAAGACAGCTCAACTTACATGGTTACAGTAATATGATGTGATTGCAACTGGCAGTGCTTCCAAGCAGCCCAATACATTTTGAATAGATGTATTTTTCAACCAGGCATTTATGGTAAAGATCTCTTTTCTCTATTTTTTTTTAAATTGTCTTTGTGCTCCTGCTACTTTGCTGTAGCTCAGTGGTGAATTCCTCTTAGCGCATACTGGAGACTTTATCCATCAATCTGTTAACATTAATGTTTCACCACTGGCATGTACAGGAGACCAAGTATTCTTCCAGTAATATTTATTGACAAAGACCACATCTGTGGGGTTTTTTATGTGTTTGTGTTTGATTACAGATGAAGAAGTCATTTTGTGTAGCCCTTTAATCTTTTGGTGCATGTTAAGTAAATTATGTTTTAAAAGATATGGTTTACAAATCCACTACACTAGAATGCAGAATAATGAAACCTACATCTCTAGACATCTAGGAAGTGGAGTTGAAGATAGCAGTCAAAAAAGATGGTCTTTTTTTACTTAAAACAGAAGAGAACAATGAAATCCTTGCTTCCTCAAGTCAGTGGGACTTTCACCATTGACTTTAGTCAAATTAGGATTTCAACTGAAAGGTCTGAGGAACCCTTTGCATCCCTAGTAAATGCAATATTTTCTATATGTTTCATTCTGTGGCAGAAGTTTAAAATCATGTAACCACACTGTGCATGTTGAAAGGTTTATGAAGAAATTTTGATAGAGCTAATTGGTGTCAAAAGTGTACCACAGAGTCAAAGCAGTGTGAGCCTTCATGACCTCCAGGCACACAGAGCGACAGGAGATCACTTTAGCTGGAAGCAGTGCTTCTATCCTGGGCTGCTGAAGGATGCTGAAAAGCTTAGACACTTTCACCTTCTTGCCATACCATAATGTACAAATTGGCACTTGAAATAATTTCAGTTCATGGACAAAAATGAACTTATTCATTTATATTTCTGTCTTAGGCAGGAGAATCAGGCTTTTCCTAAACCTACCATCACTGCTCTGCTATGGAATGATATATGTTCACCTCGATCAAAGCTTTTAAATTTACAAACTGTTCTGAGAGACATGTTCCCTTTAAGACTGGAAAAGCTCGACATACTGTATTTAAATATATTTTCCTGAAAGGTATTCACTCGTACATGTTACCTTGCAATCTTTGCCACCAATTCCCCTCACCTACAACAATTTTGATTAGTTTTTTCTAAAACACTGCTTTCTTTTGTGTTGAAAATTATGCTTGCATCTGCTCAGCTTTCGGAGAGGTCTTCTGTGCTGATGTGCAAGGTAACAGGCTCTCCAACAGTTCCATAGCTGAGGGTTCTTGTGGAAACTTCAGTTTTAAAGCTTGACTGCCCGTTGTCTGCTGAGAGCTGGACTTCGGTGCAGAATGATGGTTTCACTGTGAAGGAGGGACCAGGAGAAGCTGCTGCTGTTGCTGCATGCACTCCAGGTGTCACATGGAAAGAGATGTTTGAGGGGCCTACAGACTGCACACCGGTTACTCTAGATGCTGACATGAACATGCCCCCAGGAACGTGCTCCTCAAACTGGCTGAAAAATCTTTGCCTGGGCTTGGACACCACAGGTCTGACCAGATTCAGCAACACTGGCTTCCCAATCGTTGGCTCGTTAATCTGCGTCTGGAGCACAGAGATCTCGCAGGGTTTCTCTGCCCTACGGTTCTGGTCATCACACCCATAGGTCTCACCTTCTTCAGGAACATAATCTTCAAGATCCTCTAAAGTTAATACTTTGCCATTGTGGGTTAAGATTTTGCGGTCCCAGGTGCTAATGTCATCTGTCTGTAGGTCCTCTGGTTCATCAACTATAATGACATTATCCTCTTCTGGAAGGACATCTTGCATTACTTCAGGTACCCCCTCTTCAATAGGCCAAGATATGTCTAATTCATCTACCTCTTCCTTAACCTCTGGACTCACTGGTGAGAACAGAAGTTCATGCTGGTCTGCAGCAGCTGTCTCAAAACTGAAGATCAAAGGCTCACCCCCACAGGCAAGCAGTGGGGAAGCAACGTCTGACCCATAGTGAGCACTTGTTTCCTGGGGGAAGCCCTTTCCTTCGGTTCCATAAGCCATAAATGAACTATCTCCTAGCTGTTCGGACCCACACGGGGAGCTTCTGTCTTCGCTGCTGACTTGAGGTCCTTCCTGCTCGGTTGCGTACACCAGGGGCTGGATATCAGCTTCAGAAAGACTGTCATTAGGCAAAGATTTTGACTGTTCCACCAATTTATTGTTGGAGTTGTTTGTGTTCGGATCATCTTCTGGGGAACGCCTAGGCCTTGAGCTGGGAAAAGTGAAGGTTAACACCCCTGAGTCATCTTTTTCCTGTTTTGCTGGGGAAGAGCCTCTTTTCTTTGCAGGTTTTGGAGATTTTTTCACCTTGAATTCAATTATTTCTTCCACTTCAACCCATTTGGGCTTTTTCTCTTCCACCTTGGTCTCTGTGATGACATCCCTAGATGCTGCTCCTCGCCTGTCCTCTGGTTCTGTGACAAAAAGCATGGGAACAGCAGACTTTGGTGTTGTCTCCTGCTCATGTCTGTGGACAGGCTGTCTGATCTTTGAAACATAAACTGGCTCTGGAGTTGGCTCCGCTCTTGGGGAGCGGGAAGGCGAATGACCTGAAGAAGAACGTGCAGGAGAAACCCTTCCCCTTTGTCTTGGGCTCTTCACCACAGTGGTTATTGTTTCCTCTCTGATGACAGAAAGGGTTGGAATGGAGTTGGAAGGAAGACGAGACTTTTCAGGGAGCCACACTCCATCAGCACATGCCATTGTTGGTCAAGGCACTACAGTGGGGTTAGTTTTGTGAGCACTCCAGCTTTTGGTGAAGCGTGTCATTTTGGAAGGGATACACACGCAACGCACACACCCACATGCCCATCTCCACTTACTTTCTGATCCAGGGAAGATCTCAGTGCCCTTTCCCCCAGGTGGACCCTAGCTCCATTAACCTCCTTGAGTGCATGAACACAAACCAAGTATATCCAGCCAAGAAATGTTCTCTGGATGCTGCTATATTTCATGTCCTTGTGTTGACCACCTACTATGCTAGTTTGGACCCATCTAGCAGTTTCACCCAAAGATTTTAAACACTCAAGGAGCTTAACCTTTTCCTGAGTATCCTTGGCTAAAATCCTGGCTTCATGAAACTCAGTGGCAAAATGCCCTTTATTACAGTAGGGACAGCAGTTTCCTCTTTTTAAATAAATGTAACATATCTCTATTTTGTTTATTGAAGACTATTTTGAGATCAGAGATCTGCCTTTTCACATGCAGAACAGTTACATTAAAAGGGCATTAAGCATTTGGAGACCAGGAAAAGAAAGTTAGACCATTTCCTGCACAAGCCATCTATACCAAAATGTACTTATTTTTACTTTTCATAACATCATTATTGCAGACACAGCTTGATCCTACTACCACCAATTGACATAGGAGTACCAAACCAGTCTAGGAGTTTTGATATATTCAAAGCAGTTGGGACTTATCAGTATCCCTGTATAAATACACAGCTTGTGTCAAAACAATCTTCTGCTACCATGCCAGGACAAACTTTGACTTTAAATGCGCTACAGATGAAATTGGATCAAAGAGCTTTAACATCCAGGGACAGGAACACCTAAACCCAGACTTCAATGCTCTTAATTTATATATTTAACACACAGCTTTTAGTGGCATTTCTTATGTGGAATAACTTGAACGTAAAGGCAGTGTTTTCTTTGCAAGCACAAGGATGCTGATGATCTACAGTGGAGGTAGCTGGTTCAGTGGAACCTAGAGGCAAAGGTGATTTTGTTCGTGTGTTGAGATTCTGTTCCTACTTCCAAGCAATGGGATAAAAAAAGAATTCACTGAAGGGTAAAGACAGTGGCTTCAATTGGGATTGTGAATCAAGACAAGATTTTTTTCTTTTCTCGCTTTCTCCTCACCAGCCTCTAGTCACAGCCACATAGGGCTGAAAGTCACCAGCTCTGCTCTCCAGCCATCTCTGCTGTGGTTTTTGCACTTAGATACAGAGAAAGGTAGAAGGAGTCCTTGTGAAAGGACAGCCTGTTTCTCCTATTGCATTTGTCTAACCATCATGGAAGACTAATCCTCTTAGATATACTGTAGCCTTTCTCATCTATTGGTCTGATTTTTGGAGACTGGTATTGCTTTCTGCTATGGTGATCAGATTTCTTTCCACCATCAAGCTCTCCCTTTGAGGCTGCAGTAAAGTCCAGGGCTGGATCAGCTACAGTGAGATTTCTTTTCTTTCAGAGCACCCTCTCTTCTACTGCTCATTTCCACTGCTTTACTCTTTCCCCAAGTTTTCTATAGTTTTGCTATAGAGCTTTAAGGTCTATGCAGAGCCTTAATAATGGCCATGGTGCCTTTCTGAATTACACAAAACTAAATAATTTTAGATGAAGATGAGAATGAATCCCTGTGTGCTTTGCTCTACACTGCAAGGTTAAAATGCTTTTTGGGGTCTGGGATTTCCATATATAGACACTGTTCAATCCCATCTCTAAATTATCTGTTTTTTTCTGCTAGTAGTTTCAAAGCTGCTTCTGTTCCTCAGCCTGATATACATTAAGGAGAGCTGGAATGTGCCCTTAGAGAGTAGTTCACAAACTTTACCCCATCACTATCCCAATTCCAGCTGAGGTCCACTCTAGTGGGTTCATGACCACATCCACTAGCAAAAGGAGGGGAATTTCTGTTGTTCTGAGATTCCCACTCATAAATGTACCAACTTCTTTTAGGTCTGCAGCCCTTAATTTAGGAAGCATTCCTTGAGCCGTCCAAAGCAATAGGTTATGGAACTGACACGTCACAAATTTAGAAATCAGCTTAACTGATGGTATTTTGTATTAGTTTAGTATTATTTAATCAGCCAATATTAATGCTGCTGCTTGTGATTTGAAATCATAAAGGGAAAAGCTGACTGAAGAGAGGTGTAAAATAAATCATATCTCCAGGTGAATTACAGGCACAGAGATGTAGAAAGATGAGATTTACTAAGCTTTAGACATGGTCTGGCTCTGAGTGATTCCTTCCTGCTCATGACTTTCTCGGGATGTTTCTGAACGTAATCTCAAAAAGTATTTCTCCATTTAGCTACCCCACTGGTAGCTGAACCCTGGTCCTTAAGACAGTACAGGCAGAAACACCTTTGTTTTCTGGTCTTTGCAGGGTAAAAAAGTCTAATGACTGGAGATGTTAACTGAACTGACGTGCAAGAGAGAGGGGCAAAGGCAGAACCCCTTCCTACCTCTCCTGTCTGCTCTTTGCCTATTCAAGGTGGAAGCAGCTAGGAGGGGGGACATGTCTTCTTACATGCCACTGGCTCCAAATGGGCTAAGTTCATGGATCATCAGAAATAGTCATCATAGGAAATAATAAAAGAGATAAAAGGTAAACAACTCTTAACCGTATTTTAGTTGTCATTTCACAGATCCTCCTCACCACCTAACAAAAGTAAAAGAAGTCAACTTTAGCATCATGCCCAAGTCAAGGACTGATTTTAGCAATAGTACAACTCTTGCGGGAATGTGTTGCCCCAAAATATCAGTTGTATGTCACCTACTACTATTATGACATTATTTGAATAGCTTGGAGGTGATCTGAAGGCCTACCACAGAAGAACAACATCCCCCTTCCAGCACATGAAACAATTTCATTATGTATTTGTTTATGATACTTAAAAACGAGAAGATACATTAAGCTTTTAATGACTGATGAGCTTCTGGTCTACATATGACTGAGAAAGTATCGCTTTTTGCAGCAATTAATCTTTATATGTTATAGGCACCCAATATAAACCAGGCTCAAAGTATCCAAAAGGATGAAGTCATTTTCAGGACAAAATTTTTTATTAGAAATATAGAGACAGAAGGGGATAAAAATATGCGTCTTCCTTCTGCTTCCTCATAAAAAGCTCTCCTGAAGCATTTAAAGTAGAAAGCCAGAAGAAATCACTGTAAGCTATGAGATACTTGTTAAATTTTTATGTTTTTTCAAATAGCCAGTTCTCAAAGCTGGTTTCTTTTCAACATTGAGAGTCAGACTCTACCTTCTTGAACTCTTGTGCAACTCCAGCAGCATTCAGTGGAATTTTTTCATGTGTAATATCATAAAAAAACCTGACCCAGGCTATGTCTAACACCAGTGCTGCTATTTTTTGAAAGGGACAGTAAGATTTTTTTTTTCAGGTGGTCACTTTGCATAGCACAGAATACCATGAGATCTGGTGGGATGGGAATGAACACACTTGCATGGCCAATAAACACAAGCTTGTTATTGGGTCATGCATAGGCAGCAAGGCAAAACACAAATGTTACCAAAAAAAAAAAAAAAAAAAAAAAAAAAACAACTTACATGAAGGGG
>VYZV01039905.1:119854-175618 GCA_013401275.1 Pandion haliaetus | reverse complement strand
TTTTCTTGGGCACTTTAGTCTCTTGTTCAGTGACTACAAAGAAAACAGTATGAACAGCATGGGGTTAAAGAAAGGCAAAAGCTGAAATGATTAAATTAACTTTGCTCAGTTAATCAAAATAAACTGGAGTGAAAAAAAAAACCACCTGTACCATCCCATCCATGCTTTCTGTGGTTATTTCCAGCAATATCTTTAGTGTTTCTGACAAGAATGAGAATTCAGAGTGCTCTCTGAACAGTGAACGATTTAGCTTTGAAATAAAATATTTTGTGGACAACAATAGTGCAAAATCTGTTTATTCTACCATGAGATTCTGACATTTTTGTTTGGCAGGTCAAAGCTGAAAAACAATGTCCTTTTTTAAATTTTTTTTTCCTCCCCTATAATAAGCTAGTGATGGTGTGAGAAACCTGAAAATGCCTTGGTCTGGACAATCCTGGAGAGCTGAAATCCTTTAAACTGTGGTTTCACTTACTAGAAAAAGTTTCCCCGAACACTGAACAGTTTCCAAGCTTTTGTGGACTAGATGCAAAATTCAAGCTGATAACAATGAAAACTAAAATCGTTATCATCAGTACAGAAAATCAGCATTAAAAATCCCCCCTAGGAAACCCAGGAGAGCCCTCTAATACACTTATGTCTACTCCATCTCTTTTTTTGCTATAATTTGCAGTTTTTCCTGACCCTTGTCCCGTAACAAACTAGAAGTTGTTGATGCAGATCAAGATCAAAAGAAAAGTAATGATTTAATGATTTCACAATTGTTTCTTAAAAATGTCATTTTTTAAAATAAGAAAGATAACATTTGAAGAGCTAATAGAGATTTTCAGCAGGTTCCCATCCTATCTGCTGGAATAAAATTAAGACACTGTTTGAACCAGACTGTTCTGAACACAGTTTGAACTGCTGAACTTATTTGAGAGCTAGAAAAAACAAGAGCAAGCCCCACTTCTTATTTAATAAACTAGTCAAGTTTCTAAAAAGATCTTAATTTAATCTCAAAGTAATTTCTCCAGCAATTGGTTTGCCATATTCCAGCCAGCCTATAATAATAAATAAGCTCTGGTAATTTTCAGTTGGTATAATTGAAAGTGAACTGCTACTTCAAAATACATCTATAAAATCACACACAGGTCTTGCCCGGGGAACTTGTAGCATCTGTATTACTTGTTAAATAACTTATGATTAGTGCTGATGTTTTCAATAGTGTCCCAAAACTGTATTTTTAAAATTTCAGACAGTGCATTTACAAAATTAGATGGAATAGTTTAAACTAATTTTCCTTCCACTTAACTTCCGAGGACCCTCTTCTGCCGCTAGGTAAAACAAAAATTCCACCATAATGAAAAAGAAGTTTGTGCAAATGTTGATATCTGACCTAGAGCTCTATGTTTTCTTTGCAGAGCCTTGTCTCATTTATGCAGGTAAAAATCTGGAATTATTTCCAATAGAGCCAAAGGAGTTACTGCAGAATTAGGTGAGTTTAAACAAAATCTGTTTGGAAATTAGAGTTTATAACTTACTGGGTAAGTAAAGGGAAAAATTCCTTTCAAATGTTTACTTCTGAACACAATTACAATATAACCATTGACCTATCCTTAGTTAATATTTTTTAAATAATTCAAAACCTTTTTTAAATGGTGGATTGATAATTATACAATGATGGAAGATGAGCTGAGTAATCAAACAATTTACTGCACCCAGGTTGGAAACTTTCACTGAATCTTTAAACCCTTAAATCAATATTGTGCAATTTTTACATAACTTTTAGAAAATCTCATCAAATAATATAATGAGATTAATCCATAAGCAGCAAGAGTATCAGTTCTGATGTAAATAGGAATTAATTTGATTACACACCTAAACATAGATGTTTTATATGGTTATTTTAACAACTATATTTATATAATAATTAAATAAGTTTTTAATGAAATCCCCCAATGTCTGTAAGATTAATGTCTTTAATGTTTACTCTATTAATGTCTGTTCTTGCAGTCCTCCCAAACAACACCACTGCAATATTTCTATATGTAGCAGATGTCAAAGGGATTCAGTATTCAAAAGTTCAGCAGGCCTGGGATGAGAAAGCTGTAAATAGCATATAGTACATGGGTCCTGATGACTGTGCGTGAGAGATCAATTTTATATGTGCTATCCGAGGTGTGAGGGAGGATTTAAAAAATCTTATATGAAGGATAGAACCACATGAAAGTAGGATGAGAGAATTTGGGTTTGGTTGCGTGTTTTTTTTTTTTTCCCCGAGAGGAAAATATTCTGCATCCATTTTAGCACCAGATTTATCATTTCAACTTGTTCAGCAGCATTTTAGGAAAACCGCTTTGCAAAGCAGGAGCCCCTGATAAGCAGGTTAAAAGCTGTAAGCGTTAGGATCAGTCAGTGCTTCTACAGGACTAGACTCCTCTTTGGTTAGTATGTTAAATCATTGACTTACAAGTGATGAAACATTCATGATAAGTCAGTTCTTGTTGCTCTGAATGGATGAAAGGTGGTTTATGGCCTTTATTACAAACTTTAAGTCTGCTTTCTCCACTCACAAAAGCATAAACCTTTTTTTCCTGCACAGTACATGCCTCTGGCATAAACCACAGAAGCACTGCTCTGCTTTCACCCCTCTTCTGCTACGCTTTGGAGATTATTCTGCAACAGGGGATGCACAAATCTGGCATGAACTGCTACAGCTAATCTTAAAATGAGCAATTCATAGACATAACACAGTTTCCTAAATTGTGTGAGTGAAATGCAACTGTTGTGTGCCTCTCTAAAAAAAAAAAAAAAAAAGGTCCACTCCTGCAGAGACTGAGATGGTTGTAAAGGCAGATTGTGCTCTCTTCAATTTGCACTGAAAAGCATGTGACCAACCCAAAAATGAGACTAACTGATGATGACAACAGAATAAAAATAACAAGATAAATATCCTAATCATCACCCTAACCAGGGAACTTCAAAAAGGTCAGGGGACAAACTCCTATGCCCTGTTTCTCCAGTAAAAGGGTAGCACTAAGAGATCTAATGCTCCTCTGTGGTTTAAAGTAATCTTTCATTTGAGAGCCTCGAATATTTAGCTTTTCCCTGCAGGGTGGATATTACCAAACAAGGCAACTCAGTAACTTGCCCAAAGCTCTGCATGAGATCTAGGGCAAAACTCTGAAGAGATTCCTGTTGCCTGTCTGTAACTGCGCTGGGTGTTTTTATGGTTTTGCTTATCTCCGCTTGTGTAGCTGACTCCTTCCTCTACTACTGACTGTCTCGTTATACATCCTGGACCTGCACGCCCATATGAAAATGCAACACCTTTCAAAAACACTGGCCTTTGTTTTTCTTAAAAAAAGAACAAGTTAGTGAGCCTGGGATGAATGAATCACAATAGTAACATGTTAAAAAGGGATGCTAGAGCACATCAGCCCAGATCTGCCATGTGTGTGTTAAGTAGCAAGGTGCAAAGCAGATAGTCAACTTGAAGTCAGAGAGAAGGATGTTCTTTCAGTTATGCTTTTTTAAAAGTGTCTAAAATTCTTCCAATATCCACAGAAAAATAATTTTGAAGCAACTCTCCATTGACTTCAGTGCAATGACTGGGTATAGCTGAAGGCAGATCTCAGTGTTTCAGGCTTGCAGCCCAAGCTGCGGCTGCTCGCGAGGTGACCCCTTAGTTCAGTGGTTTCCATCCTTTTTGGATTTGGTCCTTCCAATGGATCTGCAAATTCCCATAGTGTGAATTTAAATGTAATGACAACAAATTTGGTTTTGAGACCCATGGTGTTGGACTGTGGACCATCACTGACTGCAGGTCAGGGCTCATAAACCACTGTACTAATGGTATCCCAAATTGTGATGGTAGGTTTGGTTCGGTATAATAAACAGTATATAAAGGCAGGAGGATAAAAAAAATTAAAATAGTTGCAACTACAGCCCCTTGGGTGCCTCAGGACACTCTGACAATAGTAATTTCACAGAACCAACGATAAATCAGGTAAAACTTAGACCCACTGTTCAGGTTAGCTAGGAAACAGACACAGCATCTATTTTCTGTTGTAATAGTACCACACGACAGTAATGTTGTCCTCTTGGTGAAGTTACAAATAATCCCATTTTCACAAATAGAAAGGATCGTAAGGATGGAAAGAGAAAGCCTTCATGAGATCCATCCGTCCTCCAGTTCTTTGCCAGATGAGCCTGATTTTTCCA
This sequence comes from Pandion haliaetus, assembly GCA_013401275.1. Lineage (NCBI taxonomy): Eukaryota > Metazoa > Chordata > Aves > Accipitriformes > Pandionidae > Pandion > Pandion haliaetus. The sequence continues at coordinate 171,412 of VYZV01039905.1, read as the reverse complement.
TATGTAGATCAAGACTGGGTATTGATTCTCAGGAAAACAACGAATTCCCTCCACGGTCAAGTGCATTATGCCAAATGCACCCCTGATGCGATTCTGCTCAGAATGATCCTCTTGCTCCATGGATGAGCCTGCTCTTTGCTCCATTGGCCTGAAGCAGCTCTCCCTCTGTTTTCTCCCTGAAGGTGACTCAGGGATCTATTCCTTCCCTATTACCAAGTTCAAGCAATTGCACATCACAGACCAAAACCTATTTCATAACATTTCTGAAGCTTCCAGGCAAGCTCCAATTATATTTCTTCAACCAAGCTTACAAAATTTTTGTTTATGACTGCAGGAATAACAGCAGATGAGTAATTTGGGGCTGAAGATACACATTTGCAACCCCAAGAGCTGAACAGTGCTCCTAACACTGTTTTACAACCCTTGTTTGTTTTTATAACATCTTCTGCCTTGGTACAAGGGCACTTCATCAAGATATGCCACCATAACTTATTTGTTTGTGTTCCTCTACATCCTGCATACAACTTGTTTTTCTCTCTTTAGGGCATAGCAAGAAAAAAGCATTCAAGTACTTCAAGTTTTATTCTGCTGCAACAATTATAGTGTTGCTATACTAACACCATTCTCCCTGTAACACTTTGGAATGATTTGATGGCACTCTGGGAAAGGACTAAAAGGAAAACAAGCATAAAATGAAGACAAGCAAGTACAAAGATCAGAATACTAATCTTAATAGCCTATTGTGTCTGAATCCTCTTAATGTAAGAATACAGCATTAGTGTCTACAGAGGGCTGGCCCAAAGGTGCATCCAGGCCAGGACCCTGTCTCAGACAGGGCCAACAGCAGAGGCCTGTAGAAAATGATGAGAAAAATATGAGTGGAGTACCATTTTCCCTGAATATTTTTCCAGTCATTTGCTGCTCAGCAGCTTCTTGAGTCAGAATGCCTTCGTATGTGATGGCTCTTAGTGAATGTTGATAATAACAATTATCCCCTGTCAAAAGCACACCTGATCCCCTGTTATTATCTCAAGACAATGTGAAAACACTGAAGATGAAGAAAGAAGGTTCTACAGCTGTTGGCAAACTGCTGGCTTTTGTTGGCCATGTCTCCACTAACCACATCTGGGACAGCTCTCTGACGCTAAGGTTTGCTGGCATGGAACGGCCTGTGCCTATCCCAGTCCTTTCTCTTAACCCTCCAAAACAGTAAGTTATCTATTATAGATCGTCCCTTGGCTACATTATCTCCTGAACTGCCGCTGGGAACTGTTTGAGAGAGACTGTGCTGGCTGGCCCATCCTCAGCCAGCCAAGGACACTTCTACGATGTATGAAGAACCAATTTTCTATGCCATGAAATATTCCTTACATAGATGTAGTCACTGATTTAACTCAGTTGTGATGGGTTTATAGCAAGTATATCTAATACACTGCTTGTGGAAATGCCTTTGATAAGAAGGTAACTTTAGGTGGTCACATCCTAAAGGTGTTAAGAAAGAGATGTGTTGTTGGATGGGTGTAAAATCAGTTGCTGTCACCCTACAAATTCAAGTGAAACACACAGAGAAAAAAGGAATAGGCTCTATGACTATGTGGTGTGTGATACCTGAACAGTCCTAGATAATGGATGAATTAATATTGCTCAGGATATACTGCTGTCAGTTCTGCTTTCTCAGTCATTCCTGATGGTCTTCAGTGGTATTTCAGAAACGATCACAATATGCCTGCAGCTTTACTTACTGGCCCCTGTTTTTTCTCAGCAGTACATAACTCGTGTTCTGCCAGGCTGACACACATTCTCACGTATTCAAACAGGAATAGGAACATTTTTCTTGCACTAGTGGTGGTGTGACATACCCTTCATTTGCTCCTCCTTTTTCATATAATGCATTTATGAGCATTATATGATGAAGTTGATTTGCCAGGTTTGGAAATCAACAGATGGTGATGGGTATAGAGCTGAGCTGCATATACCCATGCACATCTCAATAGATATACAGATACATGTACACCAACAATCAACATGGATAAGATGGCAAATGTATTTGATCCTCAGTGAGATGGTTTTAGAGTAATTGACTGACATACTTACAGAGCTGGACAAGGATCATACCTTCTATGGTAATGGCTTGGTCTCCTCTCCTCTCCTGGGTCAGGGCTGCGGCACTGTGATGGTAAAGTTCTGCTCCACTTTTTGCAGACCCTAATCTGTTCACCAGCTAAAGAGAATCATGCAGTACCAAATGAAACACAGGATGTCTTTGTATAATAAAAATCTCGCTATACTACAACACAAATTCATTGCAATTACATGACAACAGAAGTGGACAAAGATGTGACCCCAAAGCAAAGCTAGAGTTTGAGTGAACACATTGCTGCTCAGTGGAGTTCACGATACTGCTTTACCACAAATGACTCGCACAGACACGTTACGGCACATCAGCTAACTTAGTTGTTTGCAGTTTGCTCTGCAGCCTGTGACTGGATCCTGAGGTAGCTCTTTCTCTGCCAACGGGCACAGATTCCTTCTGTATGGCATTTAAGTGGCAAAGAGGTTTTTTTGTTTATCATCCATTAATCAACTGGGTCTTAGCCAAGGGAATGCTGGACCTTGGGATCTTAGATAACGGCAAGTGCAAGGTAACGTGATTTTGCTAAAATTCTAGTAGAAGTCTTTAAATTATATCAAACTTTCTAAAAATTTCTGTGGAATAACTGTGAAGTTGCTGTGAGCTGAGCCATTTACCAGGGGTCAGGTGAGCCATGCTAATTTCCTAAATCAAGGTCAACTGGTTTTACTGCTGAGCCCTCAAAGCTTATAACTATTTTATTACAATGAGTGCATAGACTATGTGTAATTTTTAGAAAATATTTTACAGCACATTTATTTTAATTTATTAGATACTTTCATGTATGCGTGCTTACTAAATAAACAGAAATTTCAGTGGTTCACACTTCCATTTAGATTTAATTTCTTTCTTTTGGCTTTGGATGGTTTCTTTGTAGTGGAATGAATCTGTCCTAATTTAAACATGGTCCAGAAACAAAATGTCACATCATAATGGTCCTAAACTTTGTAAGAGGTACCTCTAGAGATCTAGATCTGAATTTAAGCTACAGAACAAGCCCACTCAATTATTATTTGAACCACCAAACTCTCAGATCAGAATATTCTGAATCTTTTGGATGTTCACAATCCAGATCTAGTTCAGGAGAATCTGACTTTGTATAAACTTTTTTGATATGGCAGGCAGCAGCAATTATTTAGCCACTGTTCTCATGCAATGTCTCTCTGCCAGAAAAATGAATTCTCCTACCTATGTCATGTCAGACAGCAGATCTTTAAATCTCTCCGAACTTACCTCACATTCATAGTGTCCCATATCTTCATTGGAAGGGTTCTTCACCACCAGGACTACTATGCCACTCCGTGGTTCACTGAAAGTCTGGAATTTACTTGTGTTCTTCAACAATACACCATCTTTGTACCATCTGCATATGGAAAACACCAAGTATAAGCCAGGAAAAAATATGCAGTGTCAAGAAGTCCCCAGCTCACTGATCCATCTATCAGACCAGTTGGCAATCAATTCAAGAGTTAACCATTAGACAAAAGTTTGGATCCTGGAAGCTGGGTGTGCAAGTCAGTAGATCACACGTGGATGCTAACCCGCACAGGTTTATGAGATTCTTCTCAGAAAATCTCATACAGGCAAAAGGGCTTCTAATCATGCAAAGCTGTGCTGAGCTTTTTTGTCTGAATACCCCAGGCTGGTTGCTGATAAAATAAATTCAAGTGTAAAACAGGGAGGATAAAGGAATGATAGAATGTTGTCAAGGCATTAGATCTGATACAGTCCTATAGCAGGTATTATCTGTAGGTATTTCTTTTCAGATGTTAGCTAGAATAAATTGCTGAGAATCTCAGGAATGTTAGGATCAGGAATAGGCAGTATTGGAATGTGGTTGAGGTGGAAGACCCAGAGAAGAAGGGGTAATAACCTTGAAAGAAAGGGCAGGAGAGTCTTCTGACAATGCAAAATGGGAAAATAAGATTTGTTCCAGTGTGACTTGAACTGACCTGATTTGAGGCCTAGGTGCTCCTTCCATAGTACAGGTAAACTGAGCATCTTCACCCTCGACAAAATAAGCATTTCTAACCTTGTTCACAAACCGTGGTGGCACTGCAAATCAAAGATAAAAGTAGCTAGTAGCTGAAAATATGATCAGGTACAAAGGATGTGTCCCTGACCGGATAATTCTCATGATGTCCGCACACAAGACACTAAAGATCAATTTTTTTGACCTAAGAACAACTGACTGCACCTGTATATCAAATAACTTTTTAAAAGTATCACCCAGTAGACGTTATACAGAACTTCTGGAATGTCTTAATGTTTAAGGTATTACATAGCAGACCCCTTTAAAACAATGCATCTGTGCAGAACTTTACCTTGAACAAGGATCTTTCCTAAGGTACTGGCATTTCCAGCAGGACTGGAAGCAAAACACATGTACTGTCCTGAGTCAACACCTGTTAGGTTGTCCAAGATCAATGTGCAGGAACCGTCAGGATCTTCTATTATAATGTGATGGGGATCCACCTCCACAGGCTTTCCATCTTAAAGACAAAGGGGGGGGGGAAAAATAGCTTAGTATCAACTAAGTTTTCTCCTTGGGAATTTCATCCAGCTTTTCTTCTTGAGAGGACTGATAGCTGTATTTGCTGTTTTTGCAGCTGATGTTGGTAGTGGAGGATTGAGGTCTTCATCTTTGTCCAGCTCTCCACAAAACAACCTCTGGGCAAAGCACTGCTGAGGGACCTCATACATCATGAATCCTCATTTAAAAGTGAAATTTTTCCCAGAGTATGTGCTGTGCAGTTACAGCTCTGATTTGCTAGCCAGAGGAACACCTCCAAAGTGACTGTAAACATGCAGAACAGATCTTTACAAGGCTTGAACTTATAGCAAAACTGTTTCCTCTGCAATACGGTAATGCTGGGGAAAAGAGCATGTCCGCGCAGCTGCATGTGCTATGACATGGAAACATCTGAGCTAGTTCAAACAAGTTGTTCGTTTACTAGAAGTTGTCTAACTGCCACAAGATGTGGCTTCATAAGGGCTAATAGGCCAACCTGAAAAAGAAGGGTGTATTAGCTCATAAGAAGACCTACGTTACTTGGGTTGCTTAGTAGCTAACTTTAAGACTAGATGTGGCTACCTCTAGGTGGTCAGCTTTTAGATTACCCGCTAACCAATTAGCACAAAGAAATATAGACAGAGAACAAATTTGGAGGGTGTGTTTCATGCTCATACCTTTGTACCAGCTGACAGATGGCTTGGGAGCTCCTGTAACTTTGCAAGCCAGCTTGACTGTCTCTCCCAGCTCAGCTGTACAATCTGCCAGTTCTTCCTCAAAGTCTGGAGGTACTGAAACATCAGAATAAGCATGTTAGTTTGGAGGGGGGGTGGGATTTGTCCATAGGATGGCTGCTGCAAAGAATAGGTATAATTTTTGCAAATCTGTGAGGTTCAGAATGGAAAGCTGAACAGAAAATTTTAGCAGCTAATGACTTCCCAGGTGACATGCCGTCCTTGCTTATCTGAGACTAAATTCAGTCTGTCAAATGTGTGTCATTGGCTATAAAGATGGGCCATAAAAAAATGAGATTTGTTTCTGATCTGGAAGTATTTTAGGCCATGATTTTAATAAGCATATCCATTATTCAGACACAACACAGCTGTCACAGTTAAGATAATCCCCCAATTAAAATGCACCCTTGATATCCAAACTAGTATTCTGTTGGTCTCCATACAATAAAATCTATGCTTTGTTAAGGGATTTTTTTTTAACTTATTACTACCATATGAAACTACGCAAAATTATTCTGATAGTCTTCCTTATTACAACACCTCACTAAAAGCACAAAAATAAAATGCCCAGACTTGTTTTCAGTGTATATACACTAAAACCAACTCTGTTCTGACATTTTAAGATGCCAAACTTCCTTACATTTCTAGCTTATACCTATATAAAGCTCTAATAACTCTGGTGATAAATTTTGTAGATAGAAAATTGGTGGAATCTCAAATGCCAGTGAGGATGAGGAAGCCTGAATGACAAGATAAAAATCCAAAGCAAACCCATGTGCGTAGATATGGCAATGCAAGCCAGAAGTCGAGTGGAGGATTTGGTACCCAACAAAGTCACAGGGGGCTTTATACTGGTATCGGTAGGACTCTGGGTCAGGTCCTGAGACTACTTTTCCCACTGGAGTCTGATGCTCTTCATGCACTGGGCCAGTGCCTTTGTCACCAAATTCCGTGGTCATCTCCCCCTCTGCAGTCCCTGCCAGATAAAATGACTCTCTAGTGCCAACTCTGCAATTTGTGTTTTAGAAGTTTCAATAACGTGTTTCTCTTCTCCAGTGACACACATTTTCTGACGTATTTTGCTGGAAAACAACATCCTCTGCTTATTGACAAAAATATATGAATATGAAGACAGGGAACTGAGCAACCACTTCGGTCTCTGACTCTGATCCTCCATCAAAGGCAAAGCACATCAGCTGAAATTGCCAGGGATAGCCAGCTCTTCTCAGCTCATCAGCCTGTGTTTTCCACACTTGGGTTACGGATATTGAAGAGTAATTAGAAAGTTACTCATCTGCTCTGCAATTGCCTAAAAACCTATACAGGTCCTGTGGGACCTCTGTTGTGTAAATTTAATCACTTCGGTGATACACAGTCTTGGCTTCCTTGATGGTAAATGGGGGGAGTCAAACACCACTGTCCCATCCTGATAAAGATGCCTTCCCCAGCTCAAGTGGAGGACCTAACACTGCTATAATCATTCCGGTTAAAGCTTGTAAGACGCTGTCAAGTCACATGTGTTGTTATTTACAGTAGTCTGTGATGTGATTAAAGGTAAACCTCTAACCCTAGTTCAGTTTAAGAGGTGGCAAACGACCCTAGATGGTTTCTCTCCCTCTGTTGCGAATCTCCTTCCTGAATCAGGGAGACTACCCAAGAAAAAACAAAGAGGTTTGGGCCATCTCAGGCCATACTCACTCCAAACAGGCTCACTGATCCGCTGCTGTATGCCACAGATCTCCTTCACCCAGGAGTTCTTGATATTTACTGTACGTGCCTGAAGGAGGTACTTGCGGACCAAGTCTTCCCGTTCGTGCCAGATCTCAAATGCCCGGTCATCCCCTTCCACAAGGTCGTTCACATCTATGTTGTTCAGCTGCGTGACAGGAGGATAAGAAAGTCAACACACATGTTCTGTTCTTAGGGCTGAATTTCCCACAGCTAAAAACCCAGAGTTTAGGACAGTTCAGATCTAGCCTTTGTGAACCTGAACTGTTTTCAATCACGGTTTGAAATTGAAACAACTATTCAACACCAGCAAGTCTCCTGCTATCAGTGTGTACCCTCTTTGGTGGACATGAATTGTGCCATTCCCATTAAAGCTATATTAGATGCTCCAACAGCAAAAGGGGTAATTTACACCACTTTTAAAGATTTTTCAGATTGCCCTTAATGCCTGAAGCTGAGCTGGTCAAACTTTATGAACTTTTCATTTCTAAACAGGAATTGGTGTCAGGAAAGGACATAACCAGCAGAAAGAACCACTGGGAATGTAACATATGACTAAACCACCATTTCCTCCAATTTACTACCAGCGTTACAGACTGCCAAACCCAAAGATCTACAAATGCTAGCACACACTATAGACAGCAGAATATCGCACACTTATGCTGTTAACTCAGTGTGCTAACAGAGAAGAATAAATACTTGTGCATGTAATCTCATTGCTTCACTGTAAAAATCCACCCATGCTTCTGATGGTTTCTGACATGTTTCTGACAGGCTTAAGAGAGATTTTGGGATAGACAGATTCTACTTGTGCGTCAAAAACTTTTGGAAACAAAGGAATAGCTCAAAAGGATTAGTGAAATGTCCCATTTAGATGACCAGAAGCTGGATATAAACATGAAGTTCTCAATGACAGAGAAATGCCCTAGGTGAGGTTATGATGGTCAGACCTTCATGATGTTCTTAAAGATGTAACTGTAAGTGTCTGTCTTTGTGTCTCGCTTTGGTTTGCAGATCACAATATAATTTTTGAAGAGGAAGACATGTCTTTTGTGTCCTTTCCATGCCATTCTAGCCCCTGGAGCTCCTTCCCACACAATGAAGTGGCCCTGATAGGAAAAAGAAGGAAGAGCACATAGTGGTAACTGGAATAACTACCATGACAATGTCTCAGCATCATTTTTCAGTGACCAGATAACAAATGTTTACTATTGCATCATCACTTTATGTGTCTAGTTTATTACAGCACAGCAGACTGTTTCTGATGCTAAAGGTGATGCATCAGACCGACAGCACCAACAGGGTTGCGCACAGTGGCTGTCATTACTGTGACCTTTAAATGGTATTCTTTGTTGACAGAAAAACACAGAGCTCGTGTCAAGTAGGCACAGTCCACCAGTACTAATTATAATGGAAAATTATATCCTGTGTGTTATGCAGACTTTATATGCTCACTTGGTCTCCTTCACCAGAGCAGGACATTCATTTCACATACCTTCAGACACATACAGTTCAGTTAGTGACATGGGTTCCCCCTTGGCATCATTAGGGAGAAGTAAGTGCTCTTGGGGTGTGATTCACTGGACGCCTTTTTTTTTTTTTTTTTTTTTTAGATGTCTAAATGTGGATAGATGAGTCCCCACCAGAGCGTCTCACTATCACTGTAATTTAGTCTTACAACTCCACTCAGCAATACACTGTGATTCCCGTGGAAGACACAGGATACAAACAGGCAGAGTAAATGACTTGCCCAGCATGACACAGTAAGTCTACAAAGAAACAGGAATTTAAGTAAGGGTGCTGAAAGTCCTAGACTAATGTCCCAAAAGCTGGGACATCTTTCCTCTGTGCTTCTGAAACACACATCTGTTTCATGAAAGAGACCTGGAGAAGCACAAAAGTCTTTTGAAGATATATGAACAGCCATGGGAGAACATCCATAATATGATATAAAGTTTTCACATGGAGCATATGCAATGTATGCTATGCTACCTTGTAATGACATCCCAGCAAACTAGGCTCTTTGAAAGAACTGTGTCAAATGAAAGCAGGTAGATTGAAAAGGCCCAGCGAGCTTCTAACACTTGAGGAATCAACAAGAAAACCCACTGGTGCCAGTAATTCCAGGAGTTGGCCCATGTAGCTTGCCAATAATAAGAGCGGAGGAGGAAAAAATAAAATGCTTTAAAAATCATCTGGGGGTCCAGAACAAATCTGTTGCTGTTTGATGAGCGGGTTGGAAAAGCCAATAACTACATTATGTGCGAATTGCTCCATAAGCATCTATGCTCTGGTGCTTCAAACCTTAATCAAGCCAGGAGACCCATCTCTCTGAACAATAAGAAAGGCAATAAGCAAATACTCTCTTTCAGATATGATTTCTAAAGCAACTTCTTGTAGAACGTAAGGCTACTTAGAAACTAAGAAGGCATGCATAGCACTAATACTGACTGAGAAATTCCAGTTACCTGTCGGATGGGTTCACCAAGGCTTTCCAAGGTCCCTGGATAATTCTCAATGAGTGAGACATGGAGGTTGTTTTCTGCTCTTCGGGTGAGTGCAGACACAACGGCATAAGCCTGCTCCAGCAAAGTGCAGTTTTGGCTATTTCTTGCTTTATTTCGGATTAATTCCTGTATATGAATGAAAAAAATGTTACTGGGCAGTCAGAAAAAAATGCATTTCCTTGATAGCCAAAGAGTTTCTCAATATCTGTTCCAGCTCTTTCATCTGAGCAATTTTTATCCTATTCTTTCACCATATGCTATTTAGCTACTGAAATCTCCTGTTTCCTACCCATTCTGCAGCCTCACTGACTAGCCAGTCTGGCTTTTCCTTACATCAGTTGATGTTAGACAAAGACAAAGCTGAAGAAAATACCAAGTATGCTTCGGCAACTGAAAAATAAAAAAACCTCAAAGCAATCCTAAACGTACCCATTGGATTTCTCTTGTGCTTTCCCTGATGATACCATGAGGCAAGAAATTCATGTGGCAGTGCTAAACTGAGTCATTATTAGATTAAAAACAAGAGAGGATGGAAAAAATATGAAATGGCAGTTATCCTTTTCTTCCACATTTGTTCCTGTTCCTCTCTTTTAGTAATGAAGGCATGCTCACTCTGTCTTCCAAGAGACCCTTTAAAATGTTGGTGTATGTGTGCAGGGAGGGGTTTAGAATTAGAAACTTAATTTGAACCTTCTTCAAACTATTCAAACTGCTCAATTCTGTAATGCTAGAATACAGAAATATTTTTGCAGTCTTCTTTCTGGCTATCCTAGTGCTATTTCCCATGAAAAATAACCATTTAAAAAATGCTACTTTGAAGCTTTCATTTGTGGTCTTGGCTAGAACCTGAGATAGTAGGACAGATGAAAGCTTGAAAGATGAAACATTTCAGGATGGTAGAATGGGGCAAAGCATTTAAGAAAACAGAAATTTCATCTTACTATAATGTCAGTATAAAACACAAGGAGAGAAATGGGTAAGTTAGTATCTTACACATTGGAAATTGCTTATTTTTATAACATACATGTTGCTGAGTGTGAAGCAAATTCATACTTGTCTTGGATAGATACATACATGTATTCATATATATATGTATATAAGCATATATTTTTTTAATATATATATGCATATATTTAAAGATCATTCAGATAAAGCTTGCTGAACTTTATGGGGTTGGAGGCTGTGAACCTCTACCTGGATTTACATTTACAAAACTATTTAGAGAGCACCATCACTGGCGACAATTACCATCTTTCTTACTCAAGCAGCTTTCAGCTGTAGTTGCATCAGAAGAAAGCCAAGAAATATGAAATAAAAATAAAGTCTTTTTCTACACAAGCTGCACAAAGCAGAACATAAACTTATCGCATGTAACTGTATAACAAAAGCTCGTCACCTTGATTATAGTCTGGTACTGCTGGATCCTGTTTATGGGTTTTTCCAGGTAGTGCTGCAGTGGTGGGATAAGTGGCTGTGAAGGATCTTTATTAGTTAAAATTTCGTCTGTGTATCTCTGAAAAAATACATAGAAGAACAAGGAAAGTTTGTTACAAAGAACACTAGAAAAAATTACTCCCTTGAAAATGCTCATATGATGCTGGTTCATAGATGTAACTCAGCCAAAGTTGGAAAGCTCTACCAGGCCTTACTACCCCATATTTTGGAGATCTGTAACCCTCCCCCATCCCTTACCAGCTAGTTATTATTTTAGACTGCAAGATGTCTGAAATGCTGAGTTTGTCTGCTTTTCAATGCAGGACTGATGCTGGGGAAATGTGATCGAAATCTTGCAGAACCAGACGGTGTGAAAGGAAAGATCAGCACCTTCATGGGGTGGGAGGGCTGGACTGAGTGAACTCAGTGCCAACAACTGGTGCCAGACCTTGGTCGAGAGCGGTCCGTGTGTTTGCAATGCTAGCAACCAGACCAAGCGAGGGTCTCGGCATCGGCGCCTGGAGTGGGAAGCACAGGCTGTGGGATCCATGTGCTAGGGCATCAGCCACTGTGCTGGATGTTTATCATGTCTGCTGACCTGGTGCATGTGGGTGCAACTCTATGCAATTCACCAGCAAACTTTAAGCTGGACTAGCTGCAAGTAGGAGACCCAGGATCTGGGCATGGTCATTAGGGAGGCTGAGAGCTTGTGCTGATAATTTGAGGGATCTGTCAATGTAGGGTGAGTGTGAACGCGTGCGTTTGTTTTCTAGCAAGCATCAAGCTGGACTAGCTGGTGAGTAGGAGGCTCATGAAGAGGGTAAAAGCACTCAGGATCTAGGCATGGGTATCAGATGGACAGAGGGGCCATGCTGCTACACGAGGGATCCACGAACATGCATGTGCTTGTGGATCTGGAGCGTTGTGTGCGTGTTTTCACTAGTGAACTTCAATCCTGAGCAGCTGGAGCAGAGAAACAGGATTTCCCTATCCATACTTATATTTTATGTGAGTTTGCTTGGTCTTATAACGTGGTGGCCCTTAAAACATCCCTTAATTACAGTTACATAATTACAGCCACATTCATATCTGTATAGTCTTTATAATATTCATAAATGCATAAGCATATGTAAATATGTTCTCATATTGATTGTACTGACCAGGAAAAGCTAGACAGTGAATACAAAATTATTATATTTAGCAATGATTTCCCACAAAAATATTTAATCATCCTTTTCAGGATCACATCTGTGATTAATAACTACATTTCTTGATGCAGTTGGTTATAGGATGCATGTTCACTAGGTACTTTGGCTACTGGTTTACCTTGTAGAAATCCTGTACAGCTTTGCTGACAACAATTGACTCAGCCTGTACCCTCCCCACCAGGTACTGGATGTACTTATTAAACTCTGCTTCGTGCTTGATAAAGCACATGGCCACGTCATCATCAGTGTCGCATTTCTGCAAGCCTTGGAGGAAGACACTGTGGAGACAAAGAAAAAAGGACATCTGAGGAGGAGGTGATGGAATGAGGCTAGAACAGAGCCCCAGCAGCCAGACCTTTAAATCAGGCAATTTCGGGTTAACACACATTAAAGGAAATGACAGGAGGAAATAAGGGATGTTCCCGTGTTAGCATTAAACTTCTCAATGCATCTTATCCAGCATGATGCTGTCTCTCTTAGCTGGAATGTAAGAAATGCCCTGTAAGGAAGGTAGGGATTATTTTCAAGGGCTTAGCTCAAGCTGGGAAGTTAACCCCTCCGCAGATTCTTTTGCCTCAGTTTAAGGATCAATGAGCCATCCACATGAGCGAAGACAGAGATCCTCACTCTGTTTCACAAAGGATGTTGAGACAGGCTCGCATGCACAAAGATTTTTAGCAGTCAGTAGCTGATGACATACATCAGCTCTAGCAGTTGAAGTTACTTTTGGGGAAAAACAAAAGGAGACGGAAAAGAGAGAGAGGGAGGAAAGAGAAGGGAAATCTTTTCTTGTGGCCCAGCCAGGAAAAGTGCTAGATGTCCCACATAAGCATCCTCCCCATTGCAGAAGCGGTGGCCCCCATAATGATTTTCCCAGAGTGATGATATATTTTTCATTGCAACCTGCTTGAACTCCTTATTGGTTGCTCCTGCTTACAATGCTGCTAGCACTGACTGGAGCACACGTTGATTGGGGAAGATGCTGCATATTCACTGGTTGTTGACCTTTGTGCATGCATATTATTGATGTCCCACTAAGGTAAACCAAAAGTTAGGAACACAGAGTAAGAAAACAAGAAAAATGCTGTTGGCAGGGACTTCCCATGAGAACGATCACTTCCCAAGAGAGCAAGGGTATCAAGGTGCAAAAGAAAGCCCCTTAGCAATGGAAAGCCTAAGGCACATAAGATACTGTACAACACCTTCCTTGCCTGGCAAGTAAAAGTATTTTACCCTGGACCTTAGGAAGTCACTTTGTGAACAGCACATCTGCAGTAAACCCTTTCTTGGAGTAGGCAGAGGCATTGTGCCACAGCATTGTACCTGGGCAGCCTGCTGCAGCTGGGTCTGTTTCGAATGCATGGGTGCTGGCATCAGTTTTAGATGAATGTGTGTCTCTGTGAAGACACCACTGAAGTGCCTGTAAGACCATGCTGCCTTTTTATAATAATTCACTATTTCTGTTAATTCTGCTTAAGTGTCAGAAATAAGCTGGACATATGAAGCCTTGAAACTCTGAAGGGTATTATGGGAGTGCCAACCCTGTGCTCAGACTTAAGCTATGCCATCATCTATCATCCAAAAAGGACCATCAGTTCCCTTGCATCTCAGCACTGCCAGTGCTCCACATCCTTCACAGTAATAATAGTTACCATGGCTCTGACACCAGGTATGCGAGCCACTCTTTGGTCTCAGATGAAGGCACGTGGGAATGCCCACCTGGAATGGAAGTGAGCAATGTCATCAATATTTCTGAAGATGGTGGATTTCTGACTGGCGACAGCTCCTGGGACATTGGGACAGGTCTCAGTGAACTTAAGATGATGAGTCTGGAGGAACTGTAGATCTTGAATGTAATCCTCTTCTGAGATCAACAGCTCTTGAATAAGAACGCTGAAGGGAAGACGAATAGGCAAAAAGAAAGCACAGAACATCACAATTATCCCTGGCATGCTGAGAGATTTTCTCAGATATAGGACACCCCAAAGTATAGACATACTGAAGTTTAGGATTTTTGTGAAATCAGAGAGCTTCCAGAATTACATCATGTAAACCCCGTCTTTCAAGTAACTCAGTATGATTTAGGTTGCCTGGAATTTTCCTAGGCTGAAATCAATGGTAAAAATCAATCAAAGATTAAAAAATTACAGGTCTGAGAGAATCCTGAGAGAATCAAGGCTTTGCTTGATTCTGGGAAAGGGAAGGTGGCAGGGCTCAGCAGAACAAAAACAGTGACTCTGACGGGAGGGACCTAGACGCCAACATTCACGTTACTTCAGAAGGCAGAAAAACTCAAAGGTGCAAATACCAAACGACATAAGTTCACCTTAGCTTCTTTTTATATTCATCTTCAGAAACAAACTCTCCAGGGAACTCGGGAGCTTCTGTTGTTCCCCACTCAGGTGACAACTATAATACAAGAGAAAAGAAACATTAATCTTTTACGTTAACAGTGCTTTTATCAGTGCACACTGAGGAATATTCCTCATGTGTTCACAGTCCTTTTCAACAATTCCTAAACTAGCGTGAAATGTATTTTTTGCTGGAGGATGATTAGGTCTTTCAAACCCAAACACCCCTGCACACATACAGAAATGTTGCCTAATCAGAACATGAAAAATCCCAATCATGTTACAGGCCCCTTCAACAACCTCTTCATCCATCACTCCTTGCAAGTGATGGCTCTAAACTGCAACAGGAGCAAGAAACTTTACATGAGAAATAAACACAGCATGATCTGTCACCTTTAATTTCTTGTCCAGATAAGCTGGAGATACCCAACCCTGTCGAGAGGGGCTAGATTTTGTGGGTTTAGTCCTGACCAGCCACTTCAGAGGATGAGCTGAATCAAGGACTTCTACATATTGGCCTTCCTTCAAAGTGATGGTCTCCTTGTCAGGAGCAGCAGGCATGTAGTCAGCTGTGACCATGTAGACGTCAAAGATCTGCAAGCACGAAATGACAGTTATTTTGAAACAACAGTTATTTTGTGGCCTAAAAATATAATACAGTAGCACCAGCAGAACGTAAGTGCTTATCCGTGTTTAATGTTTTATTCTTCAGTCCTTGTGCAGCAAACAGAATCACTGTTTGCATTTTGCAAGAAGTCAAAGTCTCTAGGAGGCTCAGGCCATATTTTCAAAAGTATCTGAGGTGGTTTGGATTTACACCATGAAACAGTGGATTATTCTCCCAAGGCAAAACAAATAGTGGTCCTGAAAATGTCAAAGCAAATTAACATTTCCAAAGTTTTAATTATCTTTTTTTTTTTTTAAAGGAAGTGTTTGAAATGAGCACCCAAAAAAGTTCTAATTTTCACAAAATTCTAATTTTTCTCATGAAGAACTTCTTAACAAAATTATTCTGACCAACTCTATCCAAGCCCACAGAAAATCAAGCTCTGACTTTCTGAAGCTCAGCCATGGGAGCAAAAGGTGCCAAATAATGGGTATGTTTTGACCATGTTGACTTGAACAATTTGTTCAAGATCACACAGTGAGCATCAGAGTTTGATTCTCTGCACTCTATATCACAGACCCAATATTTAACTACTCAATATACCTAGTAAAGTGAAGTACATCCCTAAAGGGGACGGAGATCCTTAAAACTTAGGAGATTGGTTGTTCTCAGTAAAGTCGTCTCCTTGTGTCAAACTTGTCCATAAAGATATCATACCTCTCCTCTGGAATCCCCATCTTCAGATTCAGAGGAGGACTCCTGAGCAATGGATGAAGGTCTGGATCGCCCATGGCGAGGAGATGCAGAGGGAGTTTTTGATTCATCATCACTTTCTGCACCTGGCACTCGAAGTGTAGCTAAAAAGCAGAGCAACAGCAAAACGTGAAATAAAGATCTCCAATTTGAACATTAACTAAATCTATAATAATTTTCAATTTCATAAAAACAAATATTCCCTAGGAAGAACATTTGTAGAATTTAGTGTGATCTCCTATTGGTATTTAGGATTGCATAAATAATTGGGATGTTTTAATGCATGAGGTTGCATGCCTACTGCATGTATTGCCACTGCACTGCAAGAATATTTGGAGGAGAGGTAATGCCTCTATTTTTGCTTGAAGATAAAATTTTGCTACAAGATAATCAGTATATGATACACAAACCAGGAATTTTCATATAATTCAACAAATCATTGGATTACTGCACAGCTGTGCACACTTTTCAGACTCAACTTGATTTTCAAATCCCATTGTGAGCTGAAACTTGAAGATGTGGGAAGTCTTCAAAACAGGATTGCTTTCAGACTGAGGAGTGATGAATATGTGAGGAACTCAAAATACCTAAGATGTTCAAAATATGCTTCCGTTTTTACAACTTGCCCTCCACTCTAAAGCTTACAGTTACTCCTGCTTATTTAAACAAACACTGTATGCATAAAATGGACATGAGCCATCTTTGTTTCCTGTAATACCTTTTTTCCCAGTTCAAAACTGTAGACTAAGACATGCAGTTTGGATGGACAGTTACTAAAAATTCTTAGTCCTCATCATTTACAAATGTTCATATGCTTCTGTAGGATGACTGTCTCAAAACCGGCTTCATAAATCTCACTGATATTTACAGTCCAAATTATACATAAAAAAAAAGATTGCATAAATTTTCTACATTAATTAAATTTTGTTTGCTAGGTTCCTTACCCTGACTTATTCTTGCAGATACCATTTCTGAGATACGTGATGTAAGTTTCTGGAAGAACTCTTCTGAGCCAACATCAGCTAACGAAATAGGGCTTTTGGGTACACCTTCACTACCAGCTTCAAGGTCTCCTGGAAAAGAGAGAGTTTTCTATTAAGCAGGTAATGTCATTGGAAAGTAATCTTTTTTGAGTAACAAAAGCTTCTGTGGAAGGAAGGTCTAATTTTCCTTACTTCCCCTGTTTTTAAAACTGTGCTTGCTCACATTTCACCCAAATAATTCACCCAAATAATTCACCCTTGAACAGAGACCAGTCCTGAAAAGTTCCAACGTTTCAGATAGTTTCAAGAAAATAGGACAAAAGTAGGTGGTAATCATGAAATACATAGACAGTCTCAGCTGTAGATGTGAAGGGCAGGAGTAGAAGAAAGAAAATAGCTTTTCTTACCTTCTCCTGTTTCAGAGGGATGAATAGCTCTGAAAAAGAAAGAGTAAAGCAGAGTTAAAAGTTAAAATGAAATGTGTAGTAAGGAGAGCTAAATGAGAAAAAACCCCTTCTTCTCCCACCTTCTATGTGAAGGCTGGAAATACATAAGTTAGGACTCTGGTTTAGACTGCAGGTGCTGGTAGCCAATTCTTACCAGGGCCACTGTAAGAAATGAGAATTGGGGCACCTGGCTCATATGGGCACAGAATCACTTGGGTGTCTTAGTCTTTGAGCCAAATCCCATCTGAGAATTCTCCCTCTTTTTTATTTCAAACTGTTGCTTGAGAAGACCTGGCTGCGCAGGGGCTGGGTAGCAGAACAGAGCAACCTCCATCTCCCTGGTGCTACTGGGACTTTATTCCCAGCTGACACTGGAATAAAACTATTCCAGTTGGAGATATTATGTCAAGTGGAATCTGTAGTCTCAGCCAATTTTCAGTGAACTAATGCTCAAAAATTTCTAGTGTTTTCATCAGGAAACCAAGGACTGGAGAATATGCAGGTGCTGTGGTCCTGTCAAGGGATGTGCCTCCATCACATCAGGAATGCCCGTGTGTTGGGGAAGCAAGCTGACTACTGGTACTGCAGTGGTTTTGAGGTCCAAAGGGACCCTTGCTACACTGACAGCTTTTACCAGTACCAAATTCATTCACACCAGCAGGAAAGGGGCAGGGGACTATATTGCCAACAGTGAAAATGGCTTCACAGACATGAAGAACTACCAGCTTTTGCTTGCATCTGATGAAGAGTGTTTATTCAAGAGTGTTTCCAAGACTACAGCTCTGTCAAAATACTAATATGCTGAAGTCAACATCTCTGCTATTCCTGTGCTTTTTGGAGGCAGGATATAAATTGTCATTGCATAAGCTGATCTGCCCCAATTCTCTGTTAGTACATAGGAAGCAGGAGGAAGCTCACTCCACTTGATATACGATCAACCATACACCACTAAGTATGTCTAACAGAGCCTAGGCACATCCTTGGGAGAGGTTGCAGTGGAATAGCTGAATTCACACTGCAGCTTGCTTCACTTATTCGCACTTCAGAGGAAGACTGGTCAAGCCTTTTAGGCTAGACATATTCTAGAAGCTAATGTGTGTTCAGGTAGATACCATTTTTCAGGCTGTGTCTGCCTAGTAGCCAAGCCAAGAATGGAAAATTGAAGAGGTTATTCTTCAGGTGCATTTTTAAACAAGAAATTTGTGAGCAGACCCTTTTCATCTACTTCTTTTCCTGTGAAGCATCAGTGTATTTCAAAGTTGGCAAGTAACAGTGAGACCTTGACCCTGTGAATTTTTTTGGCATTCTGCTTAGGAGATGAAAAAGTAGCAAGAGTTTTATATGACCTACCCAATTTTATTTTTTTTTTTTTGGTCTTTGTTCCTATCCTCCCTGATAATCAAGCATAAACGGCTGACATTGATACTAGAGTATTTATAGCACTTTACATCCTAGGACCTCAAACTATTTTAACTCTGGTGCTGAAACATGAATATAAGATGTGAACACTGCCTAAAAGTGACTCTTGGGAATTTCTGCAGGGTGGTACCTGTATTGTTCCACTTTGGCATGGGTGGCCAACCACTTACCCCAGCGTGGTCATGATGGCTTCTGACACCATCACGCGCTCCTGGGTCAGAACTTCAGCCTCTTTCACTGCAAGATTAGGGTTTATCATTAGAGGACAGAAGGGAGAGAATGTTCTTTTTATGTATTTAATGTAGGCACATTTTCTACACATGGATTACTGGGAACACTGGAATACTGAATCTACCCTGTTAGCAGCTCCTGACCTGGGATACCTACTCCCAACCCACATGATGCAAATAGTTTGCTCCTCTCCCTGTTCACGTAGATGTACGGTTGCCCGATTTCTCCACACTGCTCAAGCTATGCTCCTGTAGCTCTTGGTACAGTGAAACTGTGGGATGCAAGAAAGGATGGCAGAAAAATGGAGTCACATTGCATGGAGTTCCCAGTGCATGCCCTCCTCCCAGCCTATATTTGCTTGTCTCTCATCTTACTGAAGGAATTGTGCCACAAGAGGCCCTGCAAAGCTCTGCAAAAGGGGAATTGAATAACTCTAGCTACCTTAAGGCAATTCTACAATGTAAAATACCTTAGCAGAGTGAAGAACTCAAAATAATTTTTCAAATGGTGACTTTTTCTAGTTACTTTAAATTGCCTTTCTTTTTCCTTTGTGCTTAATTTGGCTGTTTTTTAGACTTGTCTACTGCTGATACAGAAAAGGTGCTGCTGTTAATCCAAAATAGGGTCAGAAATCTAAAACATTCTAGAAGTAATGAGTGTAATCATTTGTAAGACAAGCAAAGTCATGGCTAATCTTGGGAAAATGCTTTTTTTTTTTTTTTCCAGTTGTTTTTCGCTTAGGCACTGTATAAAAGGTAACATAGAGAATGCATTTGTATTGTAACAAAGATTTACCATCTGCAACTTCCAGGGTGGCGGTGCAGATGGACTGGCCAGCCTTGTTGGTAGCAATGCACGTATAAGCTCCACTGTACTTCTTTTTAACATCCAACAGGATTAGACTGTGATGCATATTTGAACTGGCAAGTTTATATCCAGGAGTGTCTGGTTTGATCCACAGGATATCTTCCTGAGACTCTTCTTTCAGCCAAGTAATAGTTGGGGGTGGATGTCCTAAAGGAAAACCAATGCAAGGAGTTTAATTTTCCTAACCATGTTCCTTCCTTAGAGTTATGAGCCATGCTGTGAATAAATGCTATATTGATCAGTTTCCTGATGCTTTTCCAATAAAATAACAGGCATAATATATAATAAAGGAACATAAACCTTTCTACAGCACTCTCATAAGGACATTAAAACTTTTTGTAAAACCAAATCTGTTAATCAACACATTATCATGAGACTAATAAATGTTACTATCCCTGGTTTTATACACAGGAAAATGGAGGTGAAGATGAGTAAGATGCTTTTCTGTAAAGCATGTAAAGTCTCTTACAAAGCTGGGAGTAGAGTCTCAGACTTCAGATACAGGAGATGAGGTTACAATGACTTGGGCCGGAGAGAGTCTAGAATATGTCATGAAGTTATGCAATTTACATGTTATGCAGAGAGGCAAGGTATCTATCCCACTTACCTTCAACTTTTACAGATAATGTGATGCTTGCACCTTTTTTCACCTTTTTATTAGTAAATCTTTCTAGGAATCTTGGTGGTATCAGCTGCTCATGGGAATCTGAAAATGACATTATTGATGAAACATGGCGACACCTTCTGTGTGACTTTAGACTACTAAAAAATTCCTAGGGGTTCTGTTACCACCTGCTATGACTTCTCTCACCTGTTTCTGATGGCTCTTCTTTCTCATCAGGGTCTGTAACACAAGAAAAACAAACAAAATGACAAATATAAATACCTTTCTGTCCATGAGTTGAAAAAAAACCCCAAACCACCAAACAGTGATTCCATGGGATTACTCCTTGCAGGAGATATTACACAGAAATGTTAGTATGATTTATAGAGACCCTCAGTTTTAATAACAGGAACCATTAAAGTTAATGAGGTTAGGCAGGTATAAAATCTTTGTTTATGAGACAACAGTCAGACCCTAGAGAAGTGACATATCTCATCTTCAGGACACAGTAAATTTTAGGTGAACCAAGATAAAGCATGTCATCTTTTATCTACAGACTTCCCTACCTCACTTGACTTACCTTGGTAGGCTTTTGAAGAAAAAAACTACATTAAATGGAAAGAGCCACTGGAATAGAGAAAAGTAGGTGCCAAAATTAGTCCAATACCTACCTTTGACTACCAGCCTGGCTGACGAATATGCAGAACCAGCAGAATTGATGACAAATATTGAGTACTGGCCAGCATCTGCCTTAGCGACGTCACGAATTTCCAGCGAGTGGAATTCCTGTTTATCAGTCTTCAGGATGCGATCCGAGGCTTTTAATGGCTGTCCATTTTTGAACCAATAGAGACGAGGCTGCGGGTACCCTGAGAAGAGCAGTTACAGACATGGAGAAGAGAATGCATTGGCAACATCGATTTAGGAGCATCTCCAAACAGGCAGATCCTTCTGAGCAGGAGCTACAGAATCCTCAGGTCTGCCCAGGGCTACTGTTTCAAGGATTTAGCCCATTAGGAATGGCTGCAAATTCCTGAAATTCTATTTATCTGATAAAGTTCTTTCCTGTCTCTTTAGTTTCTGGCACTCCCTATATTGGCTGCATATGCAAATGCCTTCCAGCTTGAGAGGGTAACACTTAGGTCTGATTTGCAACGTACACAAAGAGAAAAATTTGAAGCCAAAACGGTTCACATCATTTTTATAGGCAGCAATTAGAGAAAATAGGAGAATCTCTACTTCTCCTTACCACAGGCAGTCAACACCAGGAGGACATTTTTGGAGTTTTTAGGTTGTAGCAGCAACCCCTCATAGAGGAAGGCAAATCCAGGACTGTTTCATTTATTAAAGAGAAAAAAGGACACCCTCACTATCTTTTTTCATTCCTTATTACTCCTCCATAACTAATGCTCAGAGAATTCCAGGACTCAGTTTTCAGAAGCGTATGCCTGTAATTACGCCTGGAGACACAAACACAGAATGAGACACTTAATCTGCCTGAGTCTGCTGCAAAGTCAATGTTCATCAGCGTGAACACATCCTTCTAGCTGCTTTGTGCAAACATGGTACAAGATGTATGGGCTGGGGTCACAGCTGCAGAAAAGCACATCGGAAAAACTTGTCCAGCACTTCAACCTGACAGCAGGTTGAATTGACAGTGACTGACAGTGCTGTGGGCTCCCCTCACCTTTCACCTTCAGGTGAAATTTAGCCAGTGATGCTCCAGGTACCACATGAATATCATGAAGCTCATCGAAGATCTGGGGCAATTGCTCCTCCTCAGTGGTAGATTCCTCCTGTTCTCGGCTAAGAAGCAATTAGAATTAAAAAGAAGGTCAGCAAGCCAGAAAAGAGTTAGGAATCAGAATCACCTATTTTAGGTTAATTCAGTCTGTAGGTTTTGTCATCATGACAACAGATTGAGCATTATATGACATTAAAAGTAATGGACTGATACTGTGAAGAAACATCCAAGCTAGCCTGAACGCAGCCAGACCAAGTTTACACATTATAAATGTCCAGCTGTTGCAGTTATTGCACTTTGGCTGATCTAGCTGTTCCTTTATGACATTAAATTGGCCCTGCTAGATACAGCAAAACCAGGCTTGACAATAACGTACATATTGGTCTTATCAAGTCAGAAGTTAGAAAGAGCTAGCGTTCGATATTTTACCTTGAAATGTATTCTTTGGCACTGTAGTAAGAAGATGTCTCTGTTGCATCTGCTGCTGTCTCGTAGTCAGTGCTGGTCACTGTTAAATGGAAGAGGAAGTCTTTTCTATAATCTGAGCTTTGAAATTATTTTTCTTACTAAAATTATAGTTTCCCTACTGATTTGAGTGAGTGGCAGGTCGATTTCACACTGCTACTGCAGCAGGATCCTACATGTCCCTGGATTATGGAAAACACCTCTGTTTATTTGAAAAGCTTTGCTCTGAGCCTTGCCTTGGAATTGGCAAAACCCAACTGAAACCAAGAGGTTTGCAAGTGAAACATTTTGTGGGCAACGCATACTTTTTTTTTAATGTAAATGGTGTTTTTCTTGAAAAAAAAAATTTATCCACCTCTCAGCAGGACCCCTTCCCTTTGTTTTTCTACAGTGATTTTTGAGACTTACAATCCACTCGAAGCTCAGCCTTGGTTGAAGCAACTCCCATGTTGTTTTCAGCAAGGCAACGGTAAACACCCATGTCAGTGGGGACCACAGCTGTGATGATCAGCTGATGGCACCCTTCCTGGTCCTCATTGATCATGTAATGATCATTTTCTTCAATAGCTTTCCCATCCTTGAACCAGCGAACCGTGGGGAGCGGTTTGCCAACGACAATGCAGTCAAAGCTGACTGGATATCCATCTTGTACCTCTTGGTTTTGGAGCTCAGTCATGAACATGGGAGCTAAAGCCATGGTAGTTAGGAGAGAAGAAAGGAAAAAACTTGGTTGTGTTAAGATGTATTTTAAGAGCACTGCTGCCCAGTGCCTGAAGAGTTTTGGTTTCTAGATTTTTTAATTGCAGAATGATATCTTTTCCCTATGACAACAGTCAAGAGAAACTCCCTGGCAAACGCTATGAAGATATTCCGTAACACCATAAGCATTGCAATACCACAGCTGCAAACTACACATTGCCTCCTTTCCTCTCCTTGCTGAAATGTCTTGTCTCCCTCAGGACTGTTCTGAAAACAGATTCATTTATTTAACTATTATAATAATCATAGCATTTATGGCCATACTATTGTAGTAGGGGACATTTCTATTGTGAAAAGCAGCTTTGTAGGTAAGTCAAAACTTTTCCTTCATCACTAACCTCCCTCCTCTCCCTCAAAATGAAAAAGAATAAAAAATTCATTGGTTTTTCCAAAGGTGCAAATTTTACAGAAAATTATCTGCACCAAATGAAAAACGAAGGCTTTTTGGAAGTTATTCATGAGTGAAAAGATGACATGATGACCTGCTCCAGCTGTCTTTTCCAAAGAATAAACAGGTTTGCTTCACCTACCTGTATCAGAAGTCAGCAAAGTTGGTGGAGGTCTCACTACTGGTGGTGCAAACTTCCCGTGGGTGGGTGGTGTTGCTTTCCCAATACGCAATTCAATTTTTTTAGGGCCTTGTTCCAAAATGTCAATCTCCACAGGAATTCCCAGAGCACCAAACATCTCTCTGAATCGAGTGGCAGCAGTTTTTGCCTCAGACAAGATTTCAAACTTGATGTAGATGTACTGGTCATCCTCACGATAAGTCTGGTGGTCGACCACCTCTATATCCCCTTCATCTGCACTGACAAAAAGCTCTTCTTCCACATCAGATATCTCTGTTGAGATCTTGGCCTTGAAGAGTCTATGAAGTCTCCTTCCTGCTTTACGGAAAGCATCATCCAGCTCACTGCCAGACGAGCTCTCTGTCTCACTGTCAGTGCTCTGTTTAACCTGCTTCTCCTTCTCAAGAACTTGAGGTTCCTGAGTGCCAATAACCACCTTAGCACTGTGTGAAATCTTGCCAAATTTATTGGATGCCTCACAGGTATATTTACCTGCATCTTTCCTGTCCAGGCCAGTGATAATTAAAGAGCAGGTCCCATCACTGTAATTGTCTATGTGATAGTAGCGACCGTCTGAAAGCTCTTCTCCGTCTTTCAGCCAACGGACTTTCATGTCAGTTTTGCTGTGGGCCACACACTCAAGATGGAGAGTGCTTCCCGGCTCAGCAGAGAAATCTTTGAAGGTCTCAGTAAACACTGGGCACTCTTGTTGCTTGATCTCTTTCCTGACTTTGTAGCCTTTGAAAGCAGCTTGGATCTTCACAGCGGCCTTGTTCATGGAAGGATCATCTAAATCTGGTACTTCTGGTTCAGCTGGCTTAGCAGCTGGGGCAGCCACAACAGTCTCCTCACTGGATTTCTCCCACTGTTTCCATAATTTGCCTGTGGAGAGGGACTGAACCTTGCTAGTAACACTGACACTTGCCTTCCCAGCTTTTTTGAGGTAGTTTACTAGTGAAGGAGTCCCAGCTCTAGATTCATCATCTGAGCTTGTGAAAGAGAAATCTGCTTCACCTGTCCTAGCCAGCTCATCACATGTGGAGTACTCCTCTGAGAAATAGTGAGACATCTCCGCTTCCTCCTTCCTCAACTTCTGAAGCTTCTCGTCCTCTTCAGGTACCTCGCTGATGGAATCCAAGGTGGGCTCCCGGCTCATCCGGCGTTTCTTGGCCAGGGCTTCCCACAGGAGGTGAAGATCTCCCTCCTGAGCAGCCTCGGGGGGCAAGCTAGGCTGGACATGGCCATCCACCAGCTCTTCTGGTTGGCTTGCAGAGGGTTCTTCCTTGGCAATCTCTTTTAGCATTGCCACTGTGGGAACTGAGGAGGATTAAATTGGTAAGATGTTAAAAGACGAAGTCTGTGTGTAAGCTTTGAGAAAACACATGGAAATGTTATTCTAAAGTCTGAACAGAAGACTATCAGTGGCATTTTACTAAGCATTCTGTTGAGAACAAAATGTGAGTTTAATATATCTGGACGAGGTCCTCGGCAACTTGTTCTAGCTGACCCTGCTTTGAGAAGGGGGGTGGACTACACCCTCTTCAGACGTCCTTTCCAACCTCAACTATCCTGTGATTCTATGCAGGCACTTAAAACATGGCCAAACAAAAAATTTTTTATCCTTCACACACTGAACCCAATAAATAAATGTCTGCCCTTTTTAAATCTTGCAGTTGATGAATAGCTAGTTAAGACTGTCAGTGAAGCCTGGTCATCCTATGCTCATCCGTCATGCTTATCCTATTTTACAGCTAGACAGGACTTCACTAACTGTCTTGAATAGATCTCCACTGGCTGTAATAGGAGGTGAGACTCGCACCTCACATGGAGGTACCTACCTGTTTAGATATGTCTAAGTCTGAAGGTTGTGACTCACCCTCTGGGACATATTGACCTGCCTCTGCATAGTGCCCAGTGCCTTTTGAGATGCTCCAGGCTGTCTGGGACATCCACATGTGGTTCTCAGGTACAACACAGGACCTACGAGTGCTCTGGGTCCCTTTGGAGAAGGAGATAGAAGCCAGGGATATCCTGAAGTGACTCAATGGTACTACATGCCTGTGCGTGGGCCACTGAATCCCACATATAAGGCACAATTCAGCTTCCTAAACACTATGACCCAAAGCCATTTGGGATATCTAGGACAGGGGGCTGGCAGATACCATGCAGAACATATGAGAGAGCCCTCACTTTTTGAAATAGTAGCATACCCTAAGACATCTCAAAAGGCACCAGAAACCCGTGTAGAGGCAACTGTATCCCACCTTAAATATCCGACTCAGGAAAATCTTATCTAAGCAGCTCAAAGCTGTTAGGGATTCAGAAACATACTGGGCAATATCAAACAGGAAGATAACAATTCTTTGTGGATTTTAGACACAGCTTGTAAAAGAAAATTAATTACAATCCAAGCTGTGGAGCTGCCCCTGGATGTCCATAAGCAAAACTGATTTAACATCACAGGAATGCACTCTCTGTACCTTCAAGACACAAGCTGGCAACAGATTTGACTTCTGGAGAAACCATGCAGGTGTATGTGTCCTGATCTTCAGGTTTAAATGCATGAATAATGAGTATCTGTTTTTTTCCATCAGAGAGGATCTCGTATCTCCCTCCAGCTTGTATTTGTTCTTTTCCTTTGAACCATGTCACTCTCTTTCCAGTTTCACTTGATAATTTGCACTCCAAGCGAGCCACCTCACCTTCTGAGACTGATCCTCCCACCAAAGGATGGGTGACTGTAACTGGAGGCTCTGTAATTACAAAAAAGTGAATTAACACAAAGAACATATTGTAATCCAGCTTTAAGGCACTCCAGATCACTTTGTAAAGTACCCAAGCATCCCATCCTTCATTTATAGATTCTTTGGCTGTTGTAGACAACCAAAGAAAAAAAGAAGTCACTGGAAGCATCCAAAGTTTACACTTCCAAAGATAATACCAAAATAACTGTACAAACTCTCCCAGAGGTTAAACCAGTTCCATTTATATATATACACATGCAAAAGTGGTTGTGTTTTTCACATTCCTGTGTTTATTTGCTGATCTTCATTTACCCATCACCAGCATTCAAACAGTCCTACAGATTCTAGCACATCTTAATGTTTAGAAGGAAGAAGTTCTTAAGTAAGACAAGAAAGAAACAATAAAAATAATAAAAAAGAAGAGAGATTATTAAAAGTGGCATTCACCCCAGTCTTGAAAGTGAAATATGTATATTTCTGCTAGTTTAGGAAGAGTTTAGAAATTCTCAGAAAGCATAAAGAATTTTAATATAAAAATTCTCTGTATCTTCTTTACTTTGGAATGAGGCCTGCCAATGGCATGCTGTTTGTATGACAGCGATACTCAAAATGAAGTCAAGACAAACGCATTAAGTGCAGACATGTTGACTGGGTTGTAAAGCACACAAGTGAGTTCCCAAAAGCAGCACACTCCTGACTATGATCTGGCCCTCTGCACATTTCATCGGGGTGAGGGGACTGCTGCCCAAAATGCCTTGGGTTCGTTGTAGACAAAATCAGCATATGCAGAGTTATCAGGGTCCAGCTGACACACTGGCAGTTGTTATGTTGCAAAAAGATGATTTATTATTATTCTTACTTCGAGGAATTTGTTGGGCACTCAGCTATCACAGAAAGAGTTGCAAGAAAAGAAAGATTGAGGGAGTGGCTCTCCATCCCACTGTAGTTTCCCAAGTTTCACCAACAGACAGCAAAGGAATTGTGTCCTCCAGCATTTCTTTGTGGGGGTTATTGAAAAAGATATGCAAATAGTATGAGAAAGAAAGATGGGTGAAGAAGACAACACTGCCCACCCACTGCATTGGTACCAGGGTCTTGATTACCCCAAATGCATTCCAACATGCCCCTTTTAACTCATTCCATCCTAACTCCACCAGAAAAGAAACTCATGGTGACCAGACAACACATGGATGCAGTGCAGGCTGCAAGACAGCTTGAGGCAGTTCGGAGAAGTAAGTGTTGAGTACTAACAATGCAGCAGGTTTTGTTTGTGGCAGCCCAGAACAATTTTTCCAAGCTCTGTCTCTTCTATTGTGTTGGTAGCAAAGCACTGAAAGATGCTGCAGAGTGAACTCTTCCAGGAGATGCCTGGAACAGGTGAAGCAGGCATGCCATGCGAAACACAAGGTCTACAGCAGCTTGCAGCCCTCCATGGGAGCATCTCTCCATTCTCACCTAGCCACACCATCTGAGGGAAGTGCACCGGCTCGCTCACCCCGACTTTGTTTATAGCCGAGACACGGAATCTGTAGGGTTCACCCGGGGTGAGATCATCCACCATAAACTCTGTGTTTTGAATAACACCCTTGCTGCAGGACTGCCAGCCAATACCTGGGATTTTCCTCTCCACGTTGTAGCCTAGGATGTCACAACCACCATCGCTCAACGGCTTGTACCAAGACAGAGTTACAGAGTGACTGTTCTTACTTAAAACTTCTGGTTCTTCAGGTGGATCGGGGTGGGCTGAAGGCACAACAGAGGTCTCGTGATGTATGACATGAGCAATAATGCTTTATATTAAAACAACCAAGAGCCTTCAACAAGCAATAAGAAGTAAGCGCAACAGATTCAGTAATTGTCTTACTGTAAAGTTGTGTGGGTACATGCCCAAGACCATGAGACATCCATGTGCACCACT
This sequence comes from Pandion haliaetus, assembly GCA_013401275.1. NCBI lineage: Eukaryota > Metazoa > Chordata > Aves > Accipitriformes > Pandionidae > Pandion > Pandion haliaetus. Next base: position 142,698 of record VYZV01039905.1, on the reverse strand, counting down.
GAGTTGTCCTTTGTCTGCCCTGATCTACACTGCTAATGACAAACATTCATTTTCCAACTGTTATCTCACATACTTAATATCACATATTTTTGTGATTTTTTTTTCATGCTGCTTTGTCCCACCCAGCTCAAAATAAAGATGACCCTATGATGTCCATATTGTTAAGGAACTTAGCTGAAAACTTCAAGTACATTTGGACCTTGATCGTATTTATTTCAGGTCTGGCCTTAATGGAAATCAAGTTATCTTTGGACTACAGAGTAACTCCAGTAATTCAATAGCAAGTTACTCAGTTCCTGTGTAATTGCTGTATATGTCACAGCATCAGGCAATAAATAAATACATGAAGGGAATGGTCAGGTGTGCTACCAGATTGGCTGCTGCTGCTCATACTCAGTACCTTGGAAAATGTTCCTCACTTAATATACGCTTTGGCTTAGAAGGCAGAGATAATTCTTTTAGTCTTCAAGTTCAAGGCATTTACCAGGTAAATGACCTGACACGATGTACCAAGCCAACAAATTAAAGGCAAATAAGGTTAACAGCCAGTTCCTTAATTCTGGACACCACAAACATAACATAAAAGCTTCTTTTCTCTTTTTTCAGCCAAATTTCATATAGAAAACCTGTCAACAGGAGGAATTAATGAGTATAGTATTTTGCAGTTCCTAAAATTCAGATGCCAAAATAAGATAACGCTGTTTTAAATCCACCAACAACCAATATTTTTTTTTTTTGTGGAAATGACTGGAATATATCAGGGATCTCTCAACTCTCAGAAATCAATAGATAGACAGACTACCCATAATAATTTAAAGAATAGATGGTCAATCAATGGCTCTTGAACATCTCGATTACAGTGTACATCTAAAACACATTGCAATTGTGTCATAACCATCACTGGGGTTGTGCTGGAATGACCATTGCTGGGTGACCCACCTATCCCAGGATGGGAAGGAGCCAGACCTTGCGTGCTGGAATGCACATTGATGAATCATTGGTCTAACCTGCCCCACGAGGGAATTAGGGAACTATCATCTTTTCTACTTGTGAAGTACTCTAAGAGCTATTAACTCTTGTATCTCTGAAGACAAGGTGTGTGTTTCATGGATCTCACCCACATGAAGATTTTAATATGCAACTCATTAATCTGGAAAACCGGTTGCCCTGCACTTGAGTAGATTAGCAGGTTTCAAAGGGTTGTCTGCTGCTCTGGATAATTTTTCCATGTGCACTCTAGTTCAGCTCCCTCCCATGTCCACGTTTGCTGGGGGTGATGTTGAGGTCAGTAAATTGATTTCCTTTGAACTCTATGTTACGTTTCACAAAAGGCTGTGGCTAAAGAAAGCTGGTGAATATCTCTACCATCGCTAGCCTAATAGAATTTTCTTCTGATGACATGGGCTATTTCTGGTCAAAGAACAAGTTGTCCAGTAGCATCTTCTCAGACTAAGAACACTAGCTTGGGACATGCAAGGCAAAGAGAAAAGAAGCAGCACAAAGATTAGAAAAGTCAATGTTGTAGCTCAATACCAAATTCTGAGATTTCAAGTGCCACTGGGCTAGAATGACAGACACTTACCTATGACAGATAACTTGGCTGATGCAATTGCTTCCCTGGAAGCAAAGGTCACCTCTCCAGAATGATGCGGTTGGGCTTTTTTCAGAATAAGTTTGTATTTGTTTCCATCTGCTTGTACTTCCCAGTCCTCATCCGACTGGATCTCTATGTCATTACTATACCAGGCAATTTCATTAATTGGCACAGCTTCACTTAGAACGCAGCTAAACGTAGCTTTCTCCCCTGGAGAGACTTCAACATCTGTGAGGGGCTGCAAGATCTGCAGGCGCCACCCTATAGATAAAAATAGGTAATCAAACCCCTCAGTTACAGAAACAAATACAGGCAAGAGATTTTGTGAATATTTATGTTGAAGCTCTGGAGATTCAGGCCTTAGACACCAAAGAGGTCATTAAAAAGGAGGTTATGTATGTCACTAGAACAGAAGGTGTCACTGGGGACTGAAACTTTCAGGAGCAAAACCCAACTTAGCAATGTCTTTCTTTCCCAAGTAGCAGAAAACCACAATGGAGATACCATGCCATGACTGAGGATGGCTGTTCTTGTACTCTGTAAGGGGTTCTGATCCCCACAGGGGTCTCCAGTAATAGCATAAAATACAAGGATACAGAGATAATGTTCATAGAATGGTTTGTGTTGGAAAAGACCTTAAAGATCATCTAGTTCCAACCCCCTGCCAGGGGCAGGGACACCTTCCACTAGACCAGGTTGCTCAAAGCCCCATCCAACCTGGCCTTGAACAATTCCAGGGATGGGGCAGCCACAACAACCTGGGCAACCTGTTCGAGTGCCTCGCCACCCTCACAGTGAAGAACTTCTTCCTTACATCTAATCTCAATCTACCCTCTTTCAGTTTAAAGCCATCACCCCTTGTCCTATCACTACATGCCCTTGTAAAAAGTCCCTCTGTGGCTTTCTTGTAGGTCCCCTTTAGGTACTGGAAGCTGCTGTAAGGTCTCCCCGGCGCCTTCTCTTCCTCAGGCTGAACAACCCCAACTCTCTCAGCCTGTCTTCACAGGAGAGGTGCTCCAGCCCTCTGATCACCCTCTGGACTCCCTCCAAATGCTCCATGTCCTTCTTATGCTGGGGGCCCCAGAGCTAGATGCAGTGCTGCAGGTGTGGTCTCAAGAGAGTGGAGTAGAGGGGGAGAATCACCTCCCTCGACCTGCTGGTCACGCTTCTTTTGCTGTGGCCCAGGATACGGTTGGCTTTCTGGGCTGCAAACACATTGCTGGCTCATGCTGAGCTTCTTGTCAACCAACACCCCCAAGTCCTTCTCCTCAGGGCTGCTCTCAATCCACTCATCACCCAGGCTGCATTTGTGCTTGGGATTGCCCTGACCTATGTGCAGCACCTTGCACTTGACCTTGTTGAACTGTGCACCTCTCACGCTTGTCCAGGTGCCCCTGGATGGCATCCCTTCCATCCAGCATGTTAACTGCACCACACAGCTTGGTGTCATCGGCAAACTTGCTGAGGGTGCACTGAATCCCACTGTCCATGTCACCAAAAAAGATGTTAAACAGTGCTGGTCCCAATACCCACCCCTGAAGGACACCACTGGCACTGCTCTCCACTTGGACAGCGAGCCTTTGGCTGTAACTCTTTGAGTACGACCATCCAGCCAATTCCTTATCCACCGAGTGGCCCATCCATCAAATACATGTCTCTCCAATTTAGAGATAAGGATGTCATGCAGGACAGTGCTAAATGCTTTGTACAAGTCCAGGTAGATGACATCAGTTGCTCTACCTGGATTTGTGCAAAGCATTTCACACTGTCCCACATAACATATTGCTGCTGATAAAACTCTCATCTCTTGAGCCTTGAAGCACCTGTAAACACAACCCAATTCATCAGAATTATGACAACTGTAAGACAATAATTTGCTGCTAAGTCATTGCCAACTGGTTCTGCTTATATCCACGTCATGGCATACAGAACAAGAAAAAAAGGAAATTGTAAAACAATTGTGTGGGAAGAAGATTTAGGTAAGATGAAAGCAACAAATGCAACTTTTCCTCTCCCCAACTCGTCATATTTTCCTGGTTCATTTGCCCTTCCCAAGACTCCCCATGCACGAGTGCTTCAGTTACCTTTCACCGTCAGGAAGGCTGAGGTCATCGCATCGCTGCACGTAAAAGTCACCCTGCAGCTGTCCTGGGGAGTTAGGTTCTTCAGCAGCAGAAGATGCCTGCGCCCATTTTCAAAGTAAACCATCTCAGTGTTTTCTGTAGTTTTGGCAGGCTCATCGTCAATCAGCCAGTTGTAGTTGTAGCACTCGGGCTTGGAAAGATAACATTCAAACAGGGCCTCCCCTCCTTCCACGGCTTCCACATTCTCCAAGCCCTGGACAATGCTGTTCTTGGCTAGCAAAGGAGGACAATGAACAGTATTAATTGCTTGGCCATGCATATCTGAATATTAACAAGCCTCGGCGCATTGGATGATTCCCACTGCTGGAAAGCTGATGGAAAGGATGTAGATGTGATAAACTGTGCTTGTAGGTTTAGTTGTTGATTTCAGCCATGCTCTAACACAATACTATATTTGAAAACACTTTAAGTAGTGAGATTAAAAATAATGATAAACCTCTAGGACCTCTAGCATTTAATCTAGACTTCCTCCAGAAACCCGACTTCCGTTTTTACAAATAAGGAAAAAAATGTCGGTGTTTACATGAATCAGGCCAATAGTTGGCAGGAAGAGATAGCTCAGGAAGAAAAATTATAACCAAATTTCTTCTGTCTCATAGCAGGAAACATTTCCCACAGATCTCCCAGGCAGTGCAATTATCATCATAACTGGGGAGTTGTGAATCCACTGACAACTCGTAATAAAAATCTTACTACCTTTCATGCAAAGAAAATATGAGAGAATATTATAGCTGGCAAAGCTATAGTGACTGTCATCTGAGTTAAAAAGTCTGCCTCTAGGAAACACACAAAAAGTTAAAATCTGTAGTAACAGTGTTCTGAATAGTAAATTTCTGATTTATTACAAAAGCTCTGAGATAATGTGTGGTGAATTGTGTGGTCAGAACATGCACGTCTCTGCACACTCCATTTGCCCACAGAGTCATGCATCAGTGGGCATTTATACATAAGCAATCAGCCTGATGCAAAATTAAATGTGGGCTGATGCATGGGAATATAGTTTGTGTTAGACCAGCTACATGGACAAATTACATGCACAACAGTGGGAACACATGGTTGAGTAAATACAGTTTACACAAATACCATACAATGCTCAGCATGATCTAGAATATAAACCAATGCCCTGAGATATTCCTGTTTAGATCCTTATAACCATTATCTGGAACTGTTCTAAGCACAAAAAACAACAACAACAAAATCTGAACAATTTATTTAATAACAAAAAAAAAGAGCATGGTTTACTAAAAAAATCCTGTATTTTATAATATTCATACTTACGGAGAACAACGAGGGGTTTGTAAATCCTTGTAAAAGATATAATTTTGTTCAAACAAATCTGAGCTGTTTATTTGTGCAATTCTGGAGCACTGGTTTCCCTAACTGCAAAAAGCAGCCAATTGCAAATCCTACCTCCTCTGGGATGCTTTTAGATTATGTTCATTAACACGTTTTTAAATCCCTAAAATAGGAAGTGCTTATCAATGTAGGAAATATTACAATTAATAATACCCTGCTCTTCTGTACTCACAACTCCGGTTAAGGAAGAAGGCATAATTGCCTAACAAAAGACAAATATTCAGAAATTAAATCAGAACCATTGCTCTTGCTGATCACACTAATTCACCTGGTGACCAAAACCAATAATTCCATACACAGCAGGAAAAAAATAGGGAACATCAATATAAAATTCTAAACCTATTGTTAATATTTTTATTTACTGTTTCTCAGGGCCCTCACAAATGCTGATGCCAAGTGAGAAGGTAATTCCTGAATGATCAGTATTTGAAATAAGTAAAATACCAAGCTACCTTAGTTTAGCTGAAAATAAAATGGAATTCCACACTATCCATTAGCTACTGGTTTTAAGGGACACTGTGTGTAAAAAAAAACCTCTGTAACAGCAAAAAGTACTCTTATTATTCCTTTGGACCAACATTACATCTGTGATTTTACAATAATTCAGCAGGACACATCCCATTGCACCGATGTTCCAGTTCACTGTAGAAGAGGTATGATGCCTAAGTGGTGTAAGAAGTGAGCATTAATTAGAACTAAGCTCCAGTGAAATGCTGCAGGTTCATATTCAATTCCCATTAACTCCCAACTATTTTTATCATCGTTATCAGTACGGGAGTGAACACCAAAGAGTGGTGATGTGTCACTTATTGAGGTGCTGCCATGATTTTTCCACCTCTTTTACTTGAAACCCATGATAGTCTTCCTCTTTGGCTGGAAGACCTCACCTTGAACATCAAGTGCAGCCATCACTTTAGTGCCTTCAGCTTCACAAGAATAGATGCCAGTGTCTTCTGGTACCGTAGGTTTAATTTTTAGTATGCTTACATTCCAGTCCTGATCGATAATCACTCGCTGCCCATCTGCATGTATTTCCTGATCATTTTTCTTCCATATGGCGTGTACTGGCCTAGAATATTGGCATATGAATTCTGCTGTGCCATCTTCATCAACAGTTATATCCTGCATGGGACTGACCACTTCAATGGTTGGATCTGTTAACCAACACGTCAGGAAGGACATGCATTAGTGGATCCTCACGGAAATTGCAACTTAGAGATTTTTGACAAGCACAGTGCCTGTTGGGAGCAAGCAGAGTGACAGTGCAAGCAGGAAGCTGACTGGGCACACCAGGGATTAGCAGTTTAGTCTGTGCTTGTGTCAGCATCAAGCAGGATTGAAGCAAAACTGGTACATTAGAATATAACTATCACACTGGAAAATGGGCCATCAGCAATTAAGGCTTGTGCTTTAACAATCCTGACTACGAACTTCTGTGCAGAACATCTGCTGGTATTCCCTCCAGGCTTAGTTTTCCTCCCAGCATTGCTGAGACCCTCTAGACTAGGAAGCACCGTATGTGAAACACTTCTGCTTCCCAGAATGTGGCAGGAGCGCAGGTCTGAGATGGAGGAGTGCAACGGATGGGCTGCCGTGAGGGTTCCCTCTAACACGCAGCTTCACATAGCAATAGGAAAATGCCACAAACTCTACTGGAGGCTCCTTGTATGAGCAAACTGCAACCATTCATTGGAAAGAAAAGCAATACTCAAGCGCAAATACTCATTCCTGTCCTGTGGTGGTGATAGCTATGTCAGGAGTCAGTGGCAGCGTGAAGAGCAAAGGACAACTGTAACAAAAAAGGGCCCTTCACAGGAGACAGGTACTTGTTGTTTTGCTTAACCGTGTGTTCCTCTGCAGCAGAGACAGTTCGGAGAAAAATAACATAGTTTCCTTTAGAGTAGATGATCTAAAGATGCAGTATGAGCCATTGCAATTTCAGATTGAGAACCCATAAGGTGCTGGGAGCAGCTGGATACACAGCTCCTCTGAAGAAGGTGAGATCCATGAGGCTGCTTTGCATCCCGTCTTTCTTTTGAAATACTAGTTCTGCTTCTCGGGAGGCAGCTGTAGAGCACAGTATATATATCTAACCTCAAAATACTGTGAGCTTCCAAAGCAGCCAAGGAGTGCCTCCTGAGACAGCAAATTGGACCAACATCATACTACTGCAATGTATATATGCTGAAAAGAAAAATCTCAATGAGGTCCGAAAATGGAAGTCTGTCTGCAACATCCTTCTCAGCAGAACTGTCAACTCCACNCCCCCCCCCCCCCCCCAAATTGGTATGGCTACAATGGGACATAGAAAGATAACAAAGCAAGCTGATACATGTCCTTAACTTTCAGATAGCTGTTCTGATCACAAGGCAGCTAGAATAAACTACACTGGACCTCTGTCTGGAATGCTCCTCTTGAAACTGGTGCATCAGGTTGAGGATTTGGGATGCTACTGGCAGACCTTGGGAAACAAAGATGGCTTTGCAAATGTCTTTTGGAAAGTTGTTGCAAGGCTTGATCCTGCTGTCTAAGGCTCCCTCTACCACTCCGTGTGTCTGCATGTGTTTATGGAGAGAAGGCATCAATGGCAGATCATGGAGATGTTTTGGTTACTCCAGGACTGAAGAAGCAAGGTATCTGTGCAGATGGGGAGTACACTGCTGTCCCCTTTCATAAGAAGCAAACATGTCCTCCTCAGAGCAAACGCCACCTGTGGTCTTGGAGAAGGAAGGTGGCCTGGTTCCACTGCCCTGTTGCTCTTTGCCACTGCTATCCTAAGACCTTGGTGGCCCTATTCACCCCTGCAGAATGGCAGAAAGCTCCTTGGGATTTAGGAGCCAATGTGTACCCTGGGGCCTGTAATCCTCCCCCTGACCAAGGGGGACAGAAGGCAGCGGCAGCTCCTTCAACCTTTTCTATTCCCCGCCCCCCGCCACTCCATATGTGAAGATGTCATCATGCTGGGCCACTGAATAAATGTAGTTGTAGGGCAATGTTATCGTGAAGGCCCAACAAGAAAAGCTGTCATGACATCTCACTTATCACAGAATACATCCAGTTACAAGCATGCCTTACACCAGGAGAACGGGACACACAGAACAGAGAGAAAGACAACTTGTTCCTTGATGAAGAACAAGCAATGGATAGCTAGATAGACTGAAATATACCTAACTGGAAGACAGGTCTATTTTTAAATTTCTGGACAAAATAAAGTGCTTGAAATTGGCTGTTAATACAAGCACAGTTAGATTTTTACTAGTGTTTTAATTTCCTGTTCAATCGAGTGTTATTGAGCACAGTGTAACTGGGGTGTTTTTTAAATACCTTTCTCATCCTAATCCAATTATAGTCATATACTACTGTGGTTCAGGTTCACATTAAAGAAATCTTAACAGAAGCACAACGTACGCATATGTGTACTAGCATGAGCTGTGGGGTTGGACTAGATGATCTCCAGAGGTCCCTTCCAACATCAGCAATGCTGCGATTCTGTGAAATGAAAACTCCTCAGAGGCCCTTTCTTTGACTGAGTAGAATGCCTAAAGATGCATTTATTTTTAATTTACTTTTTAGGCCCACTGGAGTTCTTTGCTAGAGAGCTCAGAAACAGGTTCCGTCTCTGAAAATATGAAACCCAAAATTGATACAAATGGACGTGTGATTTGTGGGGTTTGCACACTCTGTTGTTGCTGCATCATTCTGATATTAGGAAGAAGTGATCTGGCATTTTATCTTCGCAGAGAGTTAAATTTTCTGAATGTACAAGGGACACATTATACAGAGAAGGAAACATCAACCACTGACTACAATTCCTTATCGTGGATCATTCCTGTTATGGTAGACAGTTATAGCATGGGGGTAGATTTTAATAGGCAACACTTAACCCTTTATATCTCCATATATACAAATCCCTTTTCCAAGCAAGGAATAAGTGTTACTTTTGTCTGAAAAATAACAACTTTTCCCAACGCTATAAAAGGACTGAATGTGAAGGAGCTTGCTTTATGAAGTCCAGAGCTCAGTGTTATTTGCAGCTTGTGGCTACCCTTACCAAATGAGAAAAATATTTACTCAACAGACCAGAAAACTTTGCTAGTGCAGTGATGACCATTACTATTCTGGCAGTCAAACAATGAGGCTTATTTTCTCACTGTGTTACCCTAATGTCATGTACCCTTTGGTTTCCACGAAGAGCTCTGGAGCCATCAATATAACAGTCCAGTCTTCTCTTGGGAACTTACAGAGCTCAGCATCAGTGACCTAGCTATGGAGCAGCACAGTGGTAATTTTGTGAATTTCCAGCTACATAATATTTTGTGGTATTATAAAAACAGTTGAAGGGGAGGTTAAAAAAATCAGGTGATACCACAGTGGTTTATGTTGAGCTCTACTTAGATGTCAGGTGAAAGCAGCAGCCCTGACCCTGCAACCCTTCCTCACCTGATCCACTGAAAAAAATCAATGTGGTTGTACCTATAAGACTTCTGGCATGAGTATGGGTGACTTGCCGAAGTGGAGGGTTGCAGGACACAGAAGACCTGTGAAGGCATTTAGTAAGGGTAGCCTGGAAGGCAGAAGCGCTAGCACACTGAGCAAGTCCAGAGGTGTCCATGTGTTTCTTTCTAACAACAAAATACCTTTGACTAATAATTTAGCTGAAGATAGAAGGGACCCAGCTCTGAAGGTGACAGTGCCTGAGTCATGGCACGCCACATCATTTAGGGTTAAAGTGTGGATCATCCCGTCCTGCTGAGAGATTTCAGTCACAAAGTTGTTGTGAAGGGGAGATCCATCGAGCCACCACTGCACGTTCTTCACGCCCGGGTGTGAGAGCTCGCAGGTGAACGTGGCTGACTCACCCACAAAGACGTCTGTGTTCTTTAAACCAGAAACTATGACTGCTGCTTCTTCTGTATAACAAAGCAAGAGAAGGTGCCAAAGGAAAACAAGAGCATAAACATATACATGTTGCTTCCTGCAGAACTAGCCCAAGCAACAGTGCAAGTTGTCCAGGAGAGTTAAACTTGTAATGCTGTTCCAGGGAAAAAAGAGCCAAAATTTTCTTTAAGGGATTTAGAAGCCACCTTCCGTCCTTCACCTGCTTGCAAGTGCAGTGTGTGTGTCTGCAAACACTGTTTCACTGGGAGGAAACTCTACTCCATGACCAGGTCATGACTGGCTCTTCTGTGTGTTACAACCATCTGCACTGACATTGTATGAGGTAGGAGGCAGAGAGGTAGCTTAAGATTGAAATGTTTACTTAAGTGCTTTAAAAGAGTAATAAGAATATCAACAATTATAGAAGCTGTAATCAGTAATAACAAGAATTTCAGTATTTTTTACGACCACTGCTCCAAGCAAATAGTTTTTCAGCAGTACCACCATCTGCTATGGTACAGAGTACAGTCAATAATTTGAACTCCCTTAACTTACAAACATTGGTCCAACCTCAGCCTGAATGTAAGTGTTTATGTCTTCACTGAAATCGGGAAAGAAATTAGCAGAGTTTCAACTGTTTGCACCTGAGACACGTTTGGCCAGTTACTGTCAAAGATTTTGGAGTACGAAATTTCAGGCAGCAAAATCAGAGCCTTTCTACCACATTTCACCTTACCTTGCACATACACAGAACCTGTGGTGATCTCGTATCCAGTGCTACAGGTATAATCCCCACAGTCATCAGGCTCTACACCATGGATGATCAGCTCAGCAATGCTGCCTTTCAGCTTCATCTCGTACTTGTCACTGGGCTGAATGACCACCCCTCCTTTTCTCCACTCAACAGGGGCGTCCGGCTTGGAGATCTCACAGTGCAAGACAGCTGTTCCTCCTTCTTCAGACTCTACATTTTTCAGCTCTTCATTAAACAGCACGGGTAGTACTGTGGTGGAGAAGCAACTGCATCAGTGACAGTGCTCAGAGGCGAGAAACTTGCTTGCAACTTCTTCGCCTTGGTAGTTCCCCTTTTTCTGAACCACAACTTGCCTGCTGGTAATGCCAAGCCCAGAGCAGGACTTTGAGTTGTGCCGTAGCCAGACACTCATGGGAATCAGCTGCTGATACAGCGAGGGTGTCCGCTGCTGCTCCATAAAGATTGCCATAGGTCACAGGACCTCTAATGGGCTTCATGTGGGCATACTCTCAGTTTTCAGTGTAAGCGGTTAGAGGCACAACAGTAACATTCGCAGCATTTGGACATTTAATCACTGAAACCACACACTCTTAGCAGGAACTGGTTTGGGGAGCCAAACTCAGGATCTAAAAGCATGATCTTGTTGCTTTAAAATTAATAAAATATAAAATCAGTATATAAAAGTATAAAATGAATAAACCTATAAAATCCAAAAACATAGCCACTAGAAAAAAACCCACAGATCTTGGGCTGCTCAGGCTCCGTTTAAAATGGGCCTGTTCTAGGTATGGTGAAACACTCCAATCTCTTATTGTCAGGTAGCAGGCAAGTTTTCTAAATGCTCTTGTACATAGCCTCCATTAGCAGCAGCTACACTTTTGCTCCCAGCTCCCACAGTGAGATCAAAATTGCAACTGCAGAAATAGAATTAGGTTTAAAAGACACACTAGATTCTTCTTTGGAGAAGAGATTGCGGATCAAACCCTTTCCTGCAGTAGTAATTCATAGATACAGTGTTGATGATAATTCAGTGATAAAACTTCCTTATCGTCCCTATGGAGAACAGCCACAGCTGTAACTCCTCTGCCTTCAAGCAAGGCTTCTCCTACCTTTGACTTGCAATGATGCAGTGGTCTGCTGATCCCCCGAGTCGCAGGTATAATCTCCAGCATCCTGGGCCTCAGCATCATAGATGAAGAGCTCAAGATGTGTCCCCTCTTGCCGGATCTCATACTTGTCACTTGGCTGCAGCACCATATCTCCTTTCCTCCACTCCACAGGTGCGTTGGGTTTCGTCAGCTCGCAGTGCAGCATGGCTGTGCGCCCTTCCTCCACCTCCTCATTTTTCAGCCATTGTTTGAAAAGCACAGGCAGGGCTTGAAAGGCGGGACGGTGCAAAAATAAAAAATGGAGGAATGTTTTATTTTTAAGGTACCAATAATGCCACTTGTGAAGTTCATGCACAATTCTGTCTGTATTTACCTAAGGAGAGCTGCTGGGGTGGGGATGCCTAGGTCTAAGCCAGACAGAGGAGGAGGAGGGAGAGGAGTCAACCAGCAGGAAAGATTTCAGTTCTACAGGAGCTGCATTTCTCTCCCTATATCCTAGACTTCTTTTCACAAAAAAATCCCAACTAACTTAAATAACAGTTTCTGAAGCCCAGAGGGCCTTTCATCCTCAAAATAAAACCATGGAACAGGATAAAAGCACTCAGAGAATACATACCTGCAGACCTGAGGCTGCACCATTTTAAGAACAACCTGAGATCATGCAGCCAGGGATCAATTACAGAATAATTAAGGCTGAAGGGACCTCTAAATGTCCTCCATGGATGGAGATTCCTCTGCCACTCTGGGTCCCAGTTCCAGTGTATGAACTCCCCTTCATTGTGAAAGGCTGGTTTTTTCCTAATATGAATTTCTCTTTCTGCAGTTTGCAGCTGTTGTCTCTCATCTCTTTACTGCACACCCCAAGGTAAGTCAGTCTGTCTCTCCTCTATAGACCCCCATTAGGAAGCTGAAGACAGCAATGAGCTCCCCCCTCAACCTTCTCTTCCTCAGGCTGAACAAACCCAGCTGCCCTTGCCTCTCCTTATGCTTCATGTGCTCCAGCCCCCTGACAAACCTGGTGACCTCTGCTGCACTTGCTCCACTACCTCAATGTCTGTCTTGTACTAGAGCGCTCTAAAAATTGACATGCACACCTCTCACCACTGCCAAGCAAAGAGGAAATCATACCTTTAACCTCTAGTCTGGCAGTGGTCTTCCCATCAGCTGTGTGGCAGCTATACTCCCCCGAGTCAGGATGGTTCAAATCGTGAATGACCAATGTGTGCACATTGCCCTCCTCCTTAATGCTGTACTTCTGGCTGGAGCGGATCACAGACGTGCCTTTCTTCCATTCCACCGGGACACCAGGCTTGGACACCTCACAGGACAAGTGAGCCGTGCCACCCTCCTGTAGCTCCAAGCTGCGGAGTGCCTTTACAAAGGTGACTGGAGCAACTGTGGGGAAGAGGGTACCAACACTGCTGCAACTGCCTAATCCAGCATTGTCCCCAGATCACAACCGGGTGCCTAGAGTTACATTTTGAACCAGATCAAAGAGGAACAAACAAAATAAGGTATTGACATGGCCCGTCCTTCAAAATCATTCTATATAACTTAATGGAAAGGTTTTTCAGAATTTTTGGAGCTTTTTTTGAGTAAATATGATCTAAACCCAACATAAGTAGGAGATTATTTCAGAGCATATTCTTGAAATTCTTCAGCATTGATTCTGACATATCTTAGCTGCTTGTTTCAGGATAAGTTGGATGGTCTTCAAAGGATGCTTGCTTCACTCCATGGACTATAAAAAGAACTGAAACAACTAGCGCAGATGTACATGTCTAACTTGTAAATGCCTAAATTAGGTTAGCAGGATCCCCCAAAATTTCCAAGGACCACTCCTCCCAAATACACCTCTCCAGAAGCTAAAGCAATGTTGACTGTGCTTACCAGTACCTTCTAAATCCCTCCTCCTATGAGCTTGCTCACCTTGGACCGTTAGCTGTGCTGCTGAGGTATGCTGCCCAACTTTGAAACTGATAGGCCCGCAGTCTTCTAGTGTCACCTTCCTAAGGATCAAAATGTGATGTGTCCCTTGGACTCTGATCTCGTTCATTTCATTGGATTGCAGGGGAACATCCCCCAGGAACCACTGTGCATCCTGAGTTGTTTCTCGGGACAGCTTGCATTCAAACACTGCGTCTTCTCCTTCATACGAAGTGACATCCTTCAGCATCTCCACTATGGTTGCTGCAGGTTCTTTATGGAAAGGTCAACAGAGTTTGATATCTACTTTCAAGTGTTGCCTCCTGGGTAAAACATTTCTTTATGCTCTTTCTTGACAGTACTATATTATTTGAAAGAACGACCACAAAGAACTAAGCACTAAATGCATGGAAATGTAGTCACACAGGTATGTAGTAATATGTTGCATTCTTACAGATACATAATATATATATGTGTGCATATATATCACGCATGTATATATGACAGTCTATAAAATATGCATGTTATACTCTATTGTGTGTATAATAAATATATACTATACATTTCTAATGCAATCTATGTATTGTGAAAACATTGCCAACAGATTTTAGTGGGTGACATTAACATTAAGCCACAGAATCATTGACTAAAGACCCATCTGATTCCCTAGAGATAACTGACCCAGTTCTTATCCCTCTGAAATCACTCTCCTCTCTGAGAGCCCCATGATTCAGTTTGGGCGTAGGACAATGTCTAGCTGTCAAATTACTTAACCATGTGCCCCTGCCACGGCACCAAGCCCTGTTCAGCTCTTCCCCACGCAAAGCCCCACCTTTCACGAGCACAGCTGCAGTGGTTTGCTGGTCCCCTGTGTCGCACGTGTATTCCCCAGCATCAGCTTCACTCAGGTTCTGAATGGTCAGCTCAGCCACGGATCCAGCTTGACGCATCTTGTATTTGTCACTTGGTCGCAGCACTTTCCCGGCCTTCTTCCACTGCACAGTGGCATTTGATTTTGAGATTTCACAGCTCAAAGTGATGGTGCCACCTTCTTCGGCTTGCTGGTTCTGGAGTGGTTGTGTGAAGATTACTGGCAAAGCTAAACCAAGATAAATCAGAGGAAAAAAATTATATTTCATTGCTGACTGTGTCACTAAGTCTTGTGTTCAATGAAACTGTGGTGCCATACCAAATTTGGTTCAAACTCAATTCCAAAATTATTTTAAAACCCAAACAACGAATGACAGAAAGTGCTGGATTTCCAGGAGCATTAAGCATGCTGCACTCCCCAAGAGTCACTGGGCACTGGACACACCGAGCACCTCTGGGAATGTGTTTCTTCTTACATAGGAACAGTCATGGATATGGACTCTTGAGCATCTGAGTGCATGCATCTCCAAATGGGTACCAAAGCCACAATGCAAAAGCCTACGCCTGATATCTAAGTTCTTGGGTATTTGGGAGAGTGCATGGAGAAACATCTTTATATAATGCCCCTCCTTTGAAAACTGGACCCAGAAGAGAAATGAATGCTGGAAGTCTCTGCACTGATGTGTATCACTGGTGGGTGAAGATGGAGTTTTGATGGGTTGATTTACAATGTGCCACACATACAAGTCTAGTTCCTCAAGTCCAGTTCCCTAGAAGAACCTTGGTGGCTCCACAGTTATGGCTGAATTGGTATTTACAAGGGAAGGAGATGGGGTTCCAGAAATCAGAGTGAATTCACAGGAACTGGGTGGCAGATGTGTATAAGAGGGGATAGATCTAAAGGTTCTTGTGGCTGATGTAGGAATGGGTGGTGTATTTTGTGGGACAGCTGGGGAATGACTGGGGTCAAGGCTTTTGCACAGTTGCATTTCAGTGAAGGCATCCCACTGTGCAGCTAAGTGCTGCAGCCTTAGGGCTCTTAGGAGCCAGCAAGGGAATAAGGAGAGAGAAACAAAGTCTTTATGAAGACTTACTCTGTCAGACTGTGTCACTGTTGATTCAGAAATCCTCATCACAAAAAAGGACCAGACCCTGCCACAGTGTCCCTGAATTTTACATATGGAACACCTAAACTAACCTAGAGCTCCCTAAAAGGTGGAGTGATAGCTTTTTGTCTCCTTTCACTACCAAGGATGCCATAGTTTACTCATCACCACAATCGCAGAGGTAGTCTCCAGCATCCTTCAGCTGTAGATCATGGATGAGTAGCTCCACAGCAGAGCCCATCTGCTTCATCTCATACTTGTTGCTGGCTTGGAGCAAGACTGACCCTTTTTTCTGCTTCACTAGTGCATCATGTTTGAAGAGCTGGGCATGAAGGGTGACTTTAGAGCCTCTCTCAGCTTCCTGGTTTTGGAGTTTTTTTCAAAGAGTGCTGGAGTGGCTGGGACCACACGTAGAAATGCAAATGGACAGCCACCATCAGAGGATCTGGCATATTACACCTGTTTTTAAGACGCAAGGCACTATAACTATTTAGATGCCTTGCTCGTCAGCTGGAGTTGTGTGCCCAAGTAAGTTTGAGCACTTTGACTCTTGAGCACCATTTTCTCAGGTGGAACTACAGCTCAAAGGATGGTTTAGCATCAAAAATGGTCTCATTCTAATTTTAGTTCCAGCTTTGGTTTTCTGAGTGACCAGAAAGAGGCCTTTGTGTCTAGGATTGTGGAAGCAGTTACTGCACTTGGGTCCCTCTATGTTCATTGCTCAGGACACCACAGGGCTTAACATAACTTCTGAAAGCAAAAGGACTCAGCTGCTTTATGCCAGCAAAGTACATGTGAGGACAAGGAAGTCAAGTAGATAGCACCCTCTTGCTAGTCTTAAGCTAAGGAAGTGGAACAAGTTTCTCATCTTAAAAAGAAAACAAAAGAACCTACCTTTAACTGTTAAAGTGGCTGTTGTTTGTTCATTTCCATTATCACAGGTGTATTTGCCAGAGTCTTCTGGTTTTAAGTGATAAATCTTTAAAGTATGGATTGTTCCCTCCTGACTGATTTCATACTTGGAGCTTGGGGAAATCACCTGAGTGCCCTTCTTCCACTCCACCGCAGCATTAGGCTGGGAGACCTCGCAGCAGAGGATGGCTGTTTCTTCCTCCTGCAGTTCTGTGCTCTGTAATTTCTCCTTAAAGACTGGAGGTGGCACTGAAATTACAAAAACAGCAAAGGCGTTTACAGTCACCTTTATCTTTTTTTCCCTGCAATGTTAAAGCTACAGCTGAACAGTTAAGTACTAAAAAGTACTTTAACTTCTGTGTTATATATTGGGGGATTAAAACACTCTTCAAAGATGGAAGGAGAAGGATGTTGACTTGATATTGACTGAGAATTTCTTCAAAACAGTGTTTAGAGAAAGACTCTGAAGAAGAAACAGAAAAAAAAGAAGAGGGAGTGTGGAAGCAATGAAAATTACAGGTCTATCAATCCACCTACTGCAGCCAACCTAGTAGTCTCTCTAGAAACCAGTTAGCTTCTGGACCCTGGTGACATATCCACCATCTATCCATGGTGATGACAGTCTATGAGACCACATGTATGCTCTGAAGCACAAGCGCCCTACTAACATGGAGCTAACAAGGGGTGAATGATGGCCTTGAATGTACTATTAGCATAAGTAAAATGTCACCAGTTCTCACCAATCCTGTTGCTTTCCCACATGACAGAGAGCCCTTACCTTTTACCATGAGCTCTGCCGTCGACATGTGGGGCCCCACTCGGAAAGTGATGGTGCCAATGTCCTGCTCAGTCACCTTCCTTAATGTCAGAGTGTGAACCTTTCCCTTTTCCACTGAGATCTCATTCATTTCATTATTTTGCAGAGCAACATCCTGTAGCTTCCATTCAACATCCCTTGCATTTTCATGAGAAACCTGGCACCGAAATGTGACATCATCCCCTTCAAATACCACCATGTCCTTTAGGCCACTCACGATGGTCACGTCAGGCTCTGCAAACAGTCCATCAATAATCAAGCCATGAAAGAGGAAACATGGATGAAATCACAGAATCATCAATTAATATAGATTACAGGGAACTTCTGGAGGTCATCTGGTCCAACCACTGCTCAAAGCAAGGCCAGCTTACAGCAGGTTGCTCAGCACCTTGTCCAGCCAAGCTCTTAAGTACCTCCAAGGATGGAGAGTTATCACAGCTTCTCAAATCACGTTTCGAATGCTGCTGGTTCACTACTTTCAGTGTACTTGTAACATGGCCAATATCTTTCAGTTAGTGGTTTTATTCCTTGCCCTTTCTCAAAGATACATTGAGTATTGATTATTTTAAATTGCACGTTTCATAATGTAATTGGGTGAATAAGATGTGAATGCGATACCAAATTCAGGATTTTGAAACCTATTACATTTGCACTTAGATATCTTCACAGAACAACATTAAAACCTCATCCCCTCTGCTGGCTTTTGCAAATAGAATTGCACATACTATGTGCTGGCATTCCAAACCGGCTGGGAATCTGGTTGACTCTGTGTTCTCAGCAGGACTTACTGGATTAGCATGAGCACAGGGCATTTGCACTTCAGTTTGCTTGAGTCCTGCTTCTAGGACAGCAGGACACCTGCAGATCTGTGCAAAGTTCATACAGACAGTCTGCAACAGGCAAAAGCTGTATGTACGCCAAATCTGCTGGGGAATACCAAAGGAGAAGCAGAGTAATCTTCATCTAAGCAAAGACAGTACATATTCAGACAACTGAGGTCACCATCTGCACGAAAAATGGTGCAGCTGGGCATAATGTACAGCGTATCTATAATATTGAGTAGCCTGTAGAGATGCTAGTGGTGATTGTTCCATGCTAGTGGTCCAACCTGAAAACAAGCTCTGTCTGTAATGACATTAAGGCCAGATGCAGCTGGAAGATGTGACTGGAAGCTGGGGGTGAACCATCTGTTTGTTCACATGCATATGATGTCAAGCAAATATTTCAAGCCATGAGTCAAAAATTACAGCTGCCTTATCGTCTCCCATCCACCAACTGAATCTTTGCTTCAGTGCATTCATTGACCATAAGATATTTTTATGATACCCTTCCTATGCTCTGTGTTTATCACAATAGTAACAATTAAGCTGCAAAATCTTAGCATCCTGAAGTGAAAATCCCCTTGCCCCAATAAATGGGTCTTGCCTTTCACAGTCAGTTTTGCAGAGCTCGTCTCATCTCCAGCCTTGCAGGAATACTCTCCAGCATCACTAGGCTCCAGGTGGTGAACACGCAGCTCGCGGCGGGTGCCGTCCTGCCACATTTCATACTTGGAACTTGAGTGAAGGATGACTCCATCTTTCCTCCACTCCACTTCTGCTTTGCTAATAGAAATCTCACAGCACAGCCTGGCTGTTCCTCCCACTTCCACTTCTTCATTCTTCAGCTGCTGCTTCAGCTGGGGTTTGATGGCTGCAAAGTGAAAAACAATTAATACACAAGCCGTTAGCTTGAAAACCAAGTCTGCACAACTCAACAAAAGGCACTTGGGGTCTGATGCTGCAGAAAAAATTTGCATTAAGTGGTTATGTGATAATAACAACCCTTTTTTCTCTATAATCAGACCTATATTCTGGATATCCAGACAAGGAGAGGATCAGAAAGTTCCCCAAATATGTTTGTTTCCCATAAAGTCAAGGCCATCCACATTACACCTGTTGTATAATTTCTCTGGATATCGGAAATTCCAACACGCATAAAGATTTTGGCTGACCAAAATCTGGTACTTTCTGATTAAAACTAGAATAAATCTGCTCCTTTTTATAGAAATACTCATGACTTCAAGCAGTGTAAATGATGTAAAGCTTTAAACACATTTCTGATTTCTCTGCTATCTTTTCAAGACCGTAGGCCATCAACAGCAAGTTCTTCCAGATGATGCACAAACAAATAGACTACATTTATTGAAGTGGGGCATGGAACAGGTCAGATGACAGCTTGTCCCTATGGAAAACAAGAAGGGAATATCCATCATGTGTTTGTGTGAGCAGTTGTGAAAACAGGAATGTCAGTGCTTGTGGTTCCTCTGTCTAAACGCTATTGTGATACATGTAAAACAAGCACAGGGCTCTTTCACTCATAGTTGCCCCAGTGGCTGCTTTGTGGGTCAGATTCAGCCAAGAGGATGCAGTTTGAAAGGTTTTGGCTTAGGTCAAAGCCACAAGTTCCACCCAACAGTTTGAGACAACCACAAACATTTCACAGATGGTGATTAATCACAGACATTATTCCTGGTTTGTTTAAACACAGTGTTCTCAGGTTCTTCATGGGAAGGCATTACAAAAATTGAAAATAGTAAATTTTTTAAAATGCTTTCGTAAATTACTTATGATTAGTTATTGATTCAACTGAACCAGCAATGAACACAAAGTACCAAAAATAAAGATCTATTAGAACTGCAAAATCCCCTCGATGCAGTTTCTTGCTTTCATCATATCAGAGGAAGGGGTCAATACACTATACACTGTGCTTTACAGGCTTAAATAGCCATTCTACAAATCCTGTCTCACAAGAACCACTTTCTGTATTCTGGTTTATGACTGAACACCTGCTTTCCTCGTTAGCTTAACTTTTAGATGGGTTTAGTCACCAATAAATAAAAGAATACTCTTCACACAATTTCACAAATCCCTTTTATCCTCTCTTCCATTTTGATGCAATGCTAACCATTCACTCGGAGGACTGCTGTGCTCTGCTGGTCTCCTGTGTCACATGTGTAATCAGAGGCATCTTCTGGTTCTACATTATGAATCACAAGTTCAGCTGTGCGACCACTTAATTTAATCTCATATTTGGCGCACGTGAAGAGTTCCATGGTGCCTTTCCTCCACTCCACTGTTGCATTATCCTTTGTCAGCTCACACTGGAATTTCACTGCAGCTCCTTCTTCTGCCTCCTTGTCTTTGAGCTCCTTTTTGAAAAGAACTGGCAGAGCTAAAGAGGAAAAAAAAGAAGCAACAGGAGCTTTTATTGAAGCCTGAGCCAAGTCCTGGTTAACACAGTTAGACTGACACTTCGGAGAACAAGATACTGTGCTCTGCAAGTGTCATATTCCTAGGCAGGATCCATGTTTTCTAATTTGCCTGGAGCTACTAGGAGATCTTGCTGCATCAGAAGCAGCCATCTGCACTTATAACATTTATTTCCTTTGTTCCTTGACTCAAATCCTTCCCAGGGTTGAATTCTTTGAATGAATTTATCCCTCAGTTGATCTAACAATGATCTCAGGAGTAAAGGTGCTCAAAACTCCATAGACAGCCTTGACAGACCAGGAAGATCATTGTTAGTCTTCTTCCAGGATTTGGAAGAAAATCTTTTTTTAAATACTTAAACCATACGTCATGTGAAATGTCCAGACGTCATGTTAAAGCATTGCTCTTTCTGTAATTTCTCCCCAGCCATAAAGCTAGAAAGTATTTCTTCTTAGAACCCAAAACTCAAATGCAGCACTGGAAAAACAAAGTATCATCCTCTTCCATTCTCATTTAAAAAAAAAAAAAAAAAATCTCGTATATCAGATTAAAAATAAAATATTTATAGGGGAAAAAAAGTCATATACTTAACAATATTCATATTCAAAGTGTTGCTTTGCATGTTGGATGGAGTCTATTGCTTTAAGAGTCAGCTCACACCACCTACCTTTCACATTTAAAGATGCTTTTGTTTCCTGATCCCCAGTATCACAGCTGTATTCTCCTGTATCTTCTAATTTGAGATTATGTATTAAAAGCTCTACCAGGCATTCCCTCTGCCTCATTTCATACTTCTGGCTGGGCTGAAGCCCCACTCCTCCTTTCCTCCATTCCACTGCAGCATTGGGTTTCGACAGCTCACAGCAGAATGTGACTGTACTTCCTTCATCTGATTCCTTATTTTGGAGGGATTGCTTAAATGTGACAGGCAGTGCTGCAAAATTTGAGAGGGAAATTTTTTAAGAGTGTTTTAGTCCAGAAAGGACCCAATCCTACCATCATTCTTCAGAAATGGCCTATTCTAATGATTCCGCAATCTTTGGGTTGCAGCTCTCTGTCTTGGTAGCAACATTCTCGAACCATTACATGAACCAAGAGCTGAGGACAGGTGTGAAGTTAGGAAAGATCTGGTCTTAGTGAGTCGTGCATAGAATGGCCTGGTTGTGATCTGAAGGAGTCAGACTTTCCCATGGAGGTGTCTCCATGCCAACTATGGATGCTTTAGTTAAAGATCACTGGGACATGCTCTCTCTTAAATGGACGCTTATTCCTTAATAAAGGTGTGTGAGTTTGCAACATTAAGCAAAGAGTATTCTCCCCCCCACCCCAATCTTCTATCAACATATTAAAGATCAAGTTAGCATTCAAAACACAAGAAGAGGCAATACAGTAAAAGATGACAAGAAAGTGATAAATGGAAGAGGAAATTCAGATTTCAGGCGAGGTCTTGCTCTGGATGGTAGAAGGGGTGGAGGAAAAGAGATATGGATGCAGTTGTTTGTGCTGAAAGCCTCAAGTAATAATACAGCACATTCACATGTTATAGAAATCCTTTATCCCCCAATTGTTGCATCTCCTATCATCCCAATCAGGCATTATGCCCAACTAGGCATCCCTTATGCCTACTGAAGCAAAATCAACCAAAAATAACCATCAGCCTGCCTGGCTTATTTTCTGTTATCCATTCCCATATGCAGCCACAGTCCCTGCATTCAGGGGGCAGAAGGGTTAATAATATTTTGACATTGTGGCAACCTTTAATTGCTTTGATGCTGATTCATCACTCCAGATTCTGCAAGCAGAATATTTCTAACTTGACCATGTGTCATGCTCAAGTAGAATATGTATACTGGCACGGACCAGCAGCAAAACAAATAAAAGCCTGTAGAGAACACTGGGAGATGGTCCTTTCACTTCATCTCTATTGAGCCAAGAGTCAATACTCCGCCTACCATGTACGGTTACCACAGCTGTTGTCTGCTGATGTCCAGAGTCGCAGGTGTACCTTCCTGAATCATCCAGTTCTAAGTCATAAATGACCAATTCAGCAGTGGAGTCCTGCTGCTTCATCTCATATTTCAAACCAGGGTAGATAGTAATATCTCCTTTTCTCCACTCTACTGGAGC
>VYZV01039905.1:98196-119494 GCA_013401275.1 Pandion haliaetus | reverse complement strand
AGCTTAACCGAATCTATGATCCAAAAATGGCAGAATATTTTTCCTACGATAAAAATAGCCAGTGTGTTGCCCTGGTCACTGAAGAGGTACTCTGAAGATCAGCAGGGAGTTGTAAGAGTTCAGATTGCCTCTTAAGGCAGGCCACTTGCAGGAGATTACAATTATCCTGACAGTAACATACTGACAAAATGCATTTTGCTCTGCATTGCAATTCCCTTTTTCTACCTGCTCACTCTATTAGGCTGTATAGACCATGCTATTCTGCATGCCTTACGGATTGTAGTCAGCTCTTCTCCATAAGTGACACTAGATCACAGTTTTTATNTTTACCATTGACTGTCAAAGTGGCAGTTGTCTGCTGATCTCCACACACACAGGTGTAATCTCCAGTGTCCTCCACATCTAGCTCATGGATAATCAGCTCTGCAACAGCACCATCTTGACTCATTTTATATTTGCTGCTTGCTTTGAGAACCTCCTGCCCTTTCATCCACTTCACCACAGCAGGTTTAGTCAGCTCGCAGTGCAGAGCAGCTGTCCCACTTTCTACAGCTTCTAGGTCCTTCAGGTCTTTTTTGAATTCTGGAGGCAGTGCTGAAGAGTAAAAAAGTTACCATAGAGAGCGTGAATATTCCTTAAAAAGCAGCTAGATGAGGTCCTGGGGGAGAGGATGCATGGTACACTACTGAGCCCTGATCCAGGTCAGTGGAACAAAATGGAAAAATCTCTCCTGGCTTCCCTGGACTCTGCATCAGGGCAAGGAAAGTGAGAAAAACGAGCACAGTTGAGGAAGACAAACACCAACAGGCAACTCTTCCCAATTCTTACATAAGGAGGAAGCACATAAGCAAAGTGCAAAGGAACACAAAAGCCCAAACAAACAGAAAGGGAATGGGAACAGACCATAGAAATAGGGACTTGGGCAGGTCTAAGGTTTGGAGGACCTGAAGTCCCAAGGGTTACATTACCATGCACTGTCAAAGTAGCCGTGGTTGTCTTGTCTCCACACACACAGGTATAATATCCAGTATCATTCAAGTCTAAATTGTGAACTACCAGCTCCACAACACAGCCTTCCTGTCTCATGCTGTACTTGTTGTTCGAGGTGAGGACGTGATGGCCCTTCTTCCACTGAACATGGGCAGGTGCCTTGCTGAGCTTACAGTACAAAGTGGCCATTCCACCTTCTACCGCTTCCTTGCTGGTCATTTCTTCTTGGAAAACTGGAGGCACAGCTGAAGGATGCAGGTAAAAAGTATTACAAACTGAGGATATCTCCAGGGATGAGTGAAAGTAGGAAGTGACAGAGGAAAGTTGTGAAGGTTATGGAAGGGTGAGCATCAGCAACAAAGAGAGGAAAGGGAAATGAAAACATCCTAGTGGGAATATATACCCTAATCCTTTTGGTTTTATGCTGGCTTCCTACTAGCAAAATTGCACTGTCCTCAAGAGATTTACACCTGCTTTCCACCAGTTTCCATGTAGGAAAAACTAAGAATATCACCTGTGAGTTCTTTAGTTCATACAAGTGTTGGTGTCTTCCACAAACTTCATGCCTTTCCTGCTTACAGTGCAGGTCTGCTGAGCTCTGAGTTTTGGCACAGCTCCTTACTCATCATCATTCCTTCTTCCTTGAGATACCCTTGAAAAGATGCAGCCAGGGCTCACAGATTCTTCAAAGAAAATCTCCAGATGCTGAATCCCAGCTTGTTTTCATGTCTCAGAATATATTTTCCCCACTTTTATTTCCTTGAAATAAATTTGGTGACCTTAATATATGTCCCTCTGTTAACTAGGTGGGATAATGAGATATTCCACCTCCTTAACAAAGATGGATATCTCAGAACTCAGACTTAATCATTTGCTCCATAGTGGTAGAACTAAGTTAAAATATTTAGGCTAGAAACCACATTTAGCCTCCTTGATTTGGCACATTTCCCATCGCCAGTAGTGTTAAGCTGAAACACCAGTTTTGACCAGCAATTGTTTCTTGCAACAAAATAAGAGCAGAAGGAGGTCACATAAAGAATTTATTCTTTCCTGACTAGAAAAGTCAGACTCCTAAGGCAAACCTATCTTTGTGCATTAGGACACTGGTTCTGGGCACAAAACCCAATATAAACATAATTTAGCACAGAAGAAATTATAACTAACACATTCTTATTTTGAATACTGCTTATTATGCCACAAAGGAATAGCAAAGAATAGAGATTTGTGGTTTAGAGAATAAATGGAGGAAAGGAAAGATAAAAGAATAGTGGGTTTATATGCTAAAAAAGGAATGCCAGAAGGGAAAGATGAAAGGATAACAGGTTTGTTTTTAAGGAAAGGAAAAGACAAAAGGATGGCACAGAAAAATGCAGACTGGTATTTTCAAATATACACAGGCTGCAGGTCAAAGGCAGGGAACACCATTTCAAATTAATGGGACTTCAGTTAATAAGTTTGAACAAACAGACTTGGAAAATTGAACACTTGATGGTAGAGGACAGACGTTTCCCGTTAGGAGATAGGAGGTCAAGACAGTTTTTACCCTGTACTGTTAAGACAGCTGTAGTCTGGTGCTCTCCACACACACATGTGTAGTCTCCTGCATCTTCCTCAGCTATTTCATGAATCACCAGCTCTGCCTTGGTCCCTTCCTGCCTCATTTTGTATTTCTCACTCTCTTCAAGAGTCCTCTGTTCCTTCCGCCACTCCACCGGAGCAGCCTTGGTGAGCTCACAGTGCAACGCGACTTCTCCACCTTCTTCTGCTTCCTTGTTCTTTAGCTCTTCCTTAAAGAGTGGTGGCAGAGCTGAAGGATGCAACATGGACAAATGGTCATCAGAAAACCAGAATTAAAATCCTAATTTCTTTTTCATGCTTGGGATTATTTCCCCTCATGCCTCCCTTTTTCAGCCTATTATAAAAATGCTCAGCTATAGCCAAGTTCAGAAACTCCGAAAGCATCCTTCTTCAAGTGTGACGTGGTTTCACTTACCATAAGGGATCAGTTCCCTGGGTGTATGTTTCTTTTCATGGTGAAAGAACAATACAGGAAGATCCAGAGCTTGGGTCAACAGCACTCACAAATAACACTGCTGGATACAGTACTATTTTATCTACATATGTGTGATTTCTTGGAGGCTGGTATTGTTATTTTCTGTTTTGTTTTTACTAAAAACTTATAGCACCATCTACATGAAATCAGCCAGATTTCAAAATAAAACTACTTCTAGTTTTAAATTTAAAGTTTGAAAGGCCCTTACATGTAATAAGAATTTCAGGTTCTCACTATGTTCTATTTTAGAAATCAAAACCTAAAGACAGAACAACCTGTAGGAAATAGCCTTCAGGAAAACCAATTATTAACATTCACCCACGAACGTGCCTTGTGCACAACTACTGTAAGCAGGTACAGAATACAAACAATACTTCCCAAAGGTGCCAGAAAAAGTCCATGTCTCAGGTAAGGCCAGGGGAGGGTGAGAACTTTTTGGAAAAAGCTGGAGAGGACAGAACTGGGTCTCTGACAAAGTAAGTTCCTCAGAGCCAAGGACTGTTACTCCATTAAAATGGATATTCATTAATGAGAGGAGAGCAGAACATCAGGTAATGAGATCATTAACGTAACACAAGGATTGATCTATAGATCTATAGATTGGTTTATTGGGAGCTGATAACCTGTGTTGTTGGGTTTTATTTCATACCTAACTTTCAAGGTAGTCCTGATCCCCACAAAGAGGTGTAGACCCCAGCATCCTTCAAAGCTAAATTAAGGGTAACAAGCTCTGAAATGGTAACTTATCTCATTCTCCATGTCTTCTTTCTTAAAGAATCTGGTACCCCCAAGAGCAGCCATGGCCAGGTCACACAGCACAAGGACATGTCCTCCTCCTGCTGCTGCCCCAACCCTCACTTCTCCTTTGAGCAGTGCCTGGAGAGCAGAGGGCCTGACAGACCATATATGAGGGTTTTGGAGAAAACTGGGCTTGGCTGAAAGTGAACCATGGGGATAAGGTGGGGGGGGGAAGAGCTGGAAAACGTAGATGTCCAAGGAGAGGGCACTTGGACAGAAAGAAACATCTCATTTTCTCCTTTTAAAGGGGGACAGATTAATAATGACCCAAAACTTTGCCCTGAGCTATTCTTTCTCAGTAAGAAATGATCTATACATAGAATGAGGGAAGAGAAAGTGATAAAAACACATACAAGCTCTATAGAGCTGTTTATCAATTTTAGTAATGTCTTTTTACCGTGGACTGTTAAGATTGCTGTTGTCTTCTGGTCACCACACACACAAGTGTAATCTCCAGCGTCCTTTACTTCTAGGTCATGAATGACTAGCTCTGCGGTGGTGCCAGGCTGTCTCATTTGATATTTGTCACTTGCTTTGAGCACTTTGGACCCTATTTTCCACTGCACTGGAGCTGCTTTGCTTAATTCACAATGCAGAGCGACTGATGCTCCTTCTAGGACTTCTTCATTCTTCAGTTCTTCCTTGAAAACCACTGGCAGGGCTGGGAATGGAAAGTAATTAGATAGTGTATATAAACTAAGATGTCTGCATTTGTGATCAGCATCATGAACTCTCAACTGAAGTTCAAACCTGGCCAAGTCAGGGACTTTAGACATTGAGGTTGAGGTTATCACTACGATGATCTGGAAAACTAAATCCTGCAGTGACAGTAAGACAAGAAACACTGAGCTAACAGGTCAAAGTACAACAAGCTGGATGGATTCAAGATGCAACCTAAAAAAATTTATCACAAGGCCAACCTCCATGGGGGCAGGACAGGAGCACTTCCTAGGTGCTATTCCCTTAAACTTACAACACAGAAGTTTGTCTGCATGGAGAAATAGTCATGTCCTCAGCTCCCTTTTCAGGAACATCAGACCAAAATTAAATGTCAGAGCAAGAAGTTCTCCTTTCCTGAACGCAAATTAATACCTAGGAAAAAGCTGATGAGTGAACACTTCGTACAGCAACAGGATGCTTCAGACAAACAAAAAATGAACAGTCATCTGCAAGATGAATTTACCATTCACTGTCAGAGAAGCCGAGGTGTGTTGGTCTCCACACACACAGGTGTAATCTCCTGCATCCTGCAGCTCCAGATCACAAATTTGCAGCTCAGCAAGGGTATTATCCTGCCGCATGATGTATTTTTCACTTGCCCTGAGTATTTTGTTTCCTTTCTTCCACGACACAGCTGCAGCCTTGGTCAGCTCACAGCACAGAGTAGCTGTTTGGCTTTCCGTGGCTTGCAGGTCCTTCAGTTCATCTTTGAAAAGTGCAGGCAAGGCTGAAGGTCACAAAACAGACAGAGGACATTAAAAATGACATTTGGCACACAGGTGATGGGAGGGATGCTTCACAGAAGCAGAGAACATTTTAGGGTGGAAAAATTTACTTTTCCTCATAATTCTGCGACATTGGACAAACCAATAGACAGAAACAGAAAAGCAGCCTGGATGCAACCAGAACTTAGAGACAGCTTACAAATTTAAAGAGACAAATTCAGCCACAGGTGAACACACAACCAATAGTGATGAGCTGGTAGAGAAACATACAATAATACAGATATATGTATATGGTTTTTACCATGCACTATCAAGGCAGCAGTTGTCTCCTGTTCTCCACACACACAAGTGTATTCTCCAGCATCTTTCAATTCTGTGTCATGGATAAGCAGCTTCATGACCGTGCCCTCCTGTCTCATTTTGTATTTGTCGCTGACTTTGAGCAAACTGCTTCCCTTTCTCCACTCTACTTGAGCAACCTTGGTCAGCTCACAGCGCAGAGTGGCTGCTTGACCTTCTGTTACCTCCTCATCTTTCAGGCTTTCCTTGATGCGTGCAGGCAGCGCTGAGGATGCAATGGACAGAGGGTTAAAATGGAGCAGGAAACACAGCCTGCTGGTGAAGGGCAGGGGTGGGGGAAGGAAAGGCGAGGGCATCAGTGGGGACCTGTCTTTGGGCCTGATCTCACATCTGCTTTAGGGATCAGGTCCTAAAACCACTTTGTATTAGGAAATGGGATGAAGGTTTTTCCCTTACGTCACAAAATGCAAATTAATTCTCATGACTATGACGCAAAGTCAGACTTAGAATAATTATGCAGAGATAACAATGAACATGGAGGAAAAAATTAATTCAAACCATAAGCTCAATAATGAGGACACCTAGATGAAATTGGTTATTACCATGTACTCCTAAGGAAGCTGTGGACTGCTTATCCCCACACACACAAGTATAATCACCAGCATCGTTCTCATTTAGATTATGGATCACCAGTTCCACAGTAACATCCTTCTGTCTCATTTTGTATTTCTCGCTAGGTTTGAGTACTGTGTGTCCCTTTTTCCACTCCACTGAAGCGGTCTTGGTCAGCTCACAGCGCAGAGTCACTACTTCACCCTCTGTGGCTTCCTTATTTCTTAACTCTTCTTTGAAGAGAGCAGGAAGGGCTGAGAAACAAAGGAGGAAACATTTTCACGATATGCAGTTCTTGGCCACCAGAAAAATGAACCTTTATGTTTACCAGTATCTATCCATGCCTAGTTATTGACATGAGGTTCATCTCACAGAAGGAAGATACTAATTTGTGTCATAGCCACAAAAAGTTCTTAAACAGTGGGTAAATTTGCTGATTGGTTTAGAGATGTATAGGGAATAAACAGCAGGAATGGGAAAACTTTATGTATGGTCAAAACTATAACTTAGTGTAATTCAGCCCAGGAAAAGTGATATAGCAGGTTACACCATGATCAGGGAAAAAAGCTAAAGAGAAAAAGAAAAGGCTTTACCTTATGTGTTAAGGATGCCTACAGACCTAGCCTGAGAGTTAGAATGAGGCTGAAAAGCAGAATCAGAGAGACCTCTTGAAAGTGCTTGTGTAACAATAAAATGGAAAAAGAAGGATGATGTCTCCATTGTGGAAATCCACTGTAAGAACTTCACACCGGGAAGTTCAGATCTATCCTAACACCCTGTCCCTCCCAATAGAATCCTTCAGAACATCAGACTGGATGGTAATGTTATAATACATACTGTGGGAGCAGTAGGATGGGACAGTGCCTGCTAAGCCTTTGGAATGGGGCAGGGACCACTTTTTAATATAGAATATATACAAAAGAACAGGAGAGGACAAGTCCTGACTCTAACCTGCAAGAAATGTGGAGGATAATTGGGCACACACCAATTATGAAGCAGGAGAAGCTCATGGACTTTAGGACAAGTAATGATGGAGAAGAGCAAAAGGAAATTCTGTGGGCAACAAGAAAGCAAGCTTCAGTAAGTCAAGAATTGTTACTTATGATCAAACAGAAGCAAACTTAAAGGATAAGGTAGTTTAAGAGAGTGTAAAAAGCTTCTCAAAGAAACAATATTAAGGGCATAATTACAGAGACTAGCTCACTCCAAGGATCATCAGGAATAGCCTGCCTAAACACCAAATTCTTCAATGTCCTGAAACTCAAGAGACCTGTAAAATACAGGAGGTTTAGATGAGCGCAAAAGAAATACTATGGAATGTAGAGGCAAAACCAGAAAGGCCAGGTTCCTTGCATGTCTCAAGAAGGTCAAGAACAGTTCCCTGCTCCTGGACTCTGTCACCTCATGGGCAGAGACCAACACAAAAGAGGAGCTGAAAGGTAAACTGAAAAATGATGCTGATATTAAATGTCTCCAGACACAGCTGAATGCTGTATGTAGTTGTATCCAGCAACCGGGTGGCAAGATTACTACTCCAAGAGCTTTCTGTGTCCTCTGCTCACAGTCCAACTTGTGGCTCTTGGCTGTACCAGAATATTAGCATGCAAATCCCAGGAAACCTGGCCAGCCTGAACTAGAAAGAAGCAGAAATAATACAATGACATTCTGCAAGTAGATTGGAAAGAAGAAGGGAGAAGTTCGTCTACCTCTCTTTCAGGAATGTAAGTTGATGGTGATTGACACGGGGAAAGCTGAAGTGTTTAATTATTTAATATTAGAGGTTAATGATAGCTAGGAAAGTAATAGGAATTCTGGCTAGGATAAAGGGGAAAAGGGGATTAGAGAATATTTAAATAAATTGAATATTCTCAAAGCACCTTGGTGTGATGAAATTTGCCCTGGAATACTTAAGGTACAGGCTCAACCAATATCAGACCTTAACAGTTACGCTGCAGAAATCAAAGAGAATGAGTGACGTTCCACAAATGTAGAAAAAATAGGAACTCAGAGGTGAAAAATGTCTCACAGATTGAAATATACACATTTAGTTCTTACCATGTAAACTGAGGGTCAAAGCTCCCAGACAGTCAAGAAAGATCCAGGCAAGGTCAATGGAGCCGATAGAGCTATCTGCTGACCAAATGTAAATGTCTGCTATAAGGTGAACTGGATGTCTCCCTGACTTCCATTGACTGTGTTGACTAGATCTCCATTGACAAAAATGTGGATTTAGGAATACTCACCAGTCTTGATCTACAAGCTGAATCCCATTCACAGAGCTTGTCTTGGAAAAAGAGAGAAGAGGGGGGCAGCAGAGAGAATCCAAGGAATCACGGCCATTTCAGTTTAACTTTAATTCTTTGAAAAACATTGTAGCAATACACTTGGATTTGCCAAGAGCTTTTCTCTTCATGTAGGAGTGTTCCAGTGTAATATTTCTTGATGTAGATTAATAAGCTTCACTGACGGAAAGACACAGTATATGCTTTATGCTTTTATTTTAGTAAAGCTCTTACTTTAACTTAGGTATAGGTGGAACCACAGTAGAAAGCACTACTAATTTGAAAAACCACAATCAAAGAATATTCAACTGTGATTTACAATCACAATGACAGAATGAGTTGAGCAGAGTTCCTCAATACTCTGGAGCCCAGTATTATTCAGCATTTTCTTTAGTGACTTGGACAATGAAATACAAAGTTGTCATTAACTTTGCAGATGATCTCAAGGTGGGAAGGGATGGAAGGTGAAAGCACTTTGTTAAACTGGATTAGGGCATAGAAGACCTTGATGAAGCAGTGGTGAAAAAATAGGCTGCAATTCAGCAAGAGCAGGTGCAAAATACTCTATTTAGCAACAATGAACACCACAAATGCAAAATGGAGAACAATAGGCAGCAGATCTACAGAGAGGGATTTGGGGTTACAAGAGATCACAGAGAAAATGCAAGTCAAAAAATGCAACTCTGATGTGAATAAAGCAATCATCATAATAGAGATGTATAAAATGGAGTGTCACATCCAAGACACATGAAGTCCTTCCATCCTACTCCACTCTGGCAAGGCCTCAGATGGAGCGCTGTAGTCTGCTTTTGGCCACCACACTTCTAGAAAGATGTGGATTAACTGAAGATGGTCCAGAAAGCAACAAAGATGAGCTGAGGTCTAGCAAACATGACCTATGAAGAAAGAGTAAAAGGATTGAAGGTGCTTAGTCCAGAAAAGAGAAGATAGAAGGGAGACATGATGAAAGTTTTCAAATCTTAGTTTCACAAAGAAGAAAAAAGCAAATATTTCTTCATTTCTACAGGACATGGGGCAAGAAATAATGCATTAAGCAAGCTTGAGAAAGACTTTCGTTGAAATTAGGAAGAACTGTCTGGCACTAATGATAGCTAGGCAGTGGAATGAGTGTCCAGGGGAACTGCAGATTCTTCACCACTGGAGGTTTTTAAGTGCAGGGTAGATAGGCACAATGGTGACTTGGGGCTCAAGAATGGAGTAGATGACCTGTAGAGGTCCTTTCTAATTCTGTTTTCCATGGTTAAATTGGAAGTTCAAGTCTGAAGCCATCCTTGGCTTATTGGCAAATTTGACGATAAAAAGGTCTGGGCAGTAAAGCAAAGAAATCAACTCATTGACCTTCTGAATTTCCAGGTGAGAAAGATGGCTGAAACTACTTCTTACTGTCCTATGTTAATAGTGGAAATAAAGTTTCCCTTTCTTCCAAGGAAAGTCTGCAGATGAATTTGACTGAGGACTGTGAAGTACTCTCTAACTACAATGCTGAGTATTCTGCAATACCAGAATACAAGTCTACATGATCCTTGCTCAGTTATATAGAAAAGTTGCACTGAATCGTTTTGTTTGCATTATTTAAAATTACCTGTCAAATCCTAATATAACTTTAAATCTAAGATCATTCTTTTTTAAGAAGTATGAATGTTCCTGCTGCTCCATCTCTCTAGGCTCAAGTCCAAAGTAAGTAAAAACAGAACAAAAACGACAAGCATGTGGCATCCTTCAGCCTTCAGTGTGGTGAAAAGCAGTTTAGCCGTGCACCAACAAGAGCGAGGAGAAGAAAACAGGGAAAATGTTAGTATAATAAATGGAACTACAATTCTAGTTAGAATTGGATAAAAATCACAATAAACCCAAGAAAATGTTACCAACAGAATTGATGATGGCAAGATTAGAGAATGAACTCATTGTGTCAGTACTGAGGCTTCCAGAGGAGACAGGAGAAACACCACACAGAAATTTCTCATTTCTGTTTTCTTTACCATTCACTGTCAGTGCTGCAGTAGTCTTCTCATCTCCACACACGCAGGTATACTCCCCAGCATCCTTGACTTCTAAAGCATGGATCAGCAGTTGTGCTGTAGTACCTTCCTGTCTCACGGTATATTTTTCACTCGATTTGAGCACTTTGTGTTTCTTTTTCCACTCCACAGAGGTAGCCCTAGAGAGCTCACATTGTAGCATGGCTGTTCCACCTTCTGTGGCTTCTACATTCTTCATCTCTTTCTTGAAGTGTGCAGGCAAGGCTGAGGAGTTCAAAATGAGCAGAATGTATGACCATGGCAGCTATTCAAGTAACTTTATCCATGGTCTGTCAACATCATGTGACAAGCAAAGCCTTCCCTAATCAAGTAGGATTGATAACCACTCTAAGAACCATCAAACAGTGACTTTGGAAAGCTGGAAAACACCTGATTTGCAAGTCAGAGCTTTTTTTATGGTATGGTCTATGGCATGAAACGGAGAACCAAACCAGCGTCAACTTCTTCAGACTCTGCAAGACTGAGCCCTACCTTACTTTGAGTATTGCCTACCACAATGGAAAATAAAGCCTAACTAGAGTGTCTAAGTTCTATTACAATGCAAATCATTACTGAAAATGTTCATAAATTAAACTATACCTGAGGCATCAATCTCACTTTTCCATGAGATTTCTCCTCAGTTAGTGGTCTAGCAGAATTTGACCGCCAAATTATTCTGAAATACTCAAAACTGTATCAAAAATATCTCATAGCCAAATTGTAATAGGCTCAAATTTTTAGATTGTAACATCTTTATAACGAACATCAAAATAATACAATTTTCCTTTTTTAGCAACTACTACTGAACATGAGCAAAAAATGAGTTAGTACCAAGGTGAATATCTGAATTTTTTGCAACAAAGACCTGATCTGTGCCTGGTACTGACCAGTGCATTCAGACATTTATGCCCACATCCAACCATACGTTGCTAAATTCTTCAGAAACGGGGCTGCAATTTCAAAGCTGATACTGCTATGCTCTTAAAAAAAAAAACACAGCTGGTTGAAAATAATCCAATTAATTTGTAATTTTTTTTTTTTTTTTACCGTTCACTTTTAGCGCAGCAGTGGTTTTTTGATCTCCATAACAGCATGTGTAATCTCCAGCATCTGTCAGATCTAAATCATGGATCACCAGCTCAGCAGTTGTGCCCTCACATCTCATGGTGAACTTGTCATTTGTCTCGAGTGCCCTGTCTCCTTTCCTCCATTCCACAGCAGCTGCGGGCTTGTTCAGTTCACAGCAGAAAGTGGCCGTGCCATTTTCTGTAGCTTCCGCATTCTTCAACTCTTTTTTAAAACGCGGAGGAAGGGCTGAAGATCACAGGTGAAGAGAGAGCACTTTAAAACTGAGGAAGTACTGAATCTTGACTGCTCCACTGGATTAAACCCCTTTAATCACTAAAAGGTTTACAATATACAGTACCCGAGAGGCAAACAATGATTTAATCCCTGCCTTATGCTTTGCAACACACCACATTCAGCATATCACAACTGATTTGGAAATCAGTGTTGTAAAACTACAACTTCAGTACCGCAAGGTATGCTTTAAAGGCATTTTAAGATAGAACAACAGAAACCTGATCTCAAGATTTCAAGCAACTATGCACAGCTCTGTCTTAAGATCAGATGAACAATTAAAATGAACACTATGTTATTTAAAATTTCAGGCTGCAATGTATTGTTCTCACCTGCCTTTCTCAGCTCTCATCATAACAGAACACCTTTCAATTCTATTCGAGAAAAACAAGTAAAATCTCAGTCATATGCCTAGAGAAATTAATTAATGGAAATACTGAAAGTACTATTTATGACTTCACCAAGGTCTTCATTATCTGCTTCCAGATTCCATTAACATGAAAGAACAGGGACAGAAAAGACTGTATCGTGCTAATTCTGAGTCCTAAGAGAAGGACTTTCAGTAAAAGACATTCCCAGTGGCTGATACAGTGCTATAACAATTTAAAATAATAGAAAGGATCAAGACCAGTTTGTGATCCTGTATGAGATCACAGATGACAAAGCACAAAATCCCTATTAAACTTATGTATTTTACCATGCACTGTCAGGGATGCAGTAGTCATCTTGTCTCCACACACGCATGTGTAATCTCCCGCATCTTGTTCCTCCAGGCTATGGATTGTCAGCTCAGCAATGGTATCCTTCAGTCTCATTTTGTACTTCTCACTAGGCTTGAGCACCTTTTGCCCTTTCCTCCACTCCACTGGAGTGGGTTTAGTTAGCTCACACTGCAGAACAGCTGTCCCGTTTTCTGTAGCTTCCATATTGACAAGGTCTTTTTTGAACAGTGCAGGCAAAGCTATGGGACGTAATATAAACAGAGAGGATGTCAAAACCATTAACTAGACCTTGAGGAACTTAGGACTCGGTCCTGAGGCCAGTCCTTCACTATTACGGGAAAACAAACCATATAGTCTTGAAAACTGCATCTATTGGGAAACTACTGCAGGATCTCCCAGAGATAATTGCCACCGTGACCTGCTTCTAACATTGACTTGTGCAGCGTGCTCATTACTTCCCAGCTGATTCCAGTAGTCCTCTCTACCTATTTCAGATTGAAATCATCTATCTTGAATATTACTGACCTGACTTTTGATTGAAAGTCATTGTCCCAGATGACAGCACTGCTAGCTGGAGATCTCTACCTTTCCTGACACTGTCATTTACCTTTCAGGTTCAGAAAAAAAAATAGTAATATAACTTCAGGTGCACACTTAAGCCACCATTTCCAAGGACATAAAGGGTCTACTATCAGGAGTACAGGGTGGGGGTTAGCAGCTTTCAACAAGTTGCCTTGTGGTGTGCCACTAAAGTGAAAAGGAAGTGACTTGCACAGGGAAGAAAGTGCCAGCTCAGAGGAGGGGAGGAACAGAAGTACCTCCAGCTGGGAGAAAGAAGAGGAAGTAAAAGCATGAAGAAAATCTGAGAGAAGCTTTGCCTCCACAGTTTTGCCCCTGCCCTTAGAAGCATCTTATCTTTAAGCTATATCTCAAATAAAAACCATTCTTTCATCTGTTGGAACTGTATGTGAACTGCTTCTTCTGGAGGGGCAAGCAAAGCTCATCACTATTCACCATGGCAGAGACAGGAACAAAATCTGTTTCACTACTCCCTGAATCAGGACCTGCAGAATAACGGTTTGGGGCTTTCTTTTGGAAAGTACCATTTCCTTGGCAGAATATATCACAGTCCTGCAAAACAGGAGGACAGTCATTCATTCCTGAATGGAAAAACCTCTCGCTGAGCTCAGCGTTTTTAAGGAACTTGAAGGAAAGTTAAGCACTGAAATCCACTGATGTCAGTGAGATACGAGGACAAACCCTCTGAGAATAATCTTATTGCTGGAGATCTGCTCAGTCTTGGCCTTGCATACAGGTGCCTTTTTCACTTTCCAAAAGCAAAGACTAAGATGAGAAATTTTCACACCTTTTCTTTACTTTGCTATAAAGCCATCAGTTTCAAACTAACAGACAGTGCAAGATGGGATGAAACATAGCCAGCGAACCAAGAAAATGCTGCAAAATCAAACCAAGCAAGTGGGAAAGAAACCTCTCAGAGAAAAGAGATGTCCCTGAGATACTGCTATCATAACGGAGAATGGCTTTTTTACCATGGACTGTCAAGACAGCCGAGGTCTTCTGATCTCCACACACACAGGTATATTCTCCTGTATCTTCTACCTCCAGATCTCGGATTAACAGCTCTGCAGCAGTATCTTCTTGTCTCATCCTATACTTATCACTTGGTTTGAGTGTCTTGTCCCCTTTTTTCCACTCCACCGGAACACCGACCTTGCTCAGCTCGCAGTGCAGAGTGGCTGTTGCACCATCTGTGGCTTCTCTGTTCTTCAATCCTTCTTTGAAAAATGCAGGCAAAGCTGAAGGACAGCAATATGAGCAGTGAGATGTAATGCTCCAAAGAGTAAAAATTAAACATCAGTGTTTAATTTTCCTTTTCCCTCTTATCTTGAACTGATTTATCAAATACAAGAACATACATTCTCAATAGTCTCCATGAATCAGTATGAGGAAAGAAATGTCATCACCAGGAAAGGATTCAATGCTTGCAGTAATCCGTAGAGGTATTTTACATGTACTCAGAGTCACAGATCAATACAAACAGAAGTAGAAAAGCCAATTTTTTTCCTGTGAAATTTCAAGCACAAAGAATAAATACTAATTTGAAATTTCTGAAAAAAATTGGTTTCTTTATATGACTTTTTAAACCATAATGGGAGGTTGTTTGCTATGTTTTCACATATTTAAGCAAACAAAAAGACATTGTACATTTAAAAAAACCCCAAAACACTAGGGTTTCATTCTAAATGTCAATTTGAAATGAAATACTTCATTTCAATACATAGTGGGAAAACAAGCATTTTCACCTGAACTGACATATCCTTTGAACATGTCAGTTGCAGTAAAAATCAAAGTTCTCCCTGAGCATGGTCGTCCCTCAGAAGATTTGGGCTTGCTTTACACAGGACAGTAATTGAATGCAATGACAACTGGCCAGTAGGTATAAGAGCACCTTGCTGTCCCAGGAATGGAGCATGGGAATAAGATTCCAGGGAATAACCTAACCCTCTGGAATTTTATGAAACCTTAAAATCCCTAAGTCATAATCCCTTTGAGGCAACCCATTTTAATGGGCTTGAGCATAACAGGGAGTCTAATAAAGGAACTTTCAAAGGAAAAGCAAAATGATGGACCCTAATTAAAACAGTAGCAGCAACGCCGGTTGCCTGTACTCTGAGCTTGCACACTGATACCCCTCTTGTGCCACGCACCCCAGCTGCACTGACACCAGTGGGAGCACTTCATTGGCAACAGTGAGCTGTGGATAAGGGTCTGGCAGAAGGAAGGAGGTGGTAGGATAACCAGGTATCTGTCCAAAAGAACAGAGAAAACAGGATAGTTACTTTTAGTATGTGTCTTGCTTTGTTTGTTTTACCATGTACTGTTAAAGCTGCCATAGTCTGCTGGTCTCCGCACACACAGGAATAATTTCCAGCATCTGTCACATCTAGATTTTGGATTATAAGCTCAGCAACGACGCCTTCACGTTTCATTTTGTATTTGTCACTTGATTTGAGGGTCTTGAATCCCTTCTTCCACTCCACGTTAGCAGCAGCCTTGTTCAGCTCACAGCGCAGAGAAACACTTTTACCTTCTGTGGCTTCTTCGTCTGTCAGTTCTTTAGTGAAAAGAGCAGGCAGGACTGCAGAATAAACGCAATATGGACACAGCATCAAAGCTGAGAAAGCCATAACCTACTCACTCTCTTCTCTTATCACCCTGAACCCGCATGTCTTTGAAGCCACAAGACCTTCTTCATGCTCCAGGATTTTATTCCAATCTCTAACATTTCAAAAGAGATTTCAGCCTAATTTTTAATTTTTTGTCCTCACACTTTACAGCTTGCTTTAAAAGCAAGTCTGTCTATCTGTAAACTTAGTTGACAAGCCGTCTATCCTTTACTGTATACACCATAAAATCAAAGGGGTAAAATTAGAGGCCAGAGGGCCAGAGCATTTTGTTTCCCTTGAGAAAAAGAGCAGTTCTACAGAAGTGCCTGATTCATGGCACTGTCTGTATTTTTATAAATAGAGCCCCTTAAAACAGAGCAGTTACAAACATACTGTCAGCTTTCTGCAGAGATAAATTACATGCTTTGGAAGAGTTAAGCCAAAATTGGTAAAAAAGGGCTGGGAATAGCAGGAGCTTAAAAAGGCTATTTTTCATTAAGATAGTCCTTGTGTAGCATCATACATTGATGAAAACTTGTTCCTTTTAGGAGCAACAAGTGTTACTGTCTAAGTTACAAAAAGTAAATATTATTCCCACTTTTAGGTCAATCCCTATGGGAAAAATTTTAAACAAGCAGCTCTGCTGGACTAGGGAGATTGTGTTGATCTGGGGATGTGTACTCCACTTGTCGTTTGAACATAGCACCTAGGAAGAAAAATAACGCAAGAGGGCATCAGGCGAAAGGAAAGAGGGAGAAGGAAGACAGGATAGAAAAATTAATCAGCAGTGGGGAGGATAGAAGGTATACAGGGACCAGATGAAACAGGAGAAAAAGAGGAAAGGTCTTGGAATTATAGAGGTTTACTTGGGGCATGTGGTGAGAATTTCTTTTTACCATTTACTGTCAAAGCAGCCGTAGTCTGTTGATCTCCACACACACAGCTGTAATCACCAGCATCTGCCATATCCAAGTCCCGGATCATCAGCTCCGCAAAGGGACCATCCTGCTCTATTTTGTACTTTTCACTTTGCTTGAGGACCTTACTCCCTTTTCTCCACTCGACCGGGGCCGATTTGCTCAGTTTGCAGTGCAAAGTGACTGCCTCCCCCTCTGTAGCTTCCTTGTTCGATATTTCTTCTTGGAAGAGGATAGGCAAGGCTGAAGGATGCAATACCAACAGAGAAGGAATCAGCACTAGATTGAAATGAACCGGACTCTGCTGTGAGTTACTGGGCTGCAGCATATACATTTAACCAAAAATGTACTACTGCTAGGTGGATACAGTTGAAAAGGGGGAAAACCTCCTACAGTAGAGAGAAATAAACAACATACAACATAGCTGTGCTGTCTTAAAGAAAAAAAAAAAAGTACAAGGGAATATTCTCTAGTAGGATGACTCTTTGGCACCACAGAGTCAAGAACATGAAAACTCTAGAGAAATCTCACTGACCAGGCTTCAGATGAGCAGCAAATGCTGTCAAACATGCTAAGTTTGGGGCTTAATGAGAAACGCGGGTAGAACGGTTACCATTCACTCTCAAAGCAGCTGTTGTCTTCTGGTCTCCACACACGCAGGTATAGCTCCCAGCATCCGTCAAGTCTAGGTCTTGGATTACCAGCTCAACAAAACGCCCTTCTTGTCTCATTTTGTATTTGCTGTCTGACATCAGCACCTTCCCATCCTTCTTCCACTCGACCGAGCCCACCGCCTGGCTCAGCTCGCACTGCAGCGTGGCTGTCCCACTCTCAGTGGCTTCCTCGTTCTTCAGCTCTTTTTTGAAACGGATTGGCAGGGCTGAGAGATGCAGAATGAGAAGGGATTGCAACCCAAGGCCCTGCCCAGATCTCTGGTCAGAGGCTGAATTATGATTTATCATATGACTACCTAAGCCTTATTCCAACACCCTTATCCTTAAACACATCCTGCTTTTTTTTTTTTTTGTGGCTGGTAAAAAAAGTCTCTAGTAAATTGGTCTGTGGGAATCAAAGTATGCGTGAACTTGATTGGGATCATGCATACAAATGACAAACTCATCCTCACCATTAAAGGTGATGAACCCTCCTTAACAGAAAATCCCAAGGATTCTTACGTTTCCATACTAATTCAGGAAAACATGCATGTATGTCAGCATCCTTCACTTGAGGAAAGGTGAGAAGACAAGACAACACACACACACACGTGCACACACACAAAACGTGGGGCATAATGAAAGCTGATTGTGGATGGAGATTGGGGAAAGGAGCAACATAGCAACATGAAGAAGTGGAAGAAAGAAAAAAGTAGAAGCAGGACATAAAGGC
This sequence comes from Pandion haliaetus, assembly GCA_013401275.1. Classification (NCBI taxonomy): domain Eukaryota; kingdom Metazoa; phylum Chordata; class Aves; order Accipitriformes; family Pandionidae; genus Pandion; species Pandion haliaetus. Next base: position 101,403 of record VYZV01039905.1, on the reverse strand, counting down.
AGGTGTTGTGAGGGAACATACAGAAAGGAGGAGGGAAGAGATGGACAAAAACATTCCAAAGTTTCATGGCTTATTTCTGACTTTTTACCATTCACTGATAAAGCTGCTGTGGTTTTTTGGTTCCCCACTACACATGTATAGTCTCCAGCATCCTTTGGGTCCAGATCGTGGATCAGCAGCTCAGCCAATGTGCCCTCCTGCCTCATCCTGTACTTGTTACTTGGACGGAGAAGAGCATGCCCCTTCCTCCATTCCACGGGGACCTCTCTGCTCAGCTGGCATCGCAAGGTGGCGGTCCCACCTTCCACAGCTTCCACGCTTTTCAGCTCTTTGATGAGCGCAGGGACGGCTGAGGAATGAAGCATTCTCATTTTACTTTAGGAACAATATTACCAACTGGTGGCCTCATATGGGACTTAAAACCAAAATAAATTCTCTTGGCACAGCTAATAAGCTCTGACCTACATGCATTTCCAGGACTCTAATTTACAATAGCACACCATGAGTTTGGGAGGAAATAAAACCAGAACAATTATTTCCCAATAATTAGAATATCAAGGTAATTACCCTTCTGCTGCCCAAATGCTGATGGTCACAGACGCATGAAAAACTTGCAGAGAAGGTGCAGAAGAGAATTGCGTATTCTTTAACAAAACATGTAGCTAAGGCCTTTCTTACCTTCCAGCTTAGAGCTCAGACAAGCACCTCTGTCCAGAGCAGAAAGCAGAACAGTTATGTCAGAGGCAAGGAAAGATATCTTGTTATCAGGTATATTTGATATGTTTTAATGTGAAGTTATTGTCCTAGAAAACAGAGAACATAATGGACCCAGCCAGAGCTGCCTTTTGTTTGTACTGATCCTTTTTTTTCCCCCTGAATGCTCACTATAAATGCATGGGAGCTAGCAGGGCTGTGGCAAGAACAACAACAAATGGTCACAAGGAGGTGTCTAATTCCTACCATGGATTTTGACTTGGGCTGTGGTCTGCTGGTCTCCAGTGTCACAGGTGTATCTTCCCGCATCTTCTGGCTCTGCATTATGAATCACCAGCTCTGCCACTGTCCCCTTCTGCTTCATTTCATATTTGGCACTTGCCTGGAGTGTGGCTTCTCCCTTCTTCCACACCACGGTGGCATCGGTTTTTGTGAGTTCGCAGCGCAAAGAGACAGATTTCCCCTCTTCCATTTCCGTGTTCTCCAGGGCTTGTTTAAAAAGGACAGGCACAGCTAGAACACAGAACCAGGGATTAGGATGTGCCCTCTTGACCTGCTCTACAACAAACGCCCCATGATAGCTGTCACCTCTCAACACCAGTCCTTTTCCAAATGAGCCCTAGACCGTCCTTTGGCTGTGTGGCATCAAAGTGATACTGCTGGGGAGCAGGAAGAAATCTCTCCCCCAGATGTTATCACCTCACTGTGGATTCCTAGGAGTATGGGGGAAGTGTCGCTCATCTTTAATAAGGACCCCTTCAGAGGCCTCTGGGCATCCTCACCTTAAAAATTCCCTGCTGCTGCAGGGCTCTGAGATAGTATTCATGCCCCATAGCTCTCCTGCTTTCTGTTCCAGCACATACTACTTTTGCTATACTACTAAAGGTACTGTATTTTTTTAAGGGCTTTGGGGAGTTCAGATTGCATCTGAGAGACTTTAAAAAGGCTGTTTTGGGGGAGTTTGGGGGTCTAAACATTAATCAGTTGGCCACTTGCAATTTGCCAGGGACTGGACTTATGTTTTCTTGTTCTTGTGCTCCTATGCTCCTGGTCTCCATCCCTAACTCCCGTCTTAATCACAGCCACAAAGATACCTGTTAGGTCAGGAACTACAGCACAGAGTATAGAAAATGAACCCTCTGCACTTACTTATTTTCTGCTCAGTGGGAAGTCACAGATTTAAAGTCCCAGGCACATAACTTGAGATTACGTGAATGAAATATATAGAGGTGCCTACAAGTATGCAATTTTACTGTTAAATTTTACATATGAATTTGTAGATTGCACTGCCACAGTGCTGTGTGTTTGGGTTTTTTTAATAGAAGCTCTATTAAGCAATGCATTAAGAAAGCATGGTAATGTATCTAACTCTGCCTACCATTTACTTTCACCCGAGCAGTGGTCTTCTGTTCCCCAGTGCTGCAGGTATAGTCCCCAGAGTCTATCAATTTGACATCTCGAATAATGAGCTCTGCCACAGTACCATGCTGCTTAAATTCATACTTCTCGCTGGCATAGAGAACAGTGTCTCCTTTCATCCATTTCACTGGTGTATCAGGTTTGCTGAGCTCACAGGTCAGCTTGACTTGTTTTCCTTCTTTAGCTTCTTCATTTTGGAGCTCTTGCTTGAAAAGAACTGGTATTTCTGAAAAAGAATATTGCAAATGTTTAAGGAAACACACAAAAGATTGGAAATCAATTTTCCCTTTTGTTTCAGACTTTGTTATCGAGATAGAAAAACCACAGGAACGGAAAAGCACTAGCAAACAGTAAACAGATTCAGACAACTCACATCTGGCTTCCAGCACCCTACAGCAGCAAAAAAATATTTGAAACCATATGCTTATTTTCCTTTTAATCACTAACTGCACTTTCAAAGACATTGCTACTATTACAGTTGCCATTATTTACATTAGTGGCAAATACTGTACTGCTATTAATGATACAGCGTGTTGCAGATGGGTGGCCAGAGCTGGACCACTGGCACAAAAACCGTAAAACTTTACTGAGGTCAATTCACACATAACACAGAAGACACAAAGAAATGGCAAAGCACTTTCTGTCATGACCAGCAATATTGATTTCTCATTACAAAAAACCCCACAACATACTTTTATCCAACATGAATACAGAATTAAAACCAGCACAGAGCAAACACAGAGAGGAAAGTGCAGCTGTACATGAAAGGGTCCCTGTGGACATTCCTGTGCAGGCTCTGTCACAGCCTGGGACTCAAAGCTTTAAGGTGAGCTAGTGTAGGGAAGGCACTTATTGGGAAAAAAACTCCACTGAAATGTTTTCCCCTCAGATCATGAAAAAAAAAAAAAAAAATCAATTTCTTCCTGGCTTCTAAAGTCTTTTGAATATGCAAGTCAGCTACTGATTTGTGATACAGTGGTCCTGTGGTTATTGAGAAACTACAGCCTATCCTTCTGTTCCCATTTTACCTCTAGTTTGGGACATTCTGTGTTACATGGCTACTGACTTTTTTTT
>VYZV01039905.1:8143-76890 GCA_013401275.1 Pandion haliaetus | reverse complement strand
AAAAAAAATCACTTTTTCAAAGGCCTTGTCATAAAGCAGCAGCAGCTGGGGAATGGTAGAACTTTTACAGGATTTATTTTAATAGGCAATATTTTGGGTCGAGAGATTTGAAATTTCGTACTTGTGTTCCCAGTATAATTTCTGCTATAATTAATTGACCTAATTATGCTTTTCCCTGCTGAAAGCTTAGAGATGTATTGGAGGAAGAACCACTTTACCCATGACTTACTTATTTAAGTCTTCCACAAACATCTCCTCCTGGTCACAAATGAAAATAAATATTCAGCCACATCTATTATTGGTTTGAGCAGCTCAGTTGTTTTCAGGATCTGCTGCCATCTTAAGATCAGAACAGATGCTTATCTTTGGATGAAGCAACTTTTATACTGGAGTAAATCAACAGATTTTCACATAGCTATTCCTTATTTACGTTGCTCTGAAAGCAATCTCAAACGAAACAGTATCAGTCCAGCTTCATGTTTTTTAAATAAAGGTCCTCTAAGATCAGGCTTCTTAACCTAAAGTTGAGCACCAAATAGTAGTGGCTCAATTCCCCAGACTGTGAGCATTTAAAGAACTTCTACTGACCTCAATGTAAGCTCTAACACATTCCACTGAAAGGAGGACATTTGCCTAAATGCTAAAAAAATGGAGCATAATTTTAGACTTCTACTTTTAGAGTCTTGCTTTTGCTGTAGAGCAGTGTGAGAGCTCAGTGCTGTTTCAGCTGGAGGACTTGGGTGCAGAATACATTTAGTCTAGTGAGATTCTCATATACGGCTCCTTTCCTGCCGCATCTCACAACTAAGGCTTGGATGATCATATGCAAAAAGAATTCCCTGCTACAGTGAGCTGATTCCCCTTTTTGATCATGGTCCCTCTCAGATCACCTTGAGTTTCCATCACTGCAAGAAACTATCTAATTTCTTCAACAGAAGAGCTACTTTTTACAGTGACATTAAGCACAAGTGATGAGAATGCAGCTGGGTGACCGGGAAGCACAAAGCAAAATCCTCTCTCTCCATCAGAATAGGAAGTTTATAAACCAGAGACAGATATACATTAACTGTCAACACTGTTTTGTGCAAGCATTACCAGGACTACCCAATTACTTCCTATATAAACACTGTTCCATTATTTTTGGTTTTACCACTTGGCTATAGCAACAGTCAGTGCCTAAAAGCAGGTGTAACTGAATCTACAACCAACTGCTGAAACACCATGCTGGAAGGAAAAAGAGTATCATCCAGAGTCTGAAAAAAATGCCTTGGGGTGCAACATGTGAAAGAGAATGAAGCAGCAAACTGCCCCATACAGCACTGCATTCTTCCAACACATTGTGACTGTGGAAATGCTGTATTTCTTTATCTTCTGTGGACCCAGTTCAACCGATTTAACTGAATCTAGTTCTAAATCAGGAACATAGTCACACATGGTTCCTTGAATACTCAGACACTCTAGAAGGTAATTCAGTGCATCTAAGACTTTAAACACTCTGTGGAGGTATTTTCTTCTCTCTGTTAGCTACAGAAGGGGCTGAAAGTAATGTGCTAGGTTGAGGCTTCATGAATCCAAGACTAACCTACCAGCTGCTAGTCACTGCTAATGTCTGTTTTTTTCTAGTGCTATTGAGTTTGGAAAAAAAAGATGAGCAACTGCCAATAGAAACGATAACTGCCTCGTATTGGGATGCTAAAGCAGTGGGTTTTTGACAACTGTCAGCTAGGAAGATTTTGAAAATGAAGCTGTCTTATCAGTACATGGAAGTGATTTGACAAACCCTGCTCTGTATGAGGCAGTGTGTCATCAAGATTTGCTATCTTTGATTCCATCAGAAGACTGCAAGATTATAAGGCTGGAAAGACCTAGAAAAATCATCTAGCCCTTCCCTCCCGCTCTAGGACACGCTCAGCTTTTTACATCATCCCAGACAGATCTTTCACTAACCTTTTCTTAAACCCATGATGAAGGCTCCAAGAACCCTCCAGACAATGTATTCAGTCATCCAACCATTAAAAACCTTTTTTTATTGTATAACCTGGATCTTTCTTGTTGCGATTGAAGTCCATTATTTCCTATCATTATTTCCGCATGGAGAACAGATTGTTCCCTTCCACTTTATAACAGCCTTTTACGTACTTGAAGTCTGTTATCAACTCCTTCCTTACCTATTATTTATGACTTACACAGCACGAATTGGTGGCAGGGGTTTTACAGGCAAAATTAGTCCTTAAGTGCTTAAATCCTGTCTTCATCTATCCTGTAACAATCATGACAAAAGGATGTAGCAAAAAGGACAGAAGTACAACAGGGCTACAGCTGAGACACCATTAGCTTATTTGAAAGGGCAGCACCCTCAGATAGAAGATTTATTCTTGTAGGTTTTTTTAACCCTGACTGAATATAAAGAGACATTCTGAAAGAGGTGGTTTGCAGAGAAGAATTAGGGCAATGGATGGGCTGAAGAGGGAATGGTTTGCTAAAAGCCATACAAAGGAAAAAACAGAGCGTACCAGAGAGTGAGAAATTTCAGAGGAAAGAGGAGAATCAGGTAAGAAGCTTAACAGTCAACAGCATGACTGAAAGCTGGTGGGATGAGATGAAGGCAACAGCCACCAGCCACTCATTCTCTGTTTACTGACCTTACTTTCACCTCCTTTCAGTTATTTGACTGGTGGCCAAGCCCATGTGTCCCCGTGGCAGGTGGAGGGGGCAGTGACCATTATGATAATGGAAGAGACCAGAATCCACCTCTAAACGCTGTCCAGAGTATTTATAGAACTGGAGATCATTCAACTTACTTTCCACATTGATCTTGGCTTGGGTCTTGTCATCAGGACTCTCACAGCAGTAGAAGCCCCTGTCTGCAAAGGTGATGTCCTTAACCACCAAGGTATGCTTTGTTCCCTCAGCTTTGATCTCTATTTTTTCACTGGGCTTCAATATGATGCTGTTCCTCATCCACTTCACCTCTGCAGGCTTGGTGAGCTCTACCTCCAAGGTCACTGTGTCCCTCTCTTCAACTGATCTGGGCTCCAGTTTCTTCTTGAATGAGACTGAGGCCTCTGCCAAAGAAAAAGAAACATTAGTAGGAATGTAGAGGATCCAGAAAACAGGTTTTCAGAGAAAATTAAAATGGTGGCTCATGTATCTCCAGTCCCAATGCATTCTGGGCATCCCTATTTAATGATGCAAAAGCAGAATTTCCCTACTGCCAACATAATCAGTCAGAGGGAAAGCCACATAAAACAGCATGGGTCATAGCATCAGTGACAGCCTGTCAAAGGGGCATTATCGCCTCTTACCTCGGACTCTGAGATTGGCTGTGCTTTCGACACCCTCAGCATTGGCAGATATTTCAGCTGCATCTTCCAGTGTCAGATCAGTGATGGTGAGGCTGTGGTTGGTGTCCTTCTGCAAGATCACATACTTCTTGCTGGCTTCAATCTTGACACCATTCCTAAGCCAAGTGACCACGGCATCACTGGGAGAGACGGTGCACTTGAACACAGCCTCTTTTCCTTCCTCAGAGACCACGCTGTTGAGACTCGTAACGAATTTCACCACTCTGGGAGCTGATGGATAGGGATAAAACATTTAGGAGCATGTCTTTGAGACATGGCATGAGTACCTTCAATGAGCCAAAAGCTTCAATGATTTTATCAGAACCATCAATTTTTATTACTCGCAGTAAGCGATCACAATAATGGGTCATCATGTTTCCCATGTCCAAGTAAGTTTTGTGTATAAAGATGCCAGAAGAGAAAGGCAAACAAGGCGGGGGGGGGGGCATTATATCTTAGATTTGGGGTACTTAACTCCAGCCTCAAAAGCAATATGAAGGTCAATATGCCCACATATTAAGAGACCTGAGCTCAACAGGTCACAAAATCATTATATTCTTCACAAATAGAGATTTCACTGACACTGTGAGAGGAACTAGAGCGTTGTATTTTGCTGTCAATACAGGAGACAGCACAAACACATCAACAAACTCAACTTTGCAGACTTGTAACAGCTGAGGACAAAACCAAGGACCCCTCTACATTGTCACAATTAGAGACATACCTTTGGGGGTGATGGTAATGCTGCTCTTGTCATCTCTGGACTCGCAGGAGTACTCTCCCTCATCCTCAGCCCGGATCCCTGTTATTGTCAGGGTTCGTTTGACCCCTTCCTCGTGAATCTGGAAATGCCTGCTCGGCTTGATCTCAACTCCATTCCTGCGCCACACCACCTTCCCTTTGGCGTGGCTCACATCACAGGTCAAAGAGACGCTGCCTCCAATCTCGGCATTAACAGCTTCAAGTTTTTTGGCAAACTTCACTGGGATTTCTGAGATCCAGAAGAAGGAAAAATTATGAGAAAGGAAAAGATAAGAAACCAGTTCTAAGAAACTGGTTCCGGCCCACTTTAAAAGAACCAAACAAAAAACCCAACCCCAGAACATATTTGGGGATCAGGGTAGATAGAAACAAACCAGAAAGGTGGAAATTTAGGGAGATTCCTTTGATGTGGTATTTTAATAACACTATCATTCTGTAAAGCAAGAACAGTGTCTTAAAACATGATTGGGTATTGTCTTCCTTTCTTTCTAATCTTTTACCTGATGAGACCATGTGGTGTTTTTTCATCAGAGCCTGATTTGCCTGACTAAGTGTAAAAATCTGTATGGATGCATAAGCCCCAGCCACCGTTGTGTCTTCTGCCACTGGAGATGCAGCCAAGGCAGTCAGAGAAATCCAGGGTGTGATTTCTCTCATCCCAAAGGAGATATTTCAAGAGATCAGATGTATCATGACCTCTCCTCTGCAATGACTCCAAAGGGAACTGAGGGAGTGCATTGCAGCTGCAGACACCACTCATACTGGTGATGTCTGCCTGAAGAGAAAGGAGCAGGCCTTTGCTGTGGGACATCACCTGTCTCATCTCCATCTGTGGACCAGCTGTACTTCTTCCTTCTTGTCAATTTATAGCCTTAGCCTTGACTAGGGAACAGCATCCCAGGTGCACCATCCCACGAACAGAGGAGGATACAATTCAGGTCCTGTTTCCCTGTGTGACCAACTCACAAATCTTCTCCTCACACAACATCCCTCTACACCCCCATCAGCTTTGTCAGGCTGGTGAGCAGAGTGGGGAAAAGCTAAGGCTCTGCCATGCCCCAGCTGCTGGGGTTAGGAGGAGAGAGACCGTGATGAGAGTAGGGAGCAGACACCACGAGAAGCACCCATCGCAGGCTTCCTTGCTCCCCCGAGTGGCCAGCAAAGGACAAAAAGTGGGTATTTGGAAGGAGAACTTTGCTGGCCCATGGTGGGGCAGCCACAGCAGCTGCAACAGCAATTCAAGCCTTGAGGTTGGAACAGTTTTAGAGAGAGTTTGGACTTCACCTCCATCCTACCATGAGAGGAGAATAGCTGTTGGGCTGGGACATGACCTGTGTGCTGCTCTCTGCTCACCTTTCACCTGTACTTTGAATTCCTGCTTGTCACTCTTTGTCTGGCAAGTGTACACAGCAGTGTCTGTGCTCTCAGCCAGGTTCACCATCAGGGTCCTGGATGCCTCCTCACTCTTGATCTCATATTTCTTGCTCGCCTTGATTTCTGTTCCATCCTTGAACCATTTTACTGCAGCAGTTTCGGGTGTTACTGAAGTAGTCAGTGTGATGCTTTCATGTTCTTGAACAATGAGAGGCTCTTTCTGGACAACTTTCTTTTTAAATTTAGCCTCTGGTTCTAGGAAAGGCATTAAAATAGGAAAATTAATAACTTAATGCTCAAAACCTTAACACAGCAGTTTTCTATTACTCTCTCTTCATGACTCACAGCACCAGCTCATCCATAATCTGTGATAATCCAAGGAATATGGCTGAATATTTGTGGCTGGTATAATCTTTTGCTGAGCAGGGAGAAAGAAAATGATCTGTCAGGCAAGACAGAGCTTCTACTTAGAAGAGAAGCAAAGGAAAGGAAATGCAAATATACATTTTATCTGCTGCCCACAAAATGCTTGTCTCTTAGAAGTAAAATGACCTGTATAATTCTTTTCTTTCCCATTTTTAGGATTTTAGATCAAATTAAGAAGAAATATTAATGTGCTAAACCTGAATTTATGGCTTGTTTTCTGTTTGCTCTACCACCCTTCTCTTGGCCTCTTCTCTATCTTGTACAACACTTTGTTGCAGCAGACCAGCTTTTCTTAGTCACCGTTCTCCATAGCTCTCTTGCTGCTCTTCAAAACTTCCCACTTTCAACTCTCCATCAGTGTAACAGATTGGGTGATAGGGTATGTGAAGGAGATAAGCAAAAAACTATATCACATTTTCATAGCCAAAAAAAGTCTTCAGCCAGATTTCCCACCTCTACACTGTTAAATTAAAAAGGCCAAAATACTGTGTGATGTAGTTCACTGATGTTGCTTCAGGGGAAATGGTGGCTGCACCGTGGCTGCTGGGTAGGGAATATACAGTTTTCCTCTAAGCCACACAGATTGCTGCTTAGCACCTCAAAGTGAGTACTCACCAGTTGGTTCCAACTTGAAAGTCAGCTTCTGGCCTGCAGCCTCACAGATGTATTCTCCAGCATCTTTCTTCTCCAGCTGCTCTATAACCAGGCGCCGGGTTTTGCCCGCACTTTCTATTTTGAATTTTCTAGAGGAAATGAGCAGTCTTCCATCCTTATACCATTTCACCTCGGTTGCATCCTGTGCTACCTCACAGCTGAGGGTGGCACTTTCTGTCAGGACAGCGTTCACCTCCTTCTGGACCTTTTCCTGGTTTATAAATGCAGGTTTTGGCTCTGAGTGCAGAAAAGGAAGAAAATATTGAGAGATTAAAGTGAGATCAATCTTACAGATTTCTGTGCACAGGTTTGGAAAATATTTAGGTTGTCACTTGCCAAAACTGATTGCCTTCCCTGGCGTTATCTACCCTTCCGTGTGACCGAATCGCCATGTGGAAAAAAGGGAAGTAAGAGCTTAGGAATGGAAAGGACCAAGAGGGTCCTTGACATCAATCCTATGGTTGCAAGCCACCGTGCAAAAAATATTTAATTTGAAAGTTCCCAAAGAGCATCTGTCCCGAATATCACCAAAAGCTCCCAAATTCCTTTTACTTAAGATCTAGGACACAAATATAGCAGTATGGGCTCCTGGAACAGACTCTTCATGGTCTCTTCCACTGTCACAAATGTGACTGTCGAAGGGGCAAAAGAAATATGGTCTCCCAACAATGCTCAGGTAGGTCAGGATCACAGCTGGCAAGGTACCCAAGATTGTTGCAAAGTCAACACTCTCTTTAGCATCACATGCTTAAAGCAGTTCAGGCACCTTGTGAATCCTGTTCCAAAAGACCAATTGCTGGGAAACGTTCATGACAAAGGGACATTTAGCACCTGGCAGAAGTAGTAAGGCACTCAGAAGGCTGAGATCTCAAACACATAACGGCTCAAATTCAGAAGAAGTGCTGAGCTTTCAACCAATCTTGAGGCATGCCGCTGCTGAAATTGCAAGTCACAAAACATATTCCAGCCTCTCAGTTGTCAGGAATGGGATCAGAAGTCTAACAAGAAAAGGATTTTTGCATGGCTCTTTCCTTTCAAGAGGTTCAGTGCTCAAGAATCACCCTTTGGGACGCAAGGAATGAGAGAGATCTGAATATTATGTTAATTATTATTTCTGTAATATTTATACCTGCAAATATGATTGTATAGACAGACTGAGATAGGCATTTGTGCCATGTTAAAACCAAATATTCCCATTTCTACAAATCCAGGCAAGAAGGTACAGAAAGCAGGTAAAATCTACAGGCTGCAACAAAGCCCGGACTACCGTATCTGAGTCATACTGTAATAATTACTACAGTTATTATCATCTCCTGTAATTCAGGGAATGTATATCTTACCTGTGACATTGATCTTGAAGGTGAGTTTCTGGCCAGCAGCCTCGCAGGTGTACTCCCCAGCGTCTTTCTTCTCCACCTGACCCACCACCAGACGACGCAATTTGCCCTCTGACTCCACCTTGAGCTTCTTGCTCGAGGTGATCAGTTTCCCCTCCTTGTACCATCTCACATCGGTCTTCTCCTGGGCCACCTTGCAGCTCAGCGTGGCGTTTTCTGATAGTGCAGCTTTCACCTCTTTCTGCACTTTGTCCTTGTTGATAAAGGCATCCTCTGCCTCTGCGGGGTGGGAGAAGAAGTTTGAAAACCACAGGTATGTTCACGGTGCCCAGAATGTTCGCAACCAAATGCAAAATCCTGCTTGCAAGAAGTTCCCACAGCTCTCACCCACAGCTAGGATACACTCAGGCAGGACGTGGCCCTCTGTGCAGCCTGAGGGCAACACAGCAGCCTTTTCTGAGCAAAAGGAACCAACGCCCCAGGAGTTAAGGTTCTGCCCATCCCTACGGATCCACAAGAAAGCTGACCTTTTGTTCCATAATGTAGTGCACGTCTCAGAATCCAATCTCATCCACCACTGGGACCCATAGGTAAGCCTTGCCACTCTAGGTACTTCTGGAGCATCATGCCAGACCCGTTTCCCTACACATCTGGGAGCTGGCCCTACCTTCATTCGTATAAACCACAACCGCAGATGCAAAGGACTGCTGAGTGGGATTCATCCCACAGAAGACCACTAGCTATAGGCATCTGTGTGACAGCGGATGCACGCAAGCTGGTTGCCTGATCTCCCTCACTACTCGGTGAAGACCCAGGCTACGCAGACCCTGGAGCCTAGAGAGTGATCCACTTTGCTCTCTAGTAAAGGGACTCATGGAGCTTTCTGTGACGAGAACCAACATCTCCCACCTGTGATGACAAGCTTGAAGGTGACTTTCTGGCCAGCAGCCTCGCAGGTGTACTCCCCAGCATCTTTCTTCTCCACCTGACCCACCACCAGACGACGCAATTTGCCCTCCGACTCCACCTTGAACTTCTTGCTCGAGGTGATCAGTTTCCCCTCCTTGTACCATCTCACATCGGTCTTCTCCTGGGCCACCTCACAGCTCAGCATGGCATTTTGTGTCAGTACAGCCTTCACCTCCTTTTGTACCTTGTCCTTGTTTGTAAACACAACTTCTGGCTCTGATAGAGAGAAATTCAGAGTGTCTCCAAGATATGATGTTGCCCAATCCCCTTATCATGGCTTACAGATAACACTGGAAACTAAGCCTCTGACATGACAATACACATCTAAAGCTATCGGAAGAACAGGAAAACTTTTTTGTGGTGGGTTTTTTGTTTGTTGTTTGGTTTTTTTAAATCTTTTTGTGGCTTTGTCCCAGATCACCCAAAGATTAGTATATCAAAGGCAATGAGCTAGAAGATCATCTTTACTGTTTGTAAGAGAGTTGTATGGCCGGGTCCAGTCAAGGCAGGATACATTTTGATTGAGGTTGAGTGCAAAGCAACAAATTTTTAGAGGCAGGGTCTGTCCTGTGCTGTGTCTCAGGCCCATATTGTTGATTTGTTTTGTTCTCAATAGCTGCCTCTGGTGCCTCTTAGGTCATTTTGTTAAGTGAGAAGGGTGCTAGACCAGGACTGACATGTTCAGGACTATGTTATTACTTCTTATGCAACCTTGAGAAAAGCTCAGCTTATCTTACATCCTTATATCCAAATGGTGAAGTCCCCTTGTTCACCAGAAGACACCATAGTCATAACACTTCAAAGAGGATCAGGAGGTAGGGAGGGAGTTGGAAAGCTGAATCCATTCTGCAACTCTACAGCCCCAGTAGGCAAATGCATCTGGAATGAGTCTCCATGACAATTTCTTTCCCTAGTTGCCATTTACCTGACACCTTAGAGAAATTAGCATATATCAACCCTTACTGCCATATTCAATCCCCCAGGCTGAAATGAGCCCTTCCAAGAAAAAGAAAAAGAGGGCAGACATTGCACAGACACACAGCCACTCTCCACCATGACCCTGCTCTTAAATGCACTGATAATCATCTGCGGTGCAGATTTGTTCTCATTGCACCAACATGTGAAGATGGAGATGTGCAACCAGTACTTTCTTTTTCACAGTCCTTTCCCTGCAGCAATGGGTAGCTCCCAAAGTTTTTCCAAGGATGCAGCTCCCTGTTTTAAGGGTTTTATAAAGTTTTACATAGAAGATATAGAGAACTGCATTTATAACACTTTGACCCATTTCCACATCAGAGCTAGTCCATTCCAATGATGTTCACCAAAAGTTTCAAACATAACAGGAAAAACTCTTATGAAATACAATTTAGAAAAAAGAATATTCTGAAGTAGGAATGATGAGCCAAAGAATCTTCTCTTACCTGTGACATCAATCTTGAAGGTGAGTTTCTGGCCAGCAGCCTCGCAGGTGTACTCCCCAGCGTCTTTCTTCTCCACCTGACCCACCACCAGACGACGCAATTTGCCCTCTGACTCCACCTTGAGCTTCTTGCTCGAGGTGATCAGTTTCCCCTCCTTGTACCATCTCACATCGGTCTTCTCCTGGGCCACCTCGCAGCTCAGCGTGGCGTTTTCTGATAGTGCAGCTTTCACCTCTTTCTGCACTTTGTCCTTGTTGATAAAGGCATCCTCTGCCTCTGCGGGGTGGGAGAAGAAGTTTGAAAACCACAGGTATGCTCACGGTGCCCAGAATGTTCGCAACCAAATGCAAAATCCTGCTTGCAAGAAGTTCCCACAGCTCTCACCCACAGCTAGGATACACTCAGGCAGGACGTGGCCCTCTGTGCAGCCTGAGGGCAACACAGCAGCCTTTTCTGAGCAAAAGGAACCAACGCCCCAGGAGTTAAGGTTCTGCCCATCCCTACGGATCCACAAGAAAGCTGACCTTTTGTTCCATAATGTAGTGCACGTCTCAGAATCCAATCTCATCCACCACTGGGACCCATAGGTAAGCCTTGCCACTCTAGGTACTTCTGGAGCATCATGCCAGACCCGTTTCCCTACACATCTGGGAGCTGGCCCTACCTTCATTCGTATAAACCACAACCGCAGATGCAAAGGACTGCTGAGTGGGATTCATCCCACAGAAGACCACTAGCTATAGGCATCTGTGTGACAGCGGATGCACACAAGCTGGTTGCCTGATCTCCCTCACTACTCGGTGAAGACCCAGGCTACGCAGACCTTGGAGCCTAGAGAGTGATCCACTTTGCTCTCTAGTAAAGGGACTCATGGAGCTTTCTGTGACGAGAACCAACATCTCCCACCTGTGATGACAAGCTTGAAGGTGACTTTCTGGCCAGCAGCCTCGCAGGTGTACTCCCCAGCATCTTTCTTCTCCACCTGACCCACCACCAGACGACGCAATTTGCCCTCCGACTCCACCTTGAACTTCTTGCTCGAGGTGATCAGTTTCCCCTCCTTGTACCATTTCACATTGGTCTTCTCCTGGGCCACCTCGCAGCTCAGCGTGGCGTTTTCTGATAGTGCAGCTTTCACCTCTTTCTGCACCTTCTCCTTGTTGATGAAAGCATCTTCTGCCTCTGGAATTAAAGAGTACAGGGGCAGATTTAGAAAACTAATCTTTCACACATACCCCTCTTCCCAAACACACATATCAGTCTTTGTATTGTGGTGCTGAAATGGATTTCCCATTCACATTCCCTGCCAACACCGTCAACTGACTTGTTAACGTTTGAATTACATCAGGTGCCAGTTAAGGACTCCTTTACTGGTAGTCCAAGACAGCTTATGTGGCCCCAAAATTGCTTTCATTTCCACTATCATTGCCCAAAATCTTCAGAAAAGAAGTTCACATATCCCAGTGTCTAGCAGCCCACCAGTGGATGCAGTCTGTAAGAAGTCTGTTTGCTGTAAGAGGACAAGCATTACATTGTCCAAACAACCCAAGAGCTGCAATTTGCTTTGCCAGCAAGAGCAAAGCTAGTCTTGGGAAACAAACTCTGTGAGCTATTCTGTCTGTATCTATTTCCCAAATGTTCTAAAGATATGGTATCCGAGAGCTATGTTTCTCTAACTAATGGAAATTAGCCAGCTCCCATCGTATTTGCTTTGCACTGCTCCATGCCAGAATCAAAAAGCAATCTAGTACATGAACTCCTCAATTTGCTTTAAATTCATCAACATCCAACTGAGGGATGTCAAGGTTAAAACCTATCCTTGCTAATATCATGGTGAAAAGACCTGGTTTTGTCAGCTACTGCTTCTTAGAATAGTTCTAGTATTTCCTTTCAGTTGACAAGGCCCATAATAAAAAGGTTTCATCCATAATAAAGAGACATTTTATGGAAGGAAGGAGCATTCACGAGAGAACACATGTGCTGAGATTTGCTGTGTCCTTTAATTTCTCCTGCAATTATTGAATTCTCATTTTGCTATCAGTGCATCTTCACCAGATTCCCAGGGAAATTCCCTGATGATCATCAGCCTGCCCTGGGCTTGGGCTACAGGAATCCATGGCATTCTTCATTTTCAAAGAAGGTAGACAGGTCTAGTAGTGTGAACACAACTGCATGAGTAAACCAGCAAAATTTAAATGCTGGCTCAGTCACCGCCTGCTGAGATGGAATTTGCCAAGCCACATAACTTTCCTCTACTTCAGTTTTTCAGGATGTAAAACAGGGATGCAGCAAATTCACTCACCCGTGACATCAAGCTTGAAGGTGACTTTCTGGCCAGCAGCCTCGCAGGTGTACTCCCCAGCATCTTTCTTCTCCACCTGACCCACCACCAGACGACGCAATTTGCCCTCTGACTCCACCTTGAACTTCTTGCTCGAGGTGATCAGTTTCCCCTCCTTGTACCATTTCACATTGGTCTTCTCCTGGGCCACCTCACAGCTCAGCGTGGCATTTTCTGATAGTGCAGCTTTCACCTCCTTTTGCATTTTGTCTTTGTGTTCAAATACATCATCTGCAGGATTGGAAAGAAGGAAAAATCTAGAAAAAAAGCCCATGAAAATGAAAGCTTTGCCTCCAAGATCATATGGTATTAGGTTTTCAATGGGAGATCACCTGGTAGATTACAGTTTAAATAAAGAAGCTGTAAAATGAAAAAGGCTAACAGAGTCAGTGTTAAGCAAATGCTTAAGGAAGCACTGGCAAGAACAGCTGGCTTCCAGGTAGCACAGTTTCTAGCTGCTGCTCATTTGGGCAGCAAGAATTGCCATGCCTAATATTTAGGCTTGCACCAGCTTTCCTGCACACACTCTGGAGGGTCACTCTCTGCAGACAAGCGGGATGGGCTCTCTTGGGGAAGCAGGGCATGTTTTGTTCACTTGCAGAGAAGACTGGGCTGCATATTCATAGTAAACAGGACATACTCCAGACAGGATCCTTCATTTGCCAATTCTCTCCCTGTATTTGGGTCCAAGTAATCAGGAGAAAACAATATCGCTTATGATATAGGTGCATAACAACTAGAGTACCTTCACAAAGATTTATATGGAGTTCTGCCATTATGGAACAGCATCACTTCCCAAATATATTCTATGGAACATGTGCTACTAATAGCACAAAATCACAGTCATAAAATAAGATAGGTTAGGAGTGATTTCTGGAGGTCATCCAGTCCCACTTCCCCACTCAGAGCAGATAAAATTACATCAAGTTACTCAGAGCCATGTCCCATTGAGTTCTGAATATCTCCAGCGATGGAGATCCTACAACCCCAAGGCTCCTGTTCCAGAGCTTGACCACCCTCATGGTACAAGTTTTTCCTAATATCTTTTCAGAATTGCCCATGTTCCAAGTTGTATACTTTGCCTCTTCTCCTTTCACCGTGCATCTTTGAGAAGAACGTGGAGCTGTGGACTCTATATGCTTCCATTAGATAGTTGCAGGCTGCAATAAAAGCTGCCTCTAGCTTCTCTTCCTTAGGCTCAACAAATCCAGTTCTCCCAGTCTCTCCTCATATGATGTGCTCCAGCCCCCTAATCATCTTGGTTGCCTCCACTGGAGCTGTGCCAGTAGCATCTTGGATTTCCAATGCAATAGCTGTCAGATTCTCCAGTCAAACAGACATTGAATTAAGAACACTAATTTTATTTTAGGCTTGGTTTTGGTAAATTCCAAGGACATCATTTTAGAAGCTGGTTATGGGAAATAATGTTGGATATAGGGATTGTAAGATGATCTAGTCTACAGTAAATAGAAAAATTGACAAAAGTATCTCTGTAACACAATTCATACAAGTTTGCTAGTTCATGAGAACTGACTCTTGAAGATTAGATGAACAATTTGTTCAAGACTCAGTGTGGGACCTGGTATTTTTGCATGAAGGTATTCAGTATCTATACCTCACCCAGCAGAAGAAGAGGAAGGAAAGGATTAGCAAGGCCAGCTAAACTATATATAAATAGTCTTTAAAATCCTTTAAAAGACAAAGCACAAATAAGGAATGGAAAAAAGGACAACTCTACCAGAAAGCTGTGTCTCTGGGGTCTGGCACTGTAGTAATAAAGCAGGATTTGCCAAATTAGTCAGGCCGGATCCGAGCTCGTGAAGAGGAGCTACCAAACGATCCTCTAGCACCAGAAATATACATAGACAAGGGAAGAAGTGGGGCCATAATGCAAAGAGTGTGGGTTTCATGTTTCAGAGCTCTTGATATCACATTTCTGAAGAAAACAAGCCAATACTCCTAGAAAATGTTCTCCTACAGACTAATTTGTTCATTTTGGCTCTCACCCTCACTCTATGTAGTTATGTTGCCCTTCAGTACAAAGCAATGGAGGTTACAAAAGCAGGCTGAGTGCAGGACTCCTAAGCTCACACCTTATGTTCTTTCCTAGGCAACTCTCTCCAGTGAAAACTTTCAGTTGGTTGAATTTCCCTCAGGGGAATGGTATGTCTTACACAAAGTCTAGTTGGTACTCCTGCTCAGTTTTATCTTTAATCAAGAGCAAGATAAAAAAAAAATGGGTGATCTATGGTTAAGGCACAGAGGGTCAGAAGATCTCTTTTCCAGTTGTAGTTCTACAGCATACTTCCTCAGCAGTCTTGAACAAGAACCCAAATGGGTCCCACCATTTCTGCCTTTAAAGTGACCAGTAAATCTCTCAGTGGCAAGAGGGAGCCTATTCTTTGCTCTTCTTTCCTGTATTTAACCATTTGCAAAATCTGAGCAATGGCCTCTCTTTGGCAGCAATGGGCTTGGGCAACACTCATCTGTATCTTGCAGACAAAATGCCTGTCCCCGTTTCCATGGTACCCAAGTATCTCAAACCCTGCGATATGAAAAATACTTCCATGAGGTAAGACACTCTTCTTATCCCTATTTACAGAGAGAATGTGAGATGCAGAGAAGGATGGTGATAGTGAGGTCCCTCCCTACATCAACCTGCAGAGGATGGTGCCATTTTCCAAAAAAGTGAATGCCCAGTGTCCAAGCCATAGGATTTTCTCCCATGAATACGACTGTTTCTCAGAAGCCCTGCTTTTAAAGCAGGCCAATCTATGAGTTTTCATCCAAAAGTCTCATGCAGCCCACTATTATTACTGTCAACAGATTTCCTTGCTCACAGACAGACCTTTGGGCTAAGTTGCAAGCACAGACAACTGCTGAGAACATTTTAGTGCCTTGTTGCATCCAGCAGAGGCTAAAGTTTTGGTCCCAGGTGAGAAAATCCTTCCGCAGGAAGCTAAGAAGAACTCTTCCTTCAAACAGTGTGATAAGGTCCTTTCTTAATTTCTGCCTTTCACCGTTTCATTTATAATCCACTACAATTTTTTCCAACAGCTTTTGCTACCAAAGGCATTCGTTGTTTGATCTAAAATAATTATCTCAGTCTTATCCTGTGCTATTCCTACAATCTGCATAGAGCTATAGAAAAAAGTCACATAACTGAGCCATGAAGTAAGTACTACCACAGTTTTTCTGGCGCAAAGGAGAGTTGCCAAACACAAAGGAGAGTGAACAGATTTGTCTCCAATTTCCTTGTAGGGTCACTCCCCAGCGATATATACCACAGAATGCAGACATGGCAGAGCAAGCAGAATGAAAATCAATAAGCTTGTACCTCAGCAAGACCCACAGCTGGCAGTCATGTGAATATCAATGTTATAATATCATGCTTTTACTCAGGCTACACTGGGAACAGGCCAGCCACAAACCACCTCCAGTGCGGAAGAAAACCACATTCATAGCTGTGTCCAAAATAAAAACCTCAGAGGTATGACTGGTGCACCAGGCTGCATATATGCACACACTCCTGAATAGACATGGTTCCATTCTAATGTTGGGTGACTCCATTTGAAGAAAGAAAAGGGCAAATCTTTCCAGCAAATCCAACTGTATTGTCCGGCATCACTTCCTGGGATTGCATGTATCTTTAAAGCTTTCTTCTGGTCCACAATCAGAAAAAAAATACCTACATCAAATTTAGGTATACTTTCCTCACAACACTTTCAAGCAAGACAGAAGAAAGGAAGATGAGGAAGGAAATACTGAGTAATATTTTCCACAAAAATAACTAGCAGCAAGGACAAAAATGTATACATTGATGATTCACCAACATACACAAACTACTGGACACTGATTGGAGCTCACACTCGAAATCGTACGTATGCTGCGATTCCTCATGAAGTCATATTGGCAAATTCTCTCAGCAAAGCCATGTCTTGCATAGATGTGGCAGAAGGAAATTCTGTGCCAGCAGACACAAAAACTACAGATTCTCAGAGTGGAACTACAGACTCCTAAAGAATGGAAGGATTGTTTTATGCTTGTCTTGTTCTTACACTTTTTCTTAATAAACATTCCTGGTAACAATGAGACAAAGACTACTGGCTTAAGTGGACTTTTCTCTTTCTCAAAACATCCAAACACATCTTTCATACTGAACATTAAAAATAACCACTTAAGATCTGTAGCAGACCTATATAGACCAAGGCTGGAAGTTAATCTATGTCACGAGGAAACTTGCTTTATAGCTACAACAACAAAATATATAATCAGAAAAACCCTCACCTGTGATGTCAAGCTTGAAGGTGAGTTTCTGGCCAGCAGCCTCGCAGGTGTACTCCCCAGAGTCTTTCTTCTCCACCTGACCCACCACCAGACGACGCAATTTGCCCTCTGACTCCACCTTGAGCTTCTTGCTCGAGGTGATCAGTTTCCCCTCCTTGTACCATCTCACATCGGTCTTCTCCTGGGCCACCTCGCAGCTCAGCGTGGCGTTTTCTGATAGTGCAGCTTTCACCTCTTTCTGCACTTTGTCCTTGTTGATAAAGGCATCCTCTGCCTCTGCGGGGTGGGAGAAGAAGTTTGAAAACCACAGGTATGTTCACGGTGCCCAGAATGTTCGCAACCAAATGCAAAATCCTGCTTGCAAGAAGTTCCCACAGCTCTCACCCACAGCTAGGATACACTCAGGCAGGACGTGGCCCTCTGTGCAGCCTGAGGGCAACACAGCAGCCTTTTCTGAGCAAAAGGAACCAACGCCCCAGGAGTTAAGGTTCTGCCCATCCCTACGGATCCACAAGAAAGCTGACCTTTTGTTCCATAATGTAGTGCACGTCTCAGAATCCAATCTCATCCACCACTGGGACCCATAGGTAAGCCTTGCCACTCTAGGTACTTCTGGAGCATCATGCCAGACCCGTTTCCCTACACATCTGGGAGCTGGCCCTACCTTCATTCGTATAAACCACAACCGCAGATGCAAAGGACTGCTGAGTGGGATTCATCCCACAGAAGACCACTAGCTATAGGCATCTGTGTGACAGCGGATGCACGCAAGCTGGTTGCCTGATCTCCCTCACTACTCGGTGAAGACCCAGGCTACGCAGACCCTGGAGCCTAGAGAGTGATCCACTTTGCTCTCTAGTAAAGGGACTCATGGAGCTTTCTGTGACGAGAACCAACATCTCCCACCTGTGATGACAAGCTTGAAGGTGACTTTCTGGCCAGCAGCCTCGCAGGTGTACTCCCCAGCGTCTTTCTTCTCCACCTGACCCACCACCAGACGACGCAATTTGCCCTCCGACTCCACCTTGAACTTCTTGCTCGAGGTGATCAGTTTCCCCTCCTTGTACCATTTCACATTGGTCTTCTCCTGGGCCACCTCGCAGCTCAGCGTGGCGTTTTCTGATAGTGCAGCTTTCACCTCTTTCTGCACCTTCTCCTTGTTGATGAAAGCATCTTCTGCCTCTGGAATTGGGAAACATGAGGGAAAAAATACATAAGATATACACAGCTTCCAGCTAGAAGATATTACACATATTTTGTGTAGGTGCTCTACAGGATCATTTCTTGAAAGTAACATTGCTTTGCAGTTCTTTTTATCACATAGATCAATGCACCCTCAAAACCTAGTCCATATAATTATCATACCTCTCTGACTAGTCTTCACGAACAGCTCGATCGCCTCATTTTCAAATTTCTTATAATGAAGACAAAGATAAATGTCCCCCTTTATGTCTTTATCATATTTCTACACACCACATTTGGAACTAGCCAAACATAGCACAATTATGCGTTGCCACGTTCACTATCACATTATTTACAGGAATTTACCAACATCTTGGTATTTTAGAATAAGACTGGGTTTTTCAGAAAATGTCTTGTAACTCAATCCCAAAGAAATTACAAAGATAGTTCTTAACATGGAACAGTACTTGGCCTATATTATACATAAAACTGGCCTATAAAATTTGAAGTATACATTTTTTTTCCTCAAAAATCTCAAATTTTTCAGAAAACTGGCTCTAGGGAATGTTCTCCTATACTTAAACAACAAGAATACAGGGCTTAAAGTCACTTTCTTCCCCAGTACCACTTAGAACTTCCATCTCAACAAGTGGAGTTGGCACAAAAAGGATATCTTGTGTAATTAGTAGTTAGTTAGGTATATGCATTGAAAAGATTCAATTGCCACCTTGCTAAGTAGGACTGACTGATAAATTGCATCTTTTACAGACTAATTTATGGATTCTTTTACCTGGTTCTCCTTATCCCAACAACTGATGGGGTCATTGTTAGCCTTTATATTAGTACACACTTGAGATGTGGGAGGACAAATAGACCCTAAATAAATGGGCTGCCACATTTTTCCCACTGATTCACCCTAAGAAATAACTGCACAAGAAGAGTAAAGCATTTGTGTTATGTCTACTTGATGGACATCACATAGGAACAACCACCCAGTGTTTAGCATGGGCTGCCTTTGCCTGTTTGCATCCCAGGTACGTACTTGAGCATTGAATCCATGATTTCACTGCTACAGAAGCACAGGCTCCAAAGATAAATGCTGGACTAGAAAGCGTATGGGTTTGCCCTTGCCCTTCAGTGGCAGTACAAGCATGGAAGAAGAAAATTCATCCAGCTAGCTTCAGGCATCCAGTTTACCTGGCTAGGGTGACCTAGGAGGCTCTTGGCTCTCAGCTCTTCCTGGCAATCTTGACGAACGCCTTCCATAACCTGTGCTACTGCCTTCCTCCCCCCAGTCACTCTCCGCAGCCTCCTAGTGCTGTCTTTTACTCCTCCTTAATTACTTTCTCCTCTGCATACCGTCCCTGTCATGTCTGTACTCTGAGTGGCAGCAGCTGCCTGGGAGGGTATGGATTAGGGGTAAGTTCAGGTCAAGTTCCTGCACTGCTGAGCATGGCACTACTTGTAGTCCTGGGAGCTGCATCGTAGGCTCGCCATCAATATTGCACAGTCCATGGAAAGAGAGGGGTCCTGCAGGGAGCAAGCTGAAGCAGGAACCCAGTTTATATGATTTAAATTTGAGCTCCTCTGTTTGTATTGGCTGCAGAAAGGGTGTAAGGAGGCGTCATTGTCATTAAGGCGTCGTTAACAAGGCAGCATACATGGCGTATGCTGGGTGATGCAAAACTCCTCAAAGGCACATGTCAGCCCGCTGCAGATTAAGCAGCATTTTGATATCTAAAAGAGCTCAAGCACAGACCATGGTTTGCATTCAAAATAGTTTGCAAAATATAAACATTTCAGCTTCCATCTACAACTTGGTCTGTGAATATGCAGGGTGCACTATACAAATGAGTGACAAACCAGACTACAAATGGGTGCTGTATTTAAAACGACAAGTTAGCAGAGCAGGAATATTCCAGATGGGTTATTCACTTGTCCTCTGCATGCATTCTTGCCCTTTAATATAAAACTTTTTTATAGTGATAGGAAATGTGACCAAATCTTTTAATCAGCTTACAAAGTGATTTACATTAGCCAGTAGTTTGCCTCAGAAACATATTTTAAAGTTAAACAAGTATTCGGATGACATTTCCAACCTCAGCTGCAGTTGGCTAGTAAGGTTCCACTGAAACTGAAGAAAAGCATTTTCAGGACACACAGCTTTGACCCATTTCAAATAAGGATTTCACTGTATACCATGATTCTTGAAATAATGAGATTGCAGAATCAGCTCTTTTGGCTACATATCTAGCTCAGTCACAAGGTGTGCAGCCGCTGGTTCTGTTAATATTAAGCCAAAAAGCCATAGCTGCATCCCAATACTCAACACGGAGCATCTAACCTTCAGGCTGTCCTTAAATAGGGAAGGTTTTGTACTACCAGTGGAGCCCTGGAGTGCAGGAACCCTGAAAAGCTTTCTGAGTGCAATGGTAACAGGATAAATTAAGACTCAGAAAGCCACTGCACTTTAGGATAATCTAGTAAGATGAGGATTTCTGCAGCAAAAGAGCCAACCACTCAGAGTACTCATAATCCCTCCTGACTTTCACACTAGATCATTTTCCAGTGAGTGCTGGACTTGCATGTCACGTTACAGTTGTACACATGAGAAATACAGCAACGGTAGCTAGGCAAGAGCTCTCCACTTACGACAGAGGGGGAAAGGTGTTATATTACCCTGTGCAGCCGTGAAGTCATCAGTTTTGAAAGAGAACTGAAAACCTTTGGTTTCTGAGGCAGACAGCTAAGAATAGCCCTCAGCTAGAAAAATTCAACTGTAAAAGCACTAAATTTCTGTCTTTTCTGTCTACACCTCTGCAGTAATGTGTGAACTGGTTTCAGCAGCTGAGCATGAACTTGGTTTATACAAATGGTCTTTCTATCAATGTCCATGTTGCATTTTCTCTGAAAGATGCCTCTCAAATCTAGCCTCACTGTAATCCATCCTTCACTGAAACTGCTTGTTCCCTGAGCCAAAAGCACGAGCTACACAATTAATGAAAAACAGCCAAAGTGCCCCAACTCACACACTGTGCACCCCACGCAGAGTGGGGACACATAACAGCTGATGGCTTATAATTTATGCTATGGGGAGCAGCAAAGCTTTTTGTTGTAGCAGCAGTTGCACATTGCACATAGAAGATGGAGAGAGCAGGATGCCCCAAGCCAGAGGGAGAGCAATAAAGACTGCAGCCTTTACAAGGGAACAGTACTTGAGCTATGCCCTGTAAGGACTTCAAGTCTCCAGCACGGCTGCGAGCAGGGAAGTCAATAGACTCCAAATGCAGTTGCTCTTCTACATAGCTGATCAAATGCCAGCCCTCTGCCAGCATTATGGTCCCAGTGTGTTTGGTGCCATAAGAAAGCAGAGGAGAAAATAGATTCCCTGTTCTGATCAGCTCAGAATATGGGACAAGAACTGTAACAGCAGAGTGTTATGAATATGGACAAAACCAAACCAAAACCTTTATCATCCAATTCAGAAATGATCACTCAGAATATAGTTGATGTGTGCGTAGCTGCCTGGAGCCCAAGAAAAAATTTACTGAACCTCTTGCAAAATATACTGAGACCAAAGAAAACACAAGTGTAGTCAGAGTGAAAGAACAGCCTCGGTATTAAATCCTCAGACTCCAAATCACATTATTAAGGAGAAAAATACAAATACAAATAAACATTCCTGGACTTGCGACTGGTCACTACAGATATAGAAATTGCAATGAACAGTCATTACCTTTGCATTCAGCAGATTACAGATATGTGCAGAGCAGCCAATACAAAATTTTTAGGACAATACACTACCATCAACTCCCAAACATTCTCAATGAAGCCACAATAAAGTAGGGATCTTGTAAACACTCCTGTTTAAATATCGCTTGGCAGACAAGTATTTGCACCACTTCTCATAGCTTTACAAATCACAACTCGGTATCAAATGACAGATGAAAGAATTGGTAGAGGAAGAGCTGGATGGAAAGGTTATTAAATACAAATCATAATTCAAGTTGCACATATGTGTATCCATTTCTGTTCATCATCTACAGAAATTTCATGGTGCATGGATTTATGAGGCTGTGCTCAGATATCTGTTTGCACAGCCAGACTGTGGAATAATTGAAACAATTCTCTGTTTTGGGAGGGAGGATGTAGTATAGAGAAAAGATGAAACCATGAGAGAAGAAAACAGTGACTTGCATATAAGAATACCAATAACAAGAGGAGGAATACCAATAACTGATGATCAAACTGGAAGAGGTCCTTTAACACTGTGCCGGCTACAGAAAACTCTTGATTCACTATCTGAGCCTAAGAAGACAAACAGGGAGTTGAGGAGCTGATATCAGGATGCCAGCACATAACCTCTAGATCTGCCCAGTTCTATACAACCTCACTGCAATGGCAGCTTAGACCACCATCAGAAAGTACTTTAACATCATTACTAATATCTCAACAGAGAAAACAGGAGAAAAAAAAACAGACACAAAGAAAAGGCAATGAAATATCAACCAAAGTATTTCTCCCACCTGTGATGTCAAGCTTGAAGGTGACTTTCTGGCCAGCAGCCTCGCAGGTGTACTCCCCAGCGTCTTTCTTCTCCACCTGACCCACCACCAGACGACGCAATTTGCCCTCCGACTCCACCTTGAACTTCTTGCTCGAGGTGATCAGTTTCCCCTCCTTGTACCATCTCACATCGGTCTTCTCCTGGGCCACCTCGCAGCTCAGTGTGGCGTTTTGTGTCAGTACAGCCTTCACCTCCTTTTGTACCTTGTCCTTGTTTGTAAACACATCTTCTGTCTCTGTAAGAGAGCCACAATATTCATTCATAGTTTTTTGCAGTTGTCTTCTCCAGTGCTTAATCAAGTTTCCCCTATTCCCACTATACTTGCCCCAGACAAGTAGTATGATGGCCCATTAAGACAAAGCACCTTCATCTCTATTTTGCTGATAGGAGGTGAATAAGTATCTGGGAATTCTGAGATAATGTTCAATATCTCACAATTTGAGCACAGATTTGGACCCAGGACTCAGAGCACCAACATGTACTGCGTGAACCCTCCTCCATTTTCTCTCTTTTTCTCTTCTTATGTCTCTCCATGCTTCCAGTGGATCAGAAGGGAACAAGTCTTGCATCCTCATATCCAGGAACCATTGCCCTTTTTTTGCCTGTTTGGGTCACTCAAATTCAGACGTTGTCCATCTAATCAGAGCTCTTCAAACACCGGCCCCTCCTCTTTTATCTATCCCTGCACCTCTGGCTGTGGCCTCACACTATGATTCTGCAGGAGTTTCTCTGCAGACACACCAGCTAATTGTGAAAGGTGCAGAAGTTATCATCCTTACCCATCATTTTTTTGTGGTTACAACTAGTCATGGATGCAAAACTGTGTGTATAAAATGTTGATATGACAGTTGGACAAAAATTAAGTCTTACTGCTGAAATATTTCACCCCAGAGAGGTTGTGAGATGATTTTCTGACAATAAGATGCTATCCAAAATGGAATATTCCTTTATCTTTAGCATTTCTAGCATTTTCTCACCTCTGACTTTGACATGGAATGTTGTTCTGTCATCCTTCGTTTCACACGTATAGATCCCTTGGTCTTGCTGTGTCACCTTCTTGATGATGAGCTTGCGATGCGTCCCCTGGGAGATGACTGTTGTCCTCTGGTCTTGCTTCACCTCAGTTTGATCCTTCTTCCATACCACGGCTCCACTCGCAGCTGACACCTCACACACCAGCTCAATGTTTTCAGAAGGACTGACTGATATTTCTGGAGTTGTTTTGGGCTTGTTGACAAAATTAACAGCTTCATCTGGAAAGAAAAAGAGAAAGGAGTTTATGCCTTGATTCAGGCTTATCAGCACAAAGTTAAGATACAGTAATTACCAATTGTTATTTCATTGCTTGTCATACTTGGGTGATCAAGTTTCACCTCTGGAGGCGTAAACATACCTATGTGTGCATGGTACTATTGCAATGTAACTATGATAGAGTGTTAAGAGTTATGGCAATAAACTGTGTTTAGTCTCTCCTGAGATACAGCAGCATTATCTCTACTGGGGAACTCATTGTCCAAGTTTTAAATCATCCAGAAAGTTAAAACATAATGGTCTCCAGTCTGGGAGCTGGGTATTGATGAATCCTTTATACTATATCAGCCTATTAGTTTGCACCGTGGCATTACTACCAGATATTTTAAGTTCTAGGTAGACGTGGATCTATACCTACCAGTATTCATAACCGAAATCCACCTAACTGATGTGCATCTATTTTCTGCATCCCTTTCAGAAGTCAGGCATGAAAGCTCTTACAGAGCACAGATGTGGTGGTTTCTATTACCAGAATTTCATGTGCAGAGAACCACGAGCAGAACCCGACCCAACATCATGAGACCGTAAAGCCTTATGCGTGCGTTAATTCACAGCTCCTGTCTAA
This sequence comes from Pandion haliaetus, assembly GCA_013401275.1. Lineage (NCBI taxonomy): Eukaryota > Metazoa > Chordata > Aves > Accipitriformes > Pandionidae > Pandion > Pandion haliaetus. The sequence goes on along the minus strand of VYZV01039905.1, from coordinate 52,350 downwards.
TCACACACATGAATGTTGATGCCCGACTTTCTGACAGATAGTGCAAACTCTTTCTCTGATCTTCGGATAATTAATCTCAGATAGAGTGCAATCACATTCATGTCTCCTACATCCTTCTGGATCTTTTAAATCAAGCTGAGATGCTATCAAGTTGCTGACACTTTAATCACCACTCCTTGTTTATGATTTCAAGCAAGCTCTAGGGAATATGTATTGATGCCTGAGTATACAAACAGCTTTGAAAGGATCAAAGTCTCAGAAAATCTTGTTAGAACTGGTGAGGTGAAGAGCCTTCTTTAAATGTTTCTGAGCCCATTCCTACAGCCTCATATTCACAATATCAATCCCACTGCATTAATTCTTCCCCAGAGCAGATCAGGGTACATATGGAATAATCTTATTGATATGATATTCTCCAGCTTCAAGAGGACTCAGTTAATATATGAGCCAATAGTGTCACATCTTTCTGCTGAAACTGACCTTCACAGTAGAGAACTCAAAACTACTGCCAACCTGTACAGCTCAAGCAGTAGAGGCTCCTGCTTCAATACCTCAGCTCAGAGTCTGCTGACTGCACAGACTGGCAGGCACATGTATGAGCTGTGCATGTACACACACACAGACCGTGTGTCATGTATGCAGCAACAACGCAATATGAACAAGATCAGCTCGGGGTTTTTGCAAGTGTATTTATAAAGGTAAAAGTGAAGGCATCTGCGTAAGTGGAGACAGGCACCCTGCATGTAAAATGCGAGCAAGCCTATTGAACACACCCTGTCCCTAAGCTAACGAGAAATTTGATGAGCACGTCAGGTATTTCACACCTTTCATTCCATCAAGGCAGACCTTGACTGACGAGCAAGCTGACGGCTGTCAGTTATAACCAACCTTAGCTTAGTATTGCATTTCTTTTAGCAGCAACTGTTGCTTTCAGTCACTGAGTATCCCAAGGACAATTGCTATGCTACACCCATGCCAGGCACGTCTGTGACATTGGAGAACAAATATTTCATTAAAAATTGTAATCGTTAGGACTTATCAATTCTTAAAATATTAGATGACTAAAGAAGGATAGTCCCTCCAGAATCCTGCTGTTCAAGGTTATTGGGGTAACTCATTACCATAAAGGCAGATTACTTCCCTGCCCTAAGACCATCCCCTGACTGTGCAGTGCTTCTTAGCACTCTGGAAAATTTTTATGGTAACATGTGAGACAAGGTGGAAGTTGCCCTAGCTAAGGTTTAGTTAACAGGTTGTAACTCAATCCTTTTTCATCAAAAAGTCCATGGGGATACACAGTTATTCAGCAGATACCGGTTTTCTTTGCCTGAGACATGAGATGTTTTGTCATAGGAGTTAGAGGTGAGATTCACCCAACCTGCACATGCTCATCAAAAAGTTAGGTATCCAATCTCAGGTAGTCATGCAGGCTTCCTCTGTACTCGATGTTCAGATAAAGGCAGCTCCAGAACACTTTTAAAATTGATCTTGGATAGCTCTCATCAGGCAGTATGAATCAGATGATATCAATTGCTCTTTGGGGGTCAGTTCAGACAGAGCCTGGTTGGCTCTTTAAGACCAATTTTTCACTGGGTAAACTCAGGTACAATGAATTACACTAAAAGTGAAATTCCATAATGTTGGATTCTCAACCAAAGAGAACTGGAGGCAAGATGCAGAGTGAATACCTGAGCAAACACCAGTGGTAAACTGGAAGGAATCAGTCCCTTTAGCTTAGTAAACCCTGTAGCAATCCCTCAAGAACAGTGCTGTGCTAGATTAATCAGCTCTGCTGAGTTTTTAGTTAGCTGATGGACAGCATCATAGTAACATGGATGTACTGTTACAGGTCACAAGCACTCAGCTGTTACTTCTCTTAAATTGTACTCCAGCATGTACAGACGCCACGAGAAGCTTTCAGTAGAGTTTCAATTTGTAACTTAGGACCTGGTTAAAAATTAGGCTTCAGACATTACAAAAAAACACTTTTAAAAGAAAGGTTCCCACCAGCATATGCACATTGAATCAGTTGAATTTCACAGATATTGAATTTCACAGATAAATTCTTGTGTCATTTTATACTGTGGCTCCCTCCTGGACTGGAACGCATCAGTGACAAGCATTTCTCTTCTGGGCTTGACCTGAGAGCCACGTGCTTGAGCATGTGCTTTCTGGTGATGGGCATGTGCCATGAACTAATAGTTTCACTTACAGTACCACAGGGAGATGTCTCAGAGATCAGAGTGTCCTTTGGGAATAGCAGGAGAGGCTTAACTCTCAAAATCAGGAGTTAAACTTGTCAAAGGAGGACACAGGGCTTTCACAGTAAGACTTTAGGACCACCTCAGTCAAAGACGATGTACATGCTGAGCTAAAAGAATAAAGGCCAGGCGCGGCTCTCAGCCTGTTCAGCCAGCGTGGTGTTTGAGTCATGACTCCAACCCTAGTAAAAGCTTGTGCTGACTTGAATACATAACAGCATTGTTATATTATTTGCCCATATTGTGGATTTACATAAGGACCACAGTAAGGGTCAGACTCTCTGAAATAGTGCTGTGCAATCTTGGCCCAAATATCTGGCGATTTATAAGGTAAGACAAGTATAATGAACAAAGTCCTGAGTTTCTAGCACAGACTCTGATCCCATACTTGCATCACAAACTTACCCGAGACTTTTAAATCAAAAATCAGAGTGTCATCTCCAATTTTGCATGTGTATGTTCCTTCATCTTCTTTTGTCACAGCTGAAGCCACAAGCTTATGCAGTTTTCCTTTATCTTCCATGGTAAATTTCTTGCTGGCTATGATTTCTTTGCCATCTTTGTACCACTTAACCATGATGTTGGCCTCAGAGGTCTCGGAAACAAATTCAGCCTGTTTTCCAGCAATGGCCCTGATAACTCCTCCACTTTTCTCTTTGTTTATGAAGTTTGCAAGTGCTGAAACAAAACATAAACCCACAGCACTGGTAAAGAATTGTGTGGACACCAGTAAATATGTACATTTACATCTACGTTAGGTATTCATTTATCACAAGACCAAATAGGCATGTTTAATTATGGATCTAATTACTACATTCTAATGCAGAAGCAGCTAAATTTTCAGCTTTTATAAACCATATGCCTGATTATCACGTGTCCAAAAACCAGAGCACATATACAACACAAGAGGCTGAGTCAAGGGGATAGGAAGCCCTAGGTAATAGGGCTTCAAGAAAATATCTGAGAGAGGAGAAGAAAGAAATGAAAGAATCAAACTGAAGGGAAAACAATGAAGGTTATTCAATCACTGTATTGTAACCACCTGGCAAATAAATCAGCTCTAAAACAGGTTAAAATATAATCTAGATATATTTAATTACAAATCTATACAGGTATCGCATAGGACTGAAATGAAAAGAAATTTCTTCCTGGAAATAAACTGGAGCATAGGAAGTAAACATAAATCTGGCACCATATAACATGTACTGGAATAATTGAGTCACCAATTGTCTCAAAGCAAAGATTCAGAAACCCACCAATATCACAGCTAAAAATGTGAGCCTAAAACCACAGTCCAATCTTACTTCAGATAATGGAATTAATTTTCAAACATCTTAACATATTATTTTAAAACAATGCACACAATCACTTCACTTTGTTGGGACTGTACAGTCAAAGCTACTAAAAGCAAAGCCTTGATTATGTACGCGTTTTTTCCTTAATTTCAAGAAAATGCTTGCAAAATACAAATTAACAACTCTCTGCAGAATGCCTAGCAAAAGCAGTTATTAGCTTTCACTCCTGATACTGTCACAAGCAGTTACAGTCCATGGTCTGGACCAGCTAAGAGTGACTCTCTCAGACTTTTGCTCCCAAGGTGTTATCGTCAGTGCTACGTCCTGGTGCAACATGTGAGGGTTCTCCTTTAGCTCAGAGACCCTATCCACAAGGATGGATTTTGGATTTAGTTTCCTTGCTTTTAAGTACACTAGATTTCTCTAAGTCTGTGGTAGTGCTTGTAATTACAAATATTTGGTAAGGAACCAATATTCACCAGCTTGTACAGTGACAGAGTCTGGAAACCTAAACATGAAGAGCGAATTGACTTGCCAAGCAGTACACTGGTAAGAAAGAAAAAGAAAACCCCAGGCCCAAATCTCCCCCAGTCTAAGACTGAGAAGTACCCAACGAGCAAATAAACAAAGAAAGGTAAGGGAAGGACGTGACAGTGCAGTCAAGGGCCTCTCTAGCTCTGGTCCTCAAGGGACTCTGTTCGATCACCAGCTTCTGGCAAGGACAGGAGCTTGCATTTGACCTCTCTAGGTCCCTACCAGCCCTGTTTTCTAGGGTTTACTAAATCTGCTTATGAGAAGCAATACCTATGGGTGAAGAAGTCACACCAGAAGCATTTAAACCAGGGAAAAACTCTTTTTTTTTTTTAACTGTTTTTTTTCCTGGGCCCCCTGTTTCCACTTGTTTCTCTAATGACTCATAACGGTAGAGCTTTCCCTTCAGTAGGACGACACTGCAGTGCTCCTCCTACACCCAACCACCTACGCCCATGAAGCCTGCAGGGACCAAACACTGCTAAGACCTCTACTTCTCCACCAGCATTACTGGAACCCAGCCCACAGGTTAAAAGTTGTGGGAGGAAGAAGAGGGAGATGGGTTCATTCATGCATCGTTCACTTCCTCAGAAAACTGGAGTGAAGAATACAACCGCAGCCGTCTGAAGGAGACTTCTCAGATGTCCCGTTTCGATGCAGGAGGTCGTGTGTCAGAGGATGCCTGGCCCGTGAAGTCTCGTGGCAGCGGAGGGACTGCAGTGATAAATGGCAAGTACCTTTTCTAGTGGGGCTCTTTTGGGCAGGAGGCCCAGTGAGTGACACACCTCTGGCTGCGGCTTGGCACGGTGGCATCTCAGCAGCCACGTGATGCCTATGTGCCAGACACAGCTGACCTGCTCATCAAATGATTCGCCAGCTAGCTGCGTTGATTTACAGCAGGAACAGATAAAAGGTGGCGGTGCTGAAAGGTAAGATACTGGGACAGCATTTGTGAGCCTCATCCTACAAGGATAAGATGCATCAAAGCTGATTCTCCAGGAATCAAGCTACAAACAGCAGTTGTTTAACTTACAGCTTGTCAACACAGATTTTAAAATAATAGCATTGATTACTCATTTGATAGTCACATTACAGTGAAAAGCACATGGAAATGTCCATCAGCTAATTCAATTAAATCTGCGGGTAGAACTGCCAGTGTGAAAAATGATGATAAAAAGGCAGAGAGAGAGAGAAGAAAACCAAAATTAAGAGCAGCTGCCAAGTTTAGACAGCAATTCCTCCCTCCATACACTTAGTCACATTTTTTAATTACTTTTTTTCACCTCTCTTCTGAGTTTGCTCTTTGAGAATAACCAAGCAATTAAGTTGTCAAATGCAAAACGTACACATTACTCTGGGGCTTTGTTGTTTCTACAGAGATCAAAGAGGGCAAGAAGCCAGCAGAACATGATGATGAAGCGCCTCATAGTTACCCATTGTATAAACAGTGCAATCATTGCTGGGAAGAAGGTGAGAGGTGAGTTACGGGACAGAACATAGAAATCAAATGGCTTTACAAAATGAACTTGCTGATTCAAAGCAAAATAGCTACTGAACTCACCCCAGATGATGTCTGACAACAGGGTAGACTGTCCTGGAGTCAGGTTGTATAGTCTGAACCTCAGCAGATATCTAGATCATACCCATGAGGAACGGTCTGGGGTTACACTGGGGCTTTTCAGCCAAAACCTGGTCCCATTCAAGGCAGAAGAAACTCCCCTATGAACTAGTTCATAAAAGCTTGCACAAATGGAAGGGCTTGCAAGAGGGAGGCTTAATGCCGTTGGTTTCAGAATAAAGGTTCAAGACTCCATGTCTCACTCTGGGAGTGGATGTGCCCACCAGCTAGGTAGCAGGCAATCAGGGAGAAAGGGACTGCCATAAAAGCAAGAACAGCTGAACAACAGGGCAGCTGTAAAACAGTATTGGTTCAAATCTAACAAGCAGGAAACATTAAAAGAAAATGACATTTTGCTGTTTGTTCTACACAGCCTTCCATCTGAATACCTTGCAAATAGCAATGAGTCAAGCCATCCAATGTGCCCTGGAAAGGTCTGTTCTTATTCATCAGGGCATTGCCAGAAAATGAAAGTCCCAAACAAATAACAAAAAAAGAAATCCCACAATGCCAAGATTATCTTGGTCCTTCAGAACTTTAATCAGAGCTGAACTAGCTCCAGCAACTTCTCCAATAACACATCGCAAGTATAGGGCAGACATGGGATCATGTGCATCTTGTCCTGCCCCTGTGTCTGAATTGCTTCATCTCAAGACCACCTTTTCACTACCCACCATTCAATCTCATAAAATAACACCAAGTTCCTGTGGAATATCAAGACACCGATTTGAGTGAAAGCACAGCTCTTACCACTGAGACGGTATTAGATCTTGTATTCACTCCCAAGTTCTCCTACTCTGTCTGGGAACACAGACACTGTCAAGACTAGATATTGATGGGGAGTTACCACAACTCCCTTCACTGCCTCTGGAGCACTTTCTTTCTGTCCCTTGATGACTCTATTGGCTTAAGGCAGGAACAGGCCATTAATGCAAAGCAGCCCAGACAGTCACATACCTTTCACCGAAAGCTGATAGAGCATTTTATCCCCTTCACAGATGCATTCATAAACTCCAGCATCCTCTGCTGCGGTATTGCGAATTTTCAGGATGTGCCTCTTCCCCACGGTTTGAAGTTCATATTTTTCACTGGCCTTCAGCTCTTTCCCATCTTTCGTCCACTTCACAGTAGCCTCTGTGTCTGAAAGCTCAGCCTGAAGTTTGGCTTCCTCCCTCAGCCGAGCAGAGACTTTTTCTATATCTCTGCTCTTGTTGGTAAATCTCACTGCAGCACCTGTCAAGAAAAAAGGCTTTGTTACCTCAAGTTATATCGAGATAACGTGTCCCTGATACGAGTCTGCTGTAGACTGTAGAGATCTCTGAAAAACTATGAGGTCCTGTTCCTGCCCTTACACTCATGTCAATACTGAGCATTTCTTTCCAGTTCAGGAGACTTAATCTGGTTTTATTGCCAGAGTCAATTAAAAAAAAAAAAAAAAGCACCTTTCTACTGATTAATAGTATTCTGAGCATGCTTCTGCAGAGATTTTCACCCAAAGTCAAACCTATCCTTCCAGAATGAATGTCTATTCATTACCTTTTGCCATGCAATGTAGGTAGGTACAGATGTTATCATCATTTCGTAGAGGAAAGGTGGAGCACCTAACTCTCAATGATAAATCAAGTGACATGATACTAACTTGTACATCACACACACCTGTGGTAGATTAAAAAACCTCCAAGAAAAAAAACTTTATTAGTAATTAATACTCCTTTACTTTTGAAAGGCTCTACTACAGTCAGAAAGACTAGCTGAACCTGAAGCTGAAATTACTGGTTTAAGGTGACTCAGTGGTAGATCTGGTGACAGAATCCACTGATTGATGGCTGTGTACTATGGAAATTCATGAGCTGATGTCAAGCAGTCTAGTTAAGGTACCAACCAGCCAGCTAGATCGACTTACTCTGAACTCTGTGCTATCATGGTGAGGTCATTACCAGGACCCCACATTAGTTCATATGATGAAATTTCAGGTACTTCCTACAGACCAGGCATCATCAAAAGCCTTCGGCCCCAGTTCTAATCATCAGTTCACAGCAACTGCTCCTTGACTGGAAGAAGAAAGGACAGTGATGAAAATAAATACCTTTCACTCTCATCTTGGTGCTGGTGTCAATATTATTGGCAACAAATTTCACTTCTGCTCCATCATCATTCTTGGTGACATTCTTTATGATTAGCGTGTGAGTAGTTTGGGTTCTCTTAATGATGTAGGTCTCACTTTCCTGTAAGACTTTACCATTAAGATACCAAGTGCCAGAACATGTCGTCGTAAGGTCAACAGTAAATAGGGCATCCCCTCCAGGTACAGCTTCAGTGGTTGTCAGGGGGGTTTTCACAGCCACGACTGGTTCTAGGGAAGAAGAACAACATGTATCTCTGAGATCAAAGGACACAAGACTGCCACGCTGGAGAATAATTCCTCCTAAGAACAAAGTTTTGGGGGTAAACAAGACATGAGAATAAAATCCTGCAGCCTTATACAATTTGCATGTGCTGAAGGCAACACACAGCTGGCCAACAGGATTTCATTTCTACAGCTGCAGGTAACTGACCTGTAACACTAGGGTAAGTCCTGTTTCTGCAGGGAAAAAAAGCAGGCACATTTTACTGATTTTTTTCGCCCAAGATGTTTAAAGACATAACAAGCCGGAAACTCCTATATTCTCCAAGTGTGTTATCTATTTAATAACCAGTATTTTTCTTAGATTTCAGGAGGATCCTAAGGAGGCCACCCAGCCTACTAGTCACTTCCAGATTTTCCAGGAGAACACGGACATGTTCAGACAGCTAGGGAAAAGGATGACACAATAACAAGGCACAGTATGATCAAAGTCTGTGCAGATATTGTCCAGTGCAATGAATCAAAGGAAGAAGCAATTCCAATTCCATTGCACACAATGATTTTATGGGAACATTGGCACCCTAGAAATAAAATAAAGCCCCCATATTTCTCCTAGTAACTCTATGATTAAAGAGAGACTGACTGGAACTTGGTTTTCATGACAGTATGATCACCTGTAAATATTCTCTAGGTGCAAGTTTGATATCTCATTGATATATTGAATATTATATTAGAAGCCCACCTCAATTTTTCCTTTCATGCCAGGCCTAGAAGAAGAGTTTACAGGCTTAAGGTCCATTTCAGAGAGCTCTGCCTCTCACACAGCCTGATGCAAGATATTGGAATACAATAATACAATACATACTCACAGCTCTCACAGAAATCCAACAACCATCCCTTTGGTGATGGTCAGTGGTTGAACTGAGATAAGAGAACTAGCAGTGAAGGGAAAAGGGTTTTGCTGTGCAATTGCTCTATCCTCCTCAAAGTCACAGAAACATCTTTAGAGCACCTGCGTGGCAGATCAGCACAGCCTGACCCATTTTATGATGGTTTTGTGCTCACCAAGGTGCATGCTCCCTGGGAACTCCAGGTAGGGGCTCTGTCCATAGGTGTTGACTGCAGAAACTCTGAACTGATAGTCGGCCTCTTCCAATAGGTTGCTCACCGTGAACTCTTGGACAGGGACATGGGACTCATGGCACCTCACCCAGGTAAAGCCAGTTAGTTTCTTGCGTTCCACGATGTAACCATCGATTGGAATGGGGCGGTCCATCTTCGGAGGGGACCATGCTAGTGTCACTGAGGTTTCTGTTTTATTTTTCACCAGAGGGTCAACTGGAGGTTGGGTGGGAGGTTTTTTGGGAGCTGCACAAGGGAAAAAAACAAAACAAAACAAGAGTCAAAAGTTTATGGCAGAATGGAAAAGCCACTGTGCCTCACTGAAAAAGCTTATGCTGAACTAAAAGCTACTCTTGCTTAATAAACCTCCATAACACATTTTTGTGAGATGGAAAAGAAAGAGAATGGATAGAAGATGCTTTTGGGCTGCATTGCACAAAGATGTACAATACTCCTACCTCCATAGCTAAACATAAGTGATTTCTACACAATATTACAATTGTCTGCACAGACAAAGAGTCCACAATGAACAATTCATAGGCTTAAATTTTCAGTGCTAGATACAGACCCACACTACTTCCTATACAGCTCCTGTGCAAAGCAGGCTAACACTCGGCTTGTTATTTTCACTCAGAAGATGGGTAAAACCACCACCAAAGGTTGTTCAAAATTCTGTGTACCAAATTCCTGGTCCACTTCCCTGGTGTGAATCCAGGCTAAAAAAAAATAAAATAAAAATACCTCAGTGGGATTACTCTGGCAAGATGGCACAATTCTGCCCTGCTTTCTAAACATCATTGCACAGGGATAGTTGCACTAGTATTGTAAGTCTGCTGGTATTTATATTCTGTCAGAATTTTCAGTTCATGCAGAGCCAGCTTTTGGGGTTGGGGAATTAACTTCAAAAGGAAGTGACATAAAGACATGTCGCCACCGTGAGACCCTACGATTGAGGAGATGTGGGTATTTACGGTACCTGAGGTCACAAATGTATCCCTGCAGGTATTTGCATGATGAAGATTTACATTCACCCTTTTATTCCTCATGAGCCCTTTAGAGAAGGCTCAAGTCCCATCAGCTTTATTCACTGTGTGCTGCCACTGATACGGTCAAGAGGTTAGGAATTTTCTGGTATGCTCTAGTTACACATCTACTGACGTGGTAAAGGATTCATTTCATTTAATTTTGGCTATCTGAAAGGTGTCTGGTTTAAGTCAGCCAACCAGACTCCAACTGTAACCCCATGGAGAACAGCACACTCAGGAGCGATTCATCCTAGCTTAAAGAAGGTGTGCTAGACGGGTGAAACGAATTGCACGTTGCAGATACTTAAGTATTCATGACTATAGAGGGAGCCTGTACGATGAGCCTAGACTTAAAATCAAACTCTGGGACAACTGATCTTCTCTGTGCCTCAGTTTACTCATGTTTAAAACGGACATAGTAACAATGCAAGATATTGGGCAAATAATATATAAACACTGCTTGCCTGATAAAAGCTATTAGAACAGCCAACACCAATCTCGTCCAGCTAATTGAAAATGATGTGAACATATTACACGGGATTCTTCAAGCAGCTAATCAGATATGCATGAAGTGTAAAAAAATAGGAAATCTCAATGCGATACACTTTCCTTCATTACATAAATAGATACATCATTTTTTGGGGGTGCACAGTTATCAGCCTGTCAATTACTGCTGGTCAGAGCTAGATGCCAAAGGTGCCATTAGTGTCGCATTAAGCTGAAGACTAGACCCTGGAAACAGTGTCCCCAAGTAAAGCTAAACAGGACAAAGATCCCCTCTTTCAGCATAGCTACCATCAATTCACAGGGTCCTCCCAGCTTTGTCGAGTCAAAGAGAGGATGAGAGAGGACAGGGCTTTGCTGGTCTCCACAAAAGGAAGGAAACTATATTTTCAGGGGGAAGTATTTCCCCTTTTTCTTGCAGGTTTGGGGTTTTTTTTAATATATATTTTATTTGAATGCAAACATCTTAAGAACCTAAATCAAAGTAAGATGTTTCAAGTTCGGTGAACATTTGAGTGCCCTGAAATGCTTCATGTGTATGCATGTAGATGTTCCTTCACAGATGTTTTTGCTTGCTAGAATGGAAAGAAACTTCATACTCTGCCAGAAATGTTCAGGGCACCTATCTACTTCCCTGTAAGAGCTAGCATACCCACAAGCTACCCTCATGTCTCTGTAGACTCCCACCTAGGGAAGGAACTGAATGCTGGTTGACCCTCCCCTCCAAATCCTCAGCAAAGAGAGAGTGAGTGAGAGATAAGTAGCCCTTATTTGCTAGAAGAGGTATTATCCCCATAGCAAGAATTGATAAATTCCCCTCAAATTCCCCAGGACTCTTCTCTCTCTGTTTTGATCTCTCCATAACATCTCATAACACTCATGTTCAGGTTGTTGGCTTTTTGTGACAGACATCAAACCTTCTGCTGTCTTTGGACAACAAACTTACCATGGCAGTACCTGAAACAACAGAGCTACCACAGGAGTACCTGCTTGCTGGGGAAGACACAACACCAAGGCTGAATAAAAGTGAAGCTTACTGGTCACAGTGAACTGGGTAGAAGTCCTGCTTTCATCAGCCAGGAAGACAATCTCACCAGCATCTTCCATCTTACACTCTCGGATGATCATGGTATGTTGCTTGCCAGAGCATGTGATGGAGATTCGATCACTGGGTTTCACTTCTTCTTTATTTTTCAGCCATCGGATGTTCTGGCATTCATTGTCCAGCTCCACACAGAATATGGCTGTATCGTTTATGAAGACTGCAGTCTTTCGTGGAAGTTTTTTAATGATGTTCCCTTTAAATAAGAAATTAATTATGATCAGCAAACAGCAGATATTAAAGTCTCTGGCAACACTGGACCATCCAGACTACAACAGGACTAGCCAACAGCTCTCACCTAGCCAAAACATTGTAGACACTATGCAGACATCCCTAAATGAATTCTTAGGCTCCACGTTATACAGAACAGATAATCTCAAAGACTTATTTTGGCCTTCAAAGAGAGAAAAGCAGTCTTGTTTGACTACAGCGGCTCATGTTTCTAGCCTACCACGCGGAGTCTGCTGTTGGGTAAACACAAGGTACGTGGCCTTGACAAGAACAGATTTGACAGTGATATGGCTTTCATTGGCCACATATGCTGGGAATTCAAATTAAAACTTTGCTAAAGTAGGTCAGTCTTAAACAAGATGGGTCTCTTGTCTGTCTTTGGGATTTTACCTCCATCAAAGTTACCAGTAAGTTACATAAGCAAGATGGCAAACACACCGGTCACCTGAATTAATAGAAAATAGACTGAAAACCTCAGATTTCTTCTTAGAGTCAACCCAGAAATTCACACGGAATGAACTTCACTTATTTGTGTCCTTTCCAAGTGACTGTGATGATTACCACTTATTAGAATAACCTCAAAGTTACAAGATGTGGCTGTTCACAGGAAAGCTTGGACAAAGCATCAGGAGACCACCCCTATTGACAGATGGTGACTTGCTCCAGCCCTGGCACAGTCCCAGAGAGTCAAAAGAGCCCTCACCCAGGCAAAGCACCTGGAGCTATTTAACGACAAGCAATGCTGAACACCTTCATACAGCAACAGATCAGGCACAGATTTCATCAGTAGGGTTCAAGACCCTGGTTCTCTGCTCATCCTCTCCAAAGCCTGGCTGCACATCTGCTCATTGCTGCTCTCAGCAGTGTCCCCGTCCTGAAGCCCTTTACATCCTGCCAAGCTCTCGCATTCTCCCAACCCTACCCTGCTCTCTCAAATCTTCTCCCCCCAGGGCAGGCACAGGGCTCCCTCAGGAAGGCTCTGCCTCCTTTCCTTCCTGAGATCTTCACCTGGCTCAGTCACTCTCTTTTTAATGGAACATCCCATAGTACGATAGCACAAACAAGTAAGACAAATACCAGCTGTCCTACTGGGTCCAAACACACTTACGGGGTTTGGCTGGTCTAGACCTAACAGAAGGTGCAACAAAAAGATGTCTATCTATACGAACTCTTCCAGGTCTCCAGACTAGATTTTCCCTTCTGCCTCTACCCATTTGCACTCTCAACTCTTTGCTAATGATACCAAAAAGAATTTGCACAAGGATGCACACCACCCAGCTGTCTTGCACCAATTTATGTACTGAAGAACTTCTTCTGGTTTCACTGGGAGTAAAGCCAGGCTTCAAATTAATCAGGACAAGTGCAATCCTGTAGCTAACGACAGGTCCCCAATTCATGCAACAGGAGACATATCAATGATACCAGCATAAGCATCACCAAAATCAAAACTGCAGGTCAGGGAGCTCAGAACCGATGGCCCCTTCTGCAGACATGCCTGCATCTCTGATGTTTGCGTCTACTCGCTGTGAGACACCTACACCTGCTTGTACTTCAGTCCTAATCCACCAGACTCAGATGTGGGCATGGATCCATATCCACATTTTGCCCCTTTCTCATCAGCTTTCCACACTCCAGGGAACAGCTCCAGACATCAGGGATCTGGAGTGTGGATCTGGTTTCCAATCTGAAACCATACTGGTGCTGACTGCAGCCTGCACCACACATTGGACCATAAACCAGAGCTGCTAAACCAGCTTCCCAGTGTGGTCAGCACCTCTCTCGGACAATATCCATCACCATGTTCACCAGACACCAGGCAAGACATGTGTGAGACAGGGCCAGGGGATACATCCAGTGCTTGGGATCATGTTAAGGAAGGTCAACAGTGCTAGGCTACAGCTCAAGAACTTTTCCTTCTAGGAAGCCTCTTTAAGCATATGTCCCCACCAGATGACCTATCATGTGCAGCAACACAATCTGTCCCTGCTTTCCGACCCTGTGTCCCAGATACACCCTGGCAGGAGACCCAGGGACCCACTGACCGACCACATGTGGCTCTCCTCTCACACCATAAGGGAGTCTGCTGTTCTTCACTGCACACATGCATGGGGAAAAAGCCCTTCACAAGGTCAAGCCTAGAGTCTCATGCGTGAATCTCACACTTGGTATGCGAGACATGGACAATTTGAAATAGCAAGAGCTTTTCTTACCTTGGACAGACAGCTCTGCGACTGTCCTGCTTCCTTCTTTCATCTCACAGATATAGACAGCATCATCGTCTGTGGTGACATTCTGGACAGTGAGCCGGCGATATGTGCCCTCTTCTTCGATGTTATATTTCTTGCTCTGCCGGAGTTTGGTTTCCTCCTTGAACCAAGCTGTCTCTGTGCTAGGAACAGGCACTTCACATTGGAAGGTGGCAGATTCCTTCTCCCTCACTTCAAGATCCTTCAGTTTTTCCTTGAAGGGTATTGAGGGTTCTTAGAAGGACAAAAACAGAAAGGAGAAACAAGAGGTTATGATGATCTGTGGCAAGAGGTGTGCAAATAAATAACTCGATAGAAAAAAATTAAACAATAACACTGCTTATTAATTATATTGATTTGTCCTGAGCTGCCATCCAAACCCATAATCAAGCCCTACTACAGTAGGTGTTCTGCTCTCAAGTAAAAAAAAAAAAATCTTAGATCCCAGCAGAATTATTTTAAGGACTTATCTAAAAACAAAGCAGTAACAGTCTGAACTGCAGTACCTGCCCCACAACATCACACATTTGAGAGATTTTGCTCTAATCCAAAGCGATGTGAACAAGTTGGTAAAGCATCAGGTTAATAAAGTCTGCTCTTGTAGCCTGCTTGTCCTCTAGTACGAATATCTCTGCATTGCACCTTGCCACTAAGTGACACCAAAAAAAATCAAGGGCAGGGTCTGCCTGCCCACCCACCCTGACTCTACACATAGCAACAGCCCCTTCACATCAGAGTACAAGCCCTTAAAAGTAATCATCCATACAGGTGGGTAAATAGCAAACAAGCTGCTCACAGGGAGAAGGCACAAGGCAGCAATTCTAGGTGAATATGAGCAGCTGAGCTGGTCAGCTGGTGCAAGAAACAATGTTTTAGGGGTCTTGCAGCAGAAGTGAGCTCAGTGGAGTGATCTGAACGGGCACAGAAAGATGAGAGGTGGCCGTGCACAGAAGGACAGATGTGGGGGAAAGCACAGAAGTAACTGAAGGAGGAGCTTTCTGTTTTCCCCACCAGCACCAAAGGTTCTGTATCATGTTTTGTCAATGATAATAAAAGAACCAGAGACAGATCCCAAGTCTCTCAACTGCCTCTGCTTTCCTCTAGCAGTGGGGTTGCGGTGCTCTGGTTTAGGGAGAAACCAGAGTGTAGACCAAACATGCAAAACAGCTGCATGGCAGTGAGGGAAGACATTTTATGAACAGAACAATGTTTGATTCCAGTGACAGCTGCACTGGGAAATCATCCTGATACCTCAGCACTAAACTGGAGAAAGGGGAGTTGGACTGAAGAGGACAGCCTGTGGTAACAACCACGGGACTGGTGCCACAGTCATGTCACGGACTTGGATTAGCCAGTGCTGACGCATCACCACTCATGCTTCGTGAGAGATCATGTCTTGACATGTACCTTCATCTTCTAATAACTACTGCACCAGCTCCCAGCCTTTTCTTTGTGACTTCATTCTCCCTCTCCCTGACCACTCACACACTCCCAGGCTGGTAATTTCATGTGGTCGCTAGCAGTCAGTACTCCCAACTCTTAGTCTAAGAGTCAAACAGGAGTAGACTTGTCTTAGATTTGTAAGCCCATGCCCACAGTGGCACATCCCACTCAGAGTCACAGTGCTCTAAAGGTTGGAGAAACACAAATCGAGGCCCTCAAACATCCCAGATCCAAGCTTTGATGTCCAGGAGCCTCCATTTTGTAAAATTCAGATCTGGTAGCTCACCGTCTGAGTCCATTACCTGGCCCCTCCTGCCCCACCATTAGGACAGGAGCTGCTATGGGAGCAGTGCTGTCTTTGATCTGGTTTGCTCTTTTCTGAACTCAAGCCCTAGAAACTCATGTGTTCAGTTTTGCAGGTCTTTCTTTCATTCCACCCCGGCACAGCCACGATTGCAGCTGTCACATAAAGACCTCCAACCATTTCTAGCTGGGCACAACCTGCATAGAGATACCAGACACCTTGGGCTGGACAGGACACCTGGAGGGAGCAGTGCTATCTACTACCTTGGTTGTTATCCTGAGATTAAAACCTGACTGGGAACCCATACAATACCTTTAGGAACAGGAAGGTGACTCTAGCTCACCATGTCGCCTTGGTTATTTTCTTAAAAAAATGTTTTGCCTTAATGTACCTCAATTCAAGGCAAGTCAAAGTCTTGCCTTGAAAACCCTTCAGTGACGGTTACACAGACCTGCTCTGCCCACACTCTGCATGTTAATTATCTTTTTTTCTTTAACCAACAGGCAACTCAGACTCCCGCCCTGCAATCAATCACCTCTGGAAATGCAATATCACCTCTGGAGGCACCCCATGTAGTCAGGGGGAATTAAACAGTAATTCTTGTGCCATGGGAACAAGCAAGAAGGTGAGATCAAGAAAGCATTAATCAGAAGGATGCCAGCCTCTGGGAGCTGGATGCAGTGTTGCTGTGTGAGATAGGTGGGAGTCTGGTTCTGACAATGAGAACCCACAGACATGCCCAAGGGCCAGAAAAAAATATGAGATGCACCTGAGAAGCACACAAGGGTATTCTCATACTTGGAGCAGCTGGCCATATCATTAACCGCTCTCCCTTTACAGTCACTAAGCAGTATCTAAGGTTAAAAGGAAAAGAAAAAAAAAAAAAGCTGCTCTAGGAAAAAGCTCTTAAATGTACAAACACAGAAGATTTGATTGATTTTTTTTTTTTTATGTGTTGCAGTAACAGCACTGCTTTTCCAGCCAGGGAAAGTAGGTGCAAGGCTATCTTTGGCAGCTTGGGGTCACAGATATCCTCATAATACAACTTTGCTTTCATCCTACTGACATGCGCACCCATGTCTTACCTCACTCTGAATGGAGCTTCAGAGAGACAGCAGCTGATAAACTGAATTGAAGCCTGGGATTCTCCCAGCCCGCTGATTTTTTTGCTTTGGAGATGTGAGAGAGGCTCCAAACCCCACCAGCCTCCTCTTCCTGAATATATCTTCGTGCTCTTTGCATCGTCTAGCATGTACTTGGTCAGACAGCGGGGCTTAATTTTGGTCAGGGGACTACAGAAGGACCACAGGGCTCTTTAGAGTAGGCATCCCAAACAATTAATCTGGCCCATAACCAGCCCCCTGCCCAGGTCAGAGAGGTGCTCAGAGAGGTGACCAGGAGGGACCAGTGTCTCCAGCTGATCAACAGGCAACCCAGGTCTCAAGGAAAGATCTGTGAAAGGCAGGCGGCTCATCTTCCTTGTTAACAGACTAATCAACACAGTCTGAGTATATAAACCTGTAATATTTACATGAAGAAGACTTATTCTGAGGAAGGAAGCACTAAACTTTACACCAGCCATTCAGTGTACTTTCTACTTAACTAGTTAAATGTGAAAACAAATAAATGCATTTATTCTCCCACTGGGCAGCGTGGTGAGTTGCGCAGAGATCCCTGTTACTCTCTTTCACCCCACATTGGCCTGCAGGCTATCAGCTTTTGACATTTACATCACAAATTCTCCAATGCAGGCATCCTCGCTTACCTATTTGTACAGCACTCAGCACAATTCAGAAATATTCTGCATTCTAAATACTATAGGCACATTGGGAAGAGCTACTGCAGATAACTATGTTATATTTGATCTGACAGGTTCCGTGAATATTAACTGCTCATTTCTAAATGTCTGTTTGTCAGGTAGTACCCTTTCACAAGGTAATTCTTAATGTAAGCTCATGTTAAGTATGACTCTAATATGGAAGATAAAGCCATTTAGCTATCAACTGTTTTCCTTATTATCCAAACTGTTCATAATATCTGAAAATGTCCTTGTAAGATAAGCAAAAAGCGTGTTCAGCTGAGGTTACATGTGACATAATTCTCACAGGGACCCTCTGTTTCAGATAACAAGTGCCACCAACTCCTGTCACTAGTTCCTATAAATATGAGAGCTGGTTAGAAATTATTTAACATTGAACAAGAAGGTGATTTCTGATCTTTCGGTTCCACAGCAAAATGCTGATTTTCCTCAAAACACTCAATTATTCAAATCTCCTGTGAGAAATTCTAGGTGGTTCATGTCAGAATGACTGGAGTGGAAATGGGATCTGCTCTGGTGCCTTTTGGAAGCCATGGTTTGATGATTTCCTGACCACATCCTTTCCTAAGGATGCTCTCGCAGCTGGGCTGTGTGTCCCACAACACAAAGCACTTTCAGCTCTGCTCAAGTCACCAGAGCTCCGTGTACGTGTGAGTTCAAGGCACCACAGGAGAGAAAATTTAGTCACAGCTGACACAGGCTGCAGAAGCAAGCGGTACCTGAACTGTACGTCTTGCAAGCTGGAAGAGCAGTTCAAATGGATGTAATTTCCTATGGAATCCAACCAAAAGTATGAAACAGTGTTTTTCTGATCACTCCAAATCCACCATTATCTAGAAACATTTACTTCCATGAGAGCTCAGTGGTGTGAATTTGAATGGCAATTCTGCTTTGCCCTTGTAACACCGGCACTCCCAGGACATGGCTCATTTTCATTAACTCAGAGCGCCCTGACAGGTCATCTAAAATCATCTCTAGTATCAGTATGTTTTGGGGTTGGGGTTGGTTTTTTTTTTACTGTACAGTTTTTTCTATTAATCTGTTTTTAGTCAAAGCAGGAATACTCATTAAGGAATACAATGAAGGCAATAACATTTCTAAAGAAGGAGAAATAAGAGATCTACAAAAACCTTCCTGTTGGGAAAAATGTGAGAGAGAACCAGCAAAGCAAAACCCCGAGGGAGCATGGAGCAAGAGCAGCTGATGGAGTTAGCAGGAAACTGCAAGAGCTGAGATCAGATATGAATTTGGCTGCTTGTCTGAGAACATATTTCTCCAGAGTGTCATAGGCTTTTTTGTTTGGTCCATACCAACCAAACTAGCAATGAGATGATGTTATTTTTTAAAAGCAGGTCCTGCTAACACATATTTTGCTAAGAATAGGTGCAGCCTGCAAAGAAGCCAGTGTTTCCTTAACCTTCTCAAGGCATATCTCTCTGCTTGACATGGTCTTCTCACTTCCCTACATTTCCTCTTGCCTGTTCCTGGCCTTCTCACAGGCTCTCCATTTATTACTCCAGAGGCAAGTTTTCCCTCTGCCTAACAAAAATGATCCAGTGAGAGTAAGAATATGGGAGCTATCTAAAGGTACAGACAAGCTTCCACCATCTTGTGCCTTTGGTCTTCTTCCTAGTTACTGTGCTTTCCAAGTTTCCTTTCTACCTCCACATTTCTCAAGTTCTCTTTCAGATCTCAGATGTGACTACCATGATAGTGGTCATCCAAAATCACTTCAGGTCACAGGGAAAATAGAGTGGCCTCAGCACCAGTCTGTTTTTCCAGTCTCCATCCTATCTGGCTTGCAACCTTTACCCTTTTCATACAGCATCTGATTACTGTATTCAGGGACTCAGATGAACATTGCTTGGCCCAGGCCCAAGGATGGAGACCTGTATGCTGTTCTTGCTAACTTTACACATGGCCTAGGGACATCTTCAAAGCCTTCAGGAAATTCAAGTTGGTTATTCATGTTCCTCCCATCCTCTCTGCTCTTCGATTTGTCAAAGAGGTTTACTCTTGAAAGCATTTCCCAACTTCTTTTACAGCTCACATTTCAGCATACGGCTGTGATTTTATCCCTGCTCTAGACACATTTCTGAATTGGAGTAATCAGCTCTTGGTTTTCCTTAATTGTGAGAGTGACTCTCTGCCCTGTAGCCTCTCCTTTGAGATTTACATCTGATTTACTACATCTCATTTAGGAACAGCTCAAAAATCTTTTTTCAGCTCAATGATCTTTAAGGCATGGGCTCAGCAAAGTGCTTACAAATGTGTTGGGTCCCTAGGTCTAGGATCTAGATTGACAGAATATAGGAGGCTTTCTAGAGAAGGTTTGACCTGTGCCCAGTCCTATGTTCTGAGAGACTGCTAAAAGCCACCTTACAGACAGGATGCTGGGCTAGGTAGGCTGTTTTTATTATTACCTTTAAAAGACCCATAAATATTCTCATTCAGATTCTTGTGTTGAAATTCTGTGACCCAAAATGCCACAGCATGTTTAAACCCATGAAGCTTGTCTTTCCTGGTACATGTGTCTATGGGCATACCCTGTGGATGCAGCATCACAGGCTCTATAAATATGCTGTTACCCGCAGAAAGACCAATGCAGCAGCATGGTGCTTACCAAGGGTGGCTGCTTGGAGATTTAGCCTCTTCTGCATGACTGAGCAAAAAGAAGCTTGTGTGGCAAGATGACCTACCTCCCTAAACCTGATGGCAGATGAATTAATGACATCACCAATGGCACAAACAACAGAATTAAAAGCTCCCTTCACTGCTACATCAAACTGAGCTGTCTTTGGAGGGCTGAGAAGGACTTCTGGTGACACAAAGAAAAGTCATTATTCGGGGCCTAATTATAACCAACACACGTATATTTTCCATGGCAGCCTTGGCCTGGTCAGAAAGCCCAATATGGTATAGTGTAACAAAGAAACAGTCCATAAACATTCCCACTTAAGCCCTCTGACTCACAGGCATCTCTTGACAACGGACATTGACCAATAACCTTTTCCTATGGTGTTCGCTCCCAGGCCTGCTGCTTCGCATGCTTTCCCCAGCTCCTTTGGAACAGGTTGCACCCATTGAGAATAATCAAATAAGCATGGGCAGAGGGGAGGGTGTTTGTCTTTGCAAGACAGGTGTCGGGCAAGTTAGAGAGCTTGAGCCATCCTCAAAGTGAACCCCCACCCGAGGGCCAGGCTTGGTCTTCAGCTCTGAGTCCCAACTCATGAGGTAATCACAGCTTTATGGAAGAGGACGAATGCCCTTCCCAACACCACTCAGCACCTCCAAGGGATAGCAACAAGTGGGACAAGTGCCAGTGAGTTCCATGGGTCAGGTGTCACTGATGGACAGGGGACTGAGTCACTGATGGGAAAGATGGTGAGTGTGAAAGGAGAGGTCCAGAAAAGGGAAACCAGAAAACAAAAGAAAAGCTGAGACTTTTAAAGATGCGTATGAAACACAGACCATTCCTACTCACTTGGATTTCTAATTTATTTTTCTGCCAGTCAAAAACATCTATTTTGCCACTCAGGTGGCAAAGCCTTTCACATCTGAGATTTAATTTACAGGTGCTGCCTGGGTTGCAAACCTTGCCAATTAGGAGAGCAGCTTGAAAATTTAGAGCTTCCTTTGTGAAAATACGTGTCACATTTTTGTCGCCCTTCTGAAGAACTTGGTCTGACCTCCACCAGCATTGAGGGACTCTCAGAAAGCAAGTTATTCACCACTGATCACAGCAAACAGAGGCATCCTGGATCTGGTAGAGTTCTGGGAGCATACAAGGACGACAGGCTATCCAGCCACACAAGCTAGAAAAAGGCTGAAGAGCCTGGCAAGAGCAAGGCTGCTGGTGGGTCACTGTACAGGAAAACTGAGATGGACTGTAATTAGAGTTGGAGTAGGTCCCCCAAGGGATGCAAGGCAGCCTGACACACTCAGCTTGCAGGGAAGAGTTTCCTCTACCGCTGCTTAAATGGAATGTGTGTGCCAGTTTGACTAAACGCTGTGATGAATATAGACCCAGATGTGATTAAAGCCTGGAGGATAAGATGGGGCCTTAGCAGTCACTGATCCAGAGGATGGTAAGGGGTCTTTTAGATTACTATAAAACCAGGACGGATGGGAACTTTAGAGATCTGGTTCATCCCAGCTGCCCCACAAACAGCCAGTTCTACATCATCCATCCCTGCCTGGTGCCTGTTTATTGCCCTTCCTAACCCCCCCCCAGTGATGAGACTCTCTCCACAGATCATCTGTTCCAGTGCTTAACCCCTTTTACAGCTGGAGGGCTTTATTCATGTCTAACCCACACTCCTTTGCAGCAGTTCAGTGGCAGAAGTTTTGTTCATGCTCCCACCCCAATTCAGAAGTGCATTGGCTGTCTCCTTGCAGGCATGTCCACCCCAGTGAGAAACATAAGCACCCACCTTTGACGGTGACGAGCACGGAGCTATACGTCTGGCCTGCCAGGTTGGAGGCCGTGCAGGTGTACAGACCGTTGTCTATCTGCTTGCAGAAGAGGATCTTCAGCACAAAGTTCTCCTGATCATCCTCATAGATGACATGCCGCCGCCCCTCCAAAATGACCTCGTTGTCCTTCTTCCACACAATCTCTGGCTTGGGCTCGCCTGTCACGTAGCAGCTCAGCTTGGCATGCTTCCCCTCCGTCACGCTGCACGTGCGAGTCAGCGCCCCAAAAGTTGCGTTGCGGGCCCCTTTGGTGGTCAGTCCAGCTGCCCTCTCGTAATCTCGGGAGAGACTGTAGCCAATGCCAGACAACCCTTCTGCCATGGAGTAAGACTGGGCAGATGGTGAATCAAGAGCTCCATGAGAGATGTCCATCTTCCTGATCTCCTCCCGCCTCTTTTGCAAGTGCGACAACAGCGATGCCGTCTTGCCGCAGCTGGTGTCAAAGTGGCTGCTGCTGCCCGGGTTGGAAGAGCCCTGCGTTTCCACCACCAGAGCGGCTGAAGCGCTGGCAGAGCCGATGGGATTCTCTGCCCGGCAAGTGTAGGTGCCGCTGTCCCCCATCCGGGCACGCTGGATGGTGAGAGCATTTGACTCCCCAGAAGACTCAATCTGGAAGCGTCCAGCATCAGCCCGGTTCTGCAGGTGTCTCCCATCCTTCTCCCAGTTCACCGAGAGGGGAGGGCTGCCCTGGACTTTGCATTTGAACATGGCGTCTTCTCCCAGTGTTACTTTGATGGAGGAGGGTTTCTGGATGAAGTATGGGGCTGACTCCGTTACTGTGGTCTCCTCTCCAACTTTGATGCTGACAGCTGCAAAAGCTTCCCCAATTGTGTTCTTGGCTCGGCAGATGTATTGACCACTGTCCTCCAGGCTCAGGTCGTAGATTGTTAGCTGATAGAGATCTCCATCTTCTGTGGTTTTAAACCTTCCCCCAGACTGGACTGGAAGTTTATCCTTTTCCCAGCTCACAACTGGGATGGGGTTTCCAATGATCTGGCAGCTCAAGGTGGCATCCTTCCCCACAGACACCATAAATGCCTTAGGCCGGGTCAAGAACCGGGGGACTCCACTGAACGAGCTGTAATCCATCTCAGTTTCCTTCCTAAAGGGTGAGAAAGAAAAATGTCAAGGGAGAGCAGATTAGATGGTGCAGGCAAAGAATTGCTGCGCTTCCATGGTATCAGGATGTCTGTCATCTAGAACAGTCATGTTTTCATCATCCTTCTCATTATGGGTGAGAAGGCCTTTGAATATTTTAAGTCTTGCAGATTTCTTAGATTTGAGCTCAATAAACTGCTGACAGAGAAGGTAGCTCACTTCCCCACAGGAGTCACTGGGTAAAATACAAGTCCTCGGGCAGTTCATACAGAAAGAACACGATGGTCCCTTTCAGCTTTGGCACTAGGAAAGTGACCTGCACTAATGCTACACAACTTACGGGCTACTTCTGTAACCATAGAGAAACAAACGGACATTAAATTCTGAGAGATGTGTCCACCCATCAGGACACCTCCTCCATCATGCTCATCTCCTCTTCATTTTCATCTCTCTTTTTCTATCTCATTGCCCTTGCTCTTTTCAATTTTTCTCTTTTTCCTTGCCTTTTTTTTTTTGCCCTCTTTTATTTTTTGCCTTTTTTTTTTTTTTTAATTTCTGCTTCTACGACATGCTTCATCTCTCCTCTCACCCTCTCTGGTCATTACCCGTCCTTAGGCCTCATTCTCTGAACCACATTCACACAGACCTTATAGTAAACCCCTTTCCTGCAGGGGCTAGCCTTTAGGAGGATGCACAGGCATGCCTGTCATATTATTGATGATATTTCTCTTTATTCACAGCTTCTATTCAACACAACCACTGAGATACAGCTACTTTGATGGCGGTAGTAGCCGATGAGTATCTATGGCTTATATACAGCCTTATCCAGATGGTGTAGGGCCAGACACAGCTGCAGCGGGGATGGGTGTTTGTGCACATGGATGGCTTGGTGCACATGCATCATGTTCACGGGAGTGCAAAGCCAAGCGAAGGAACCGCCATGGGGAACGCACGCAGCGATCCAGACAGTGCCAGCCTTCTCCAAAAAAGCCCCATATGGCTTAGGGCTTACAGGAAAGGTGTCTCATCTCCTGTTTATTCTCAGCGGCTCTCAGAGGGAGCTGTGCACCAACCTGCAGCTGTTTGATGATACGGACCAGCCAAGGGGACAAGGCTTAGGCAGTGTTCAAAACTAAAGCTCATGGCAATTCTGGTCCCATTGTGTCCCAAGAAAGTAAAAAAAAAAAAAAACCAAAAAAACCAAATCAGTGGCACTAATCATTACAGCCATGTTCACTCACACACAGAATCTACCCATCTCTGTGCAGCTGGAGAGCAATACAGCAGAGATCACTGCCTTCAGGGTCCCCTTAAAGTCCACATAGCACACAAACATTTCTTGCTTCTTCACTGCCCCTTACATGGACTCCTGGACGTCCTTTCCCTTCTGTTAGAGTGAGTCTACTTCTAATCCTCCAGGAAGCCCTTTTCCATGCATTGGCTAGCATTTACTTTGATAAGTATAGAACAGCTAAAAGCCTGGTCTTGACCTCATTAGCACCAGTAACCATGCACCAGCTGACTCTCCCTGGGAGCAGGATTAGACCTAACAATAGTGCTCTGTAAGGAGAACAAGCATCCCAGCTCCAAGCTTCTCTGGAAGTCGTACTCAGAAGACTTGAGTGCACCATTTCTCTCCAAGCTACTATATCTCTTTGGCCTCACGATGCCAGATACTCCTGTCTGAGCTAGATGAATGGTCTCTACTCAGGGGTGACTGCAGTGCTGCTCTCACATCTGTGCTTTTTCACCTTCAAAGTGCCACACAAAGCAAAACAACCAGGGCACTGTGTGTTGTAACTCAGAAAGGAAATAATAACCAGTCACTGCGACAGAAATATCCTTCTTAATCCTACAGCAGTTTGGCTTCCCCGCTGGCCACAAATCCACCCACTCCCTCACCCAATGGCAGATGCTCTCACAATCTCCTCCCGCCCCGCCAACTCCAGCAGAAATCACTAGGAGCAGGCCAAAAACCTGCTTTCATTTCTTGAGTCACCATTTGAGCAGAGGTTTCATTATTTTTTCCATCCTACCTCAGCTCCGGTTGCTGTGCATCAACGTTAACGTGCAGATACACTGATGGCACCAGGGAGCGGCGGCAGAATTGACTTGCTGCATGACCTTAGGGAAATCACTTATTTTCCCTGTGCCTTGGCTCCCCTCTCATTTCTTCTTCATATCAAGATAGGGATGGTCTCGTAAATAATTATGTGCACAGTGTATATATAACAATGTACTTGCTGGAGTATATGACAAATCATGCATGAAAATTAGTAACAGATTACAATTTTTCATTCCATTTACACTGCTGGGGATTGAAAGACACAAACTGCCATTAAAACTAAATACTGAAAAAGTGGTGGCATAAAAATACAAAATGGTATTCGTTATAATCATTATTACCATTGAAGATGTTATAGCTGAGCTAACCTTCAAACTTCATTTGGGCCACACATCTAAGGCAGAAAGAAACTTAGTCTTCTTTCTATATTTAACAGGAGAAACACTATGTCCTATCCTATCCTGTCTCTTTCGCTCCAAAGAACATATGAAACTATTAAGAAGCAGTCAGAGACTTTTCCCTTCAGATGAAATTGTTCCTTTCTGAACTAATTCAAATTTGGTTGCTTTTGTTCCCTGGTATCAAACAAATTCCATTCTTCCACCAAAAACCTTTAGACATTAAAGAAAATACTTTCAAAACTTAAATCTGAAAAAAAAAAAAGTAATGGGGAAAAAATCATTCTTAGTAAACACTAATAGTGCAAAGAATGATTGACTTGCAGTCATTAGTGCTAAGACCAACTGACTTTCTTTAGAGTGATCCCCTTCAGTACTAGTTGCAATGAATATACAGAACTATTTTTCCCTTGGTCTCAAACTGGTCTAGAAATCTGTGAACTAGCTTGCACTTCTTTAGTCCCTTTTACTACCTTCAACCTTTGCCCTCACTTGAGCTTTAAAATGTATTTTCCATACAGTTGCAAAGCTGCAAGCAGAGAAGCTGCATGAATGGCTAGAAGACACAGATATGAGCCTTGGGCTTGAGCCAAAGTACATTGAAGTGAGTGGAAATTTCCACTGAAGTCAATTGATTGACAATCAGTCTTCTGCTCATTTGGGGAAGGATCATTTCAATGTTCAGAGGAGGATGCTGGGATTCAAGTTCATCTCTGGAGAATCCAGCAGTAACATTTGCTACATTAACTAAGAATTAACAATCAAAACACAGAGTTCATGTCCTAATCTTTTCCAGCCATTAGCTTGAATATCTGGTTGCACTGTGCCATCAAAGGAGTTGGATCCATCTTTAGAAGACATTGCCATGTCTTGTCTCTTCCTAGATCTCTAGTTGTTTCTAACAGATGTATCACTCTGGCCCATTTCTAGCTTCAAATCCTTAGCATCAAAAAGAGTAAAAAATAGTGTTGCTTCACTTCTTCAACCTGGGCTCTGCATAATGTGGAGAAGTGCCTGGAGCACAGAGATGGCTACTGATACAAGAGGTGCCTGCCTGGGAGAAAGCCAGTGACCTTTCAGCAAACAGTGGTTTCCCTCAAACCACCTGCGTGCCGTTTTCCTCACCCGGTCCCCAGGAGATGTATCCATGCCTGGAGGAGAGCTCCGCTCTGTGGGAGCATGGTGGGTGCTCCCCAAGCCTGGCTCTCACAAGGGTGAGAGCAGGAGTCCTGCTCACTTCCTAAAGCTCTTGTGCATCCTCCTCCCCTGCCCTCCTGTGCTAAATAGTGCCCAAACAAGTCCCAGCTGCTCACTGGTATCTCTGATAGTCAAGAACATTTAAATCACAGGGAAGCTGCTGCATCAGGTGCCCGGTGCTCTTGCTCCTGAACCAGACTGGTACAGGAAATCCATCCAAGATGCTTCTTTCCAGCAGCCACAGCCTCAAGGTCCAGCCTCTCTCTCCCATTGCTACCAAACGCTTGCCCAGTGTTTGCAACACACTTCTCTCCAACAGGTACAACCCACTGTGTCCACAGACCTCCTAGTGCAAGGTGAGTACCCCACATCCCATGCTGTAATCTTAACCATACCCTGCTCTCTACCAGCTTCCACCACGTGGCCTCACACTCAAGGGTTCTTATGCCGTTATGAATGGCCGGGATGCCAGAAGAAAATCCAGGGATCGGTGAAAACAGTGTGTGCTCATCAGTATTATTTCAGATTAATTTCTGACATGGTAGGAAAGCAAAACAGGGTTTATTCCTTGCTCTGCCAATGGCTAACTTTTATAATTATGAGAAAGTTGCTCAAACACTTGTATCTTCAGTCCCTGTCTGAAAAAGGGGGTAAAAACCTCACCTTATGCATGTTGAGAGCATGAAAGCTAGTACCAGGCATGAAATCCTAACCTGCGGCAAGGATGAAGCTGTAACAAGTGTCTAACGCTCAGACAGATCAAACAGTTTAGATGATAGGCTGCACTAGATAAACTACATTTTATAAGTTTAAATGGGATAAAATGCATCACATTAGATTATGCTGATAAATAGATTTAGGAGTAAGAGGGAGAGGATAGCCTTGTGAACATACTGAAAGGACAAGATTTAATATTTCTACAGCGTAACTTGCTAATCAGTTTAGTAAACCATGACACTAATTCAGATTCTTTATATGTACATTCAAACTTAGAAAAAAATAGTAACTCTCTGCAAGTGCCAGGACAACTCCCTTGGAAGTGATAGGACAGACAACAAAGCCTGAATAAACCTAGTCAATGCAGATGCCCTTTCCAATTAATTTCAGACATTTACCAGTGTCATACTTCTCCTTGTAATCCCTCTGTGATTAATCATTTGCAGCAGAGATCACATTCCAATATGGGTATTTCTGAGCACGCCGAAGGCAAAGTAGTGGCACTTGTAATTTTACTTATGTCTTTATTCTGTCAAATTTTTGCTGGTTTATGTTTGGGGGAAAGAGGCACAAGTGCACAGACCTGTCAAGTAATGCAAATAGATCAAATCACTGCCTGGTAACCAACACATGGCCATGCAGCCGGTCAAGGCATCCTACCCACTCCCGTCCTCACCACTTTCAGTCTCTGCCCTTCACCCGCTTCCCCATGGACAAGTGACCAAGTGCCTTGTGGTGGGAAACTACCACAGACTACTCCAGTTCCTGCTGGAGGAATCTGAAGTGGTTCTCATCAGGAGAGTCATCAGGAGATGGAGAGTCCTGATGGTGGTACCATCACTCTTTTGACCCCCTGTGATTCACTGTGCTGTGCTGGCTGATGGGTTGGTTTCATGTTGCCTCATCAATGTTGAGTTGCATCTGGAAAGCCTTCAATAACCTCTGAGCAGATAGAGGTCCCACACCGTGGCATATTGCCCCCAGGCAGTCAGCAGCCTCTGACGATGCTCTTTCTTTGGCATGGTGTGGGTGGCAGGATATTCTCTGTCCAGGCCTTTCAGTTCAATGGTTAGAAAGGGAACCCTGTCCATTATGACCCCGGGCAAAGAGCAAAAAGCACTGTGCAAACCGTCTCATAACATATTCCAAAGACAAATACAGCCATAAGTAGCACACGTATATAACCAGAGACTTTGAGGATGTAAAGCCCAGATGAGGACAGACACATAGACCTAAGAGGCCACTGAAGTCTGATTACAGATCAGGAGCATGGAGGTTCTGTCTGATACCACATTAAGACTCATCCCATGCCTGCTTGCTCATTTTCTCAATCCTCTTTTATCCTTTCTTTGCCGAAGGAGCAAACTGTTGATCTGGGGTCTTCTTCTTGCTGTTAGACTTCATATTTCCCGGACTTTCTCCACAACGCCAACTGCTAAGCCTTGCATTCCTTTCCCTCCTGAAGGGAAAGGTAAGATTCACAGGGAACCTCCCACCTCTGGATCTCCAGGTTTCAAAAAATACCACTAAAACAGAAGCTCTAGATAAAAATCAAGGCAGCACTAGTATTACTGTAGTTTACAGGACATATCTGCATGTTGTTCCATCTAAAAACATCAGGAAATGGCATCTGTGGGTGGGAAGGAAGTTGACGGGTCATAAAATGGGAAGTGCAGATTTCCTTTGATGTTTGAAGTTCTGCTGAGGGAAAACAGCAGTAACCCAGCTGGCCCTGTTACTTCTAACAACCTCCCAGGGAACAGACAACTTTGAAATAGCACAAGTATTCAGCGTCAGCTGCAAGCTTAGTGACATTGGCTGGGCACAGATGGACTCCTACAAGCTATTACACACCGGACAGGGTGCTTTAGGGGTGAAATGCACACCAGCACACCCAGTGCTACATGCCCATTGCATCTCTAAATCAGGTGTAAGTAGAGATTTGCGCCAATGTACTAATCCGAGATGGCAGAATTTATCTGACGCCTGTTTCACCAGAGCAGGAACGGTATCTGTTGCTGAGGAGCTGGACTGAGAGCTTAGCTTGGGCTACTCTAAATTCCACTTCAGTGAGGGACAACAGATTTTAGTGTGTTCAAAGGTCGTTTGATGAGCAGATGGAAGAGCTTTCCATGGTGGTTTGGAGGATTGGTCTCCATGCGCTGTATGAGATGTCAGACACAGAGTACCTGTAGTAAACTAAGTTGATTGCAATAAGCTTCTAACTCAATTCAGAGCAAGGCTCGTTTGCATTCCCTATCAACTCTTGCCTCCATAGTAAGCCAAAGTCCATAGGAGACATTAGGGGAAACTTCACAACAGGTCAGTGGCTAACATGATGTTAAATTTGGTGAGCAGCCCTCAGCAAAATGATGGCTAAGCTCAAGGCAAGACAATCTTACATTTCTGACCTTCAGGGTAGGGATAAACACGAACTAGGAAGGGACCTGCATCACCTCATGCTCCCAGTATTAACCCTTTATCAATCACCTGAATACTTCCGATGACTGGTAGCAAACAAAAGAGTCAAACAAACCATTAGAAAATTCCAACAAGAAAGAAGAACGAATCACATGGTTTGTGCATGCTGCTGGACAAGGCAGTCCGATCACCTTCCAGTCACATAAGTAAGCATACACTTAATGTTAAACATGGGAGACTGAAGACACTTAGATGATTTATATGGTTAAAGCACATATTATCTTTCCTCTTTGATACAGAGACAGATTTATTAGTTATAAAGCTTATCCCTCTTTTAACCATATGGCCAGCAATCGCCTTCCACCAACACACTAATAGCTTCAAGAAGCTCCGTGCAAGGAAAGGACTCCTTCCTACTTGGCCTTTGCTGCAACATAGGGGCTTCACTTCGGATCCCCCCCCACAGTGGAGCTACAAAACAACCCCAGAAACTTCCTGAGGACTAAAACTGCTCAGATCGGCCCCCTCAAGACTCCATGGCAGCATCTTTTCCTTTTATTCTTCTGAGCCTAAAGGCACCCAGGCTGCTCCGACAATGTGTAAATAAAGGCTACAGCACAAGGGAGGTCTCGGGCATACAGTGATGCTCACTCCTGCTCTGTGGGGGTTAGATAGCAGGAGACAAATATGGGGAAAAGACAAATATTCTGGGTTCTAGCAATTTCAGCACAAATTCTAGAATTGAAATTCTAGCAATTTCAGCACAAATTTCACCCAACTGGATTTTTCTTTACACACAACCCCTGGAGAGAATTGGCTATGGCAGAATCCCAGCTGTAGGTACACCCCAGTGTCTGCTCGGATGACAGACAAAGACAGACAGCTTGAGCCAGGTGAGCTTTAAAGGTTCAGAGAAACAGTGGATTCACACTGGTTTATTTCACTTTATTAGTCTCATGGTTTAGGATGCTAGACTTTTACGTGTCTAAAGTTGGCAGCACTACGTTACAGCAGCACTAATGCGTGTTTCTTCTCCACATGCACACATGCCTGTACCTTTCTCTCCTTTGCACAAATAAAACCAGCACTGAATCAAATAATCCCGACTCAAATCTTTTGCAGTAACAAAAAAATAAACTCGCTTATATTAAGCTAGAAACACCGCCTCAAGTTTTAGCACATGTGATTTCCTACGCGAGGGTGTTGCAGGATCACAACTCCCATGCGGACAAAGAATTCCCTTGGTGACAATTAGCAGCAAGGCTCCGACATAAGCCCTTGTATTTTAACAAGTGGACGTCATTGTCATTACAGCCACTCCACCCCATTGAGCTGTAAGGCTGAAAATAGCCTCAGCTGTCGAGCTCCGTCTCTCTACATCTCTCGTCAGAGCCATTTGTAGAAGTGTGAGGAGGGTGGGGGACTGCAGTGAGAATAGCTATTGACTCTGGAGAGAAGCTCAGAGGGAAAAAAGCCCTGGCTGAAGAGAAAGGTAGCACTGAGATTACACCCTAGAAATAAAACTTTTAAAACCACTCCTTGCTGCCACTTCTCCACAGGACACATTTTTTCCAGGTTCTTCATGCACACTGCTATCTCACATTTGGGGACAAAATGTATCAAGTATGATCAACAGCTTTAAACCTGATTTTCCTCTCTTTTCTCCTCTCCTCTGGATTGCTCTTTTGATAACATGGCCAGAAGTAGATAAGCAAAGCAATCCATATTTTGTTCAGACCAGAAGAAGGACGGATTTACTACCTGTACCTTCAGCTCCATCTTCAATTATGTTTCGTAAAGCAAGACATACTCCAGCGCAGTATCACTGACACAGAAATAATCTCACCCCTCCCTCAGCTACTAAAAACCTTCTCCGTTTTCTGCTGGATATCAGCATCCCCAAGTCCGCTTCTCTCTAGATGAAGGTTAGGTCTTACCTGGAGTCTTGTCAGAGTCTGAGGAGAAACAAAGCTCTGGGCAGGGTAAGAAAAAAGCCGATTCCTACTGAGATGACAGAAGGGGGAAGGGGGAAAAGGGGAACAGAGGACATGGGGAGACCATGTTGGATTTGGTTCCCCCCCTCCCCTTTCCCCTCCAGGAAAATAAAACAGAAACCCCAGCGATGGCAGAGACGTGCAACAGAAGGTCCCCCCAAGTCCCCTGGCAGTGGCTTTGCTGCTCGGGGTTAGGCTGTGCCACCCCCTCCTCCCCACCCCTCCTCTGGGTTGTCCTCCTCCAGTCAAATTGCTGACGCGCTTTGCTTTCCCTCTGCAGCCCAGCTCCAAAATAGCTCCGGGTGTCATTTGCCGGGGGAGATTAAGTTTCCTGAAGGAGAGAGGCGAAAGGGCATCGTTTTAGGGACTCACTGGGATGATCCAGCAACGGGAAGGCAGTGGCGGGGACACACACCATCAGGGGGTTTGTGTGTTTGATGATGTGGGGGACAGGCTGCGGCGACAGGGTGGGTCAGAACCACTCAAGAGTCCATCCCAAAGCCAAGAGATAAATATGACGTGCGGACGCAGGAACAGACAGCTGCCAACTTATCAGCACTGCACACCAGACAGGAATTCTTTTCCAAAGGCATCAGATCAATAGTAGGTTTATTTATTTTTAGGCAAGAGTTGATACAATGGCAAATAAACGGCAAGTTATTAAACCTAAGTGTATTTCTCTCTATCTTAACCTAAGCATATCTCTCCCTAACTTTTTGTAGCACGAATCTGAAGTGTCTGCAAAAATGGCATGAGCTGCACATGTATGGCATCGCAGAGGCTCAAGATCGTATTTTCTATATTTACCAGTAAAATCGCTAACTTTTTAACACTTTCCTGAACACAGAGTTCACACCAACTCTTATTAACATTTAAAGTATTTTGAATTTAAAAGTCACTTCTGCTAATGCTAGAGGAGCTAGAAGAGAGTCCGGAAGGCTCCCCCACAACCACTTTACCCCTGCGCAGCTATCGGGAGCGAACTACGAGATATGCTTATTTTTGGCAGTAAACACAGCAGGTAACATACTGCAGAGTCCGAGGGCATGGATCAGCTAAAGACACAACGGCATGTTGTGTTTACTCACTTTTCAGGGCACAAAACACCAGCAGGGAAGCAAAATGGAGTTTTATTAAGGATTTTGGAAGCAGGGGTTGAAAAGAATCAGAAGGACCAAAGATAGGGAACCACAGTAGCTGCAGTGTCCTACTATCGGGGCAGAGGAACAGCTGTTTCTGCCTTGCGCACAGTAGGAATCTGAACTTTTGAAGCCTCTAAGTCTTGCATTGGGTTCGTAGGGCATTTAGCTACTGGAAAATACAACGTGGAAGAGATCCAGCATGACCCGAGTGCTAGTGGGATCTCCTTGAAAGCAGAGCTCAAAGAGAAGGTGACAAGGATGTAAAGCAGTAAGATCAGGACACCATTAACTTAATGCAATGGGATGATCAAGGACAAGGACACTGGCCAGAAGGAGACACTGAAGCTGTCCTAGGGCTGGTTTCTCTGCAGGGAAGAAGCTGGGCAGTGGTTTGGTCTAGAAGCAGATCATGTTTCATCCCATGCAGTGACCTGCTGAGAGCAGGGCCGTCACCTGCTGGAGAACTCACCCAGGGATGGAAGAGAAAAAGTCACAGCAAGTGGTAAGTTACACCATCACCTTCCAAAGGGGGAAGAGAAAAGGTAGCGTTGACTAGTGACTCTTTGACGAGGGAGATGGAAGGACCCACCTCTCAAATCTAACCATAAGCAATATACTGCCCACCAGTGACCAAACTTGAGACACTGCAGAAAGGTGATGTGCTACTGCCTCCTGCTCACCACTCCTTTCAAGTCAGAATAGTCAGAATTTACACACTGGGGCAAAACCGACCACAAAGTTATAGGACTGAGGGAGAAAAGGGACCTAGATCTCAAGTGACATCTGAACTGCCTGTGCACCGGCTGAGTAACTTTATCCGATGTTTAGGGAGAGCTTTGTGAAACTCATCTCCCCTTTTAAAGATACTGGCCATTTTGCTTGGTTCTTCCCTCTGTTTTGAAGACGGTTTAAAGTTTTTGCTGCAGGTGCAGTAGCAGATACCTACCAACAAACTTACAAAGACCTCCTAAAGACACAGAAAGGCAGCCCAAGTTTTGTTAGTAACAAAACTCAGCACAGCTTTGAATCAATGTGATTTCATTTCTGAACAAGATAATTTTTACTGTTCCACAAGGTGAACACAGAAAGAAATTATTTCACATCGAGTCCTGCTTTGCACTTTAAGGTCTACCCCCAAGCTGAAACTTAGAATAAATCAGTGTCCCATTTGGAGTAAACCAAAGCAAATTAAATGTTCCCCAGCCCCCACGAAGCAGCCTTGCTTACGCTTCCCCATGCTACAAGATCCAGCAAACTGTGGAGTGCAGCAATTGCCAGAGGCACGAGGTGGATTCTTACGGGATTAAACGAGCAAACAGTGTCTTTCCTTCAGTGCATTGCTGTCCTCAAGGAAGAGCTGAGAAACAGCACTTTATGTACTCCACTTTTTATTTGGTAATGTGTATAAGGGGCCAGCTGCATGTACTAGAATTACATAGTCATGACAGGTTCATTTTTACCACTGTCATGATTAGCAGCTCAGGGACTATTGGTAACCGATTGCTGGACCCACATGGCTGATGCTTCCCTGAAAAACAGAACAAATACCAGCAAAATTCTCCACCATACATCTAGATGTAAATATGAACTCCATGCAGGCTCTACCACCAGAATCTTGATGGATTAGGTAATTAATATATAGTAATCACTATTTGAAGATGCTAATTATCACCCTGTGATGATGATACAAAAGCCTCTGCCTGGCTTCCAAACCACCATTTCTGATCCTGTTCGCTTCTGAAATGAAGGCACGTTTTCTGGAAGGGCTTCCAGATGTGCAGCTTGTTTCCGTGGAGAAGAAAAATCTTTTTATTTTGCCCTTAGCCAGCAAGCGAGACGTGTGGAAGGTGGTGTTTGTTTTAAGGAAGGCTTTTAAACATACTTTGATGAGCACATTTGTGCAATCCTTTTACACCGGGAGGACAATTCTTCCCACGGTCTGAGGAGAAAAAGCCCAAACTGGGTTTAACGGCCCAGCATATTGTCACCTGTTTACCTAATGGGAAAGAAGATCCTTGTCCAGATTGCCCCCCACCTCGGCATATTGTCATGGAGCATTTATCTCACCATTTAACTGCAAGCTCCTTGCAGCTCATCTTATGGTGTCTGCCATTACTCAGGCCTAGCATCTTCTAGGCACCACGCAGACAAGCAATAATCGATCTTTGTTCTTGCACCAGTGACCCCTTTTTTGGACGCTGTGGCTTGCCCTCATTATCTTGACATGAGTGGATTGCCTGAGATACCCTGAACGGTCACTAAAACCAAGATGAATTGAAATAGCCACAGTACCAATGAGTTATTTATCTATTCAGGAACTACAACATGTCATGGGTTTAAAATAAAGGAAAATCTATACATGAGGAGCTAATAACAGTTTGAATTTATAGAGAATGATGAAAGCGTTGAAGGAACCTGCATTTGAATGAAAACAGATAAAATGTCATCAGGCACGATACTAGTCCCTTCTTCTTCTTTGAAGAGCCAACAGACAGCTTTTCCCTAAGTATGTTTTCTTCCCACTCCAAACATCAGGGAAATGTGCTTTAAATAGAAACTTACACTCATGTGGTTTTAAATTACAGAAAAATCTTTCCTTGCACTTGAAAGCTATATATTTGAGCTTCAAAATTGCTCATCTAAACTCTTAAGTTGAAAGTAAAAGGATACCAAATGGATTTAGCTAGAGTTTACAGACACTGAAACAAGCCGTGCTTAGTTTTCGTCCAAGAAATCAACTAAATTCTTTGAATTACTATAACTAGCAAGGCCTGAGGTGTTAGGTCTTATTTCAATATTCCTCTTAAGTACTAGATTTTTTTTACATAAAAAGGTAGGTCTTTGTCAAAAAAAGATCCCTGCTTCTCCCTACAGAAGACTTTAATTTGACTTTTTTTCCCACGTGATACTGCACAAAAATTTAAAAGCTGAAACCATTTCTTCTACTCAGTATTATTCAGTTTTACAGAAAACTAAAAAAAATTCTGAGGTTTTGTATCCCCATCTAACATTAAAAATAATTCAGAAAAAAAAATAAAATCAATGCTAATAAAAATTTCACAGTCAAATAACCCACAGACAACACAAGTTATTTTTCCTACCACATCTAATTCTGATAGGTAAGACCACCTAATTCTGTGTTAACCATCACTAGATCACCAGCAGTTCCCTAAAGCACTCCTAATGTAAGGGAGCATATTCCCCCCCAAAAGGTTACATATCCCTGGCAATGTTAATTGACAGAGTCATGGAGGACACAGAAAGTTAATATATTACAAAGGCAAATCGAAGTATTACATGGAGTTAAAAAAAAAACCAAACAAACCAGAGGTGCTGGATTAATTTTTTTTAAAAGGCAGCTTTTCAGAAATTTAGGAAAAACTGATTGTGAACAGACAACAATGAAAAGGCAGAAGTGACTCACGCTTGCCTGCCTTGGTATTAAAGGCTTCCAAAAAAACTTAGAAAGGTTCCTACATCTTCCTCAGTGCTTCCCTGCTCTTAACATTAAACTTTTTTCTACAAAGCCAATCTAAAATAAATTCCTATATTCTAAAACTCCTCCTGTAATTTAACCCTACGTACCCCGAACAGGAAAGACAGATGGGACCCTTCCAGTTTGGCAGGACGCCTGGAGACAGTTGAAGACCACTGTCCCTACTCATCTCCTCTTCTCTGGCCCAAATGCCCCTAATTCCTTTCTGACCCACTGATCGTTTCCATCGCTCTCGGCTGGACCGACTCCAGCTGCCTACATCAATTTGAAGAGCGAGGACCAAACCCAGGCATAGCCCTCCGGCTCCTGCCTAATCAGGGAAGATCAGAAGGATTATTTTGGACGTGCTGCTGCCTACCGCTGCCTTTGTACATCTCGTTATGGATTTTTGCCTATTTCAAAACAGCCGGGCATTGTTGATCCCAAATCCACTTGCGCTTCCCGGTAATCCCCAAATCCTTCACAGAACTGCACCTGAGCAGCATTTTCCTATGCTGTCATTGAGCACTAGGTTATT
The DNA here is from genome assembly GCA_013401275.1 of Pandion haliaetus. Lineage (NCBI taxonomy): Eukaryota > Metazoa > Chordata > Aves > Accipitriformes > Pandionidae > Pandion > Pandion haliaetus. Next base: position 14,984 of record VYZV01039905.1, on the reverse strand, counting down.
TTTTAACCCCTTCAGTGAACTTCATATGTTTTCTTCATTCTCAAATTTGTGATTGTGGAACTCGAAGCCTGACTTACCAAAGTCTCAAGAGACCTTGCCAAAATCAGATTTTCAGTAAAAATATTATTAGTGCACTGATGGCACAGCCTGTTTGATTCTGCTTGACAAATCCTTCCATTTGGACATTAAATCTTCAATAACTACACATTGAATAAAGCTCTGCACCCGTTCTACTTATTCTAGATCACGTTCCAAAAACCACTTACAAGGCTGTCATACAAAAGAGTGCCAAGTTTGTTTTTTTTTTAATTCAATTTACATGACTTTGTTTCCTTTCTATCTCTAACAGTGTTATACAGGGGAATTAGACTGGGCTGACAAAGCTTCACATGACTCTCCTCTTCAGCATCTTTTCAGTGCTTACAAGATAGGGTTTGACTTTTTGTTCCAATATCTTTCTGGGCTTGAAGTCCAAATACCTGGCCTATTATTATCTTTCCCCCCCCCCCCCCATTTTAAAGACAGAAGTACACTTGCCTTTCACTGGTTTTCTGGCATGCTGGCCATGATCAGCGGTTTCATTATTAATGTTACCTCAGATGTCGTCACCATCTGAAATATCACAAGTACTCTACAACAAAGATCATGAAGTCCAGCCCATTTTAAAACATTTTTCATTTTTATGCACTTTCTAACTGATTTCTTGCCTGTTAGAGACAGATGCATTTACCCCGTTGTTACAGGCATTAACTGCGACACTCACCTGGTTACAGCCTGCTTTGTAATATGTAAAAATAAAATAAAAATACAAAAAGAATTTTTTTAACAGCTCTCCTACTTTACTGAATAGTCAACCGACCGTTATTCAATCTTTTCTTATCCCTTATATTGTAATATATTGTAAAATGATATATGTTATTCTTAAATCACTTGCTATTTGCATCTTATTTCATGCCTTAGCTTTTCTTGAGTATCTGCGTGTGCTCAACTCTGTTCAGGCACACACCATCTTCAAGAGCACTTACATCTACGATTAGAACAACCGTACAGTCACACTTATGTTTTCTGAATAGTCCACAGACCTTCCTTGATTACCATGGCTCTGCTCTGAACAAGTGCGTCACCATTTCTCTAAGTGCAACTCAAATTCACCTGCACCTGAACTGCGAATAAGGGGGGAAAAAAGTTCTTTATGAGGGTGGTGCAGCACTGGAACATGTACCCACAGAGTAGGATCTCCACCTCTGGAGATAGGCAGAATTTGAGTGGACAAGGCTCTGAGCTGTGAAACTGGCCCTGCTTTGAGCAGGAATAGATACTTCAGAAGACCCTTACAATCCTAGTTATTTTATGATGTTATCCTATGAGCCAATCAGTTACTATAGAATGGTCTGGGTTGCAAGGGACCTTTAAAAGTCATCTAGTCCAACCCCCCTGCCATGAGCAGGGACATCTTCAACTAGATCAGGTTGCTCAAAGCCCCATCCAACCTGTCCTTCAATGCTTCCAGGGATGGGGCATCAACCACCTCTCTGGACAACCTGTGCCAGGGTTTCACCAACCTTATAGTAAAAAATTTCTTCCTTAAATCTAGTCTGAGTCTACCCTCTTTTAGTTTAAAACCATTACCAGTTCTTCCCTTAGAATATGTTTCTTGGATATTTCCCCTTTAAATCTGTCCATGAAAGCTGTCTAATACTTCTTGAATAGTACGTGGGTCATCTTTGATGTAAAGGGAATAATCCCCCTGCTCTGAGAATTAGGCTTCACTAATTTCTCCATGGATTTATTTTCTACATGAAGAAAAAAAATCGTGCTGCTAGAAACAGACGCTGGGTTTACCCCTTCTCCACTGAGGGCAGTGCAATTGCCATTAGTTAAAATAACACACTTTGTACAAACAAGTCACTTTTTAAAATAGAACTCTTTCTCAAAAACAGTTCCATTGATTTTAAGCTCTCACCATGCCTCCCAAATGTGTTTTCCTTTGCATTTCTTCTTTTCCATTACTTCCTCTCTGTCACAACTTCACATCTTTAAATAGTCCATCCTTTCTGAAAACATGTGCGTTCTTGAAAGGCAAGTTTTTTTTTCAGCAAGCACTATTGCTCCTTGAGCAACCACCATTTTCCTGAAGGTTTAGATCCAGAAGCATTTACCTTGTAGGCTTTGTACCACTGCATGTCAGTAGTTTGCTCGGTATTGCCTCGCCACCCAGTGAGGTTTTATAACAAGGTTAAAAGGTACTGTACTGGATACATTAGGATTTAATCCTGATGCAAGTATTCTTTTGCTTTTGACAACTTTTTCGCTGAGTGGTGAAGATCATAATACGCAATTACCTTGGATCACACGGTCAGCCGAAGAGATCAGGGAGAAGGTCAGAAGCTTTTGCATGTAAATATTCAGACAACAGTAGGACATCAGAAGAAGTTGGAAGCTGATTTGCCTTATCAAATGTCTTTTACACAAGAAGTTCAATCAATTTCAGAAAGTTAGCTAAAATTCTATTTTTAAGTGCTTAAGTAGTACCACTGATGTCAATGGGATCAGACATATGCTCTGAGCTAGTTGTGTGCATAAATTTCTTCCTTTGTAGTCGTTTCAGTTAAGGAAGAGGTGTCAGCATTGATAAAATTGCCTCATTCCCTCACCCCAAAGTTTCCCCAGACCTTGCCCAATGCCTCAGCTCATCCCAGTGCCTACAGATCACCGCTGCCTGGCTGCGGACAGACAGGTGCCCAAGAAACACGTTTGAGTGTCACCTCAGCCTTTCTTCTGCCACTCCAGTTCACCCATCTCATATTTTTATCACAAGCAGAGCCTGTAGTGGCAGAGGCAGCATTCTCCTTCTCGTTAAGACACCGCCCTGTGATCAATGGCAATGAATGTCTTACTCAAAAATAAAACTTTCATGACTACATTATTATTGAGGTGAGTTCTGCTTTCCAGGAAATACCTAATTGAGTGCATGTCCTATTTATTACTTATTTTGGACATGCTGGAGAAGCTAATACTGATGTCTAACCTCTGATTTCTTCCACAACCCCTATTATCAAGCTGAGTACAATCCAGTCATGATCAATGCCTGTGTCAAAGGCTGAAGCTGAAAGAGACGTGGCATTCTCAGCTCTGAATTAAGAACAGTGGTTAGAAACATACCAGTTAATAGGTAAGGGAAGATTTAGATTAGAGGGTGACAATCAGGTTATTTTTTAAAACAAAGCTCTCTATTTTAGTTGTGTTAAAATTACCTTAATTTATTAGTTTTTAAATTATTTAGAAGTATAAATAATTGGGTTTGTTGTTTGGTTTTGGTTTGGTTTTGGTTTTTTTCTCCATTATCCTCTGGAAGGCAGGCAATGATCCCTTAGGAAAGAAGGAAGGAGCAAGCACCAAGTTTTTATTCAAGTCTGCTCTTCTGAAAGGGACCTATTAAAAGAGCAATTTCATTTACAAGACAAACAGTGGCAATACTTCATATTTCAATCATAGGTGGATTATAAGAACATATTTGTATTGAAATAGTAATGGCATTAACATCGAACAACTTATAAAAATTAAGAATGAAGATAATCTTTAATTTTCCTGCATTAAATGCTAAAACTCACAGAGAGTGTATTCATTCTTCTCCCTGGTGAACATGGACGGCTGTCATCAGATTTGCAGACTCCTGCAGTCACTTCTAAAATACCTGAGGGGTGACTTAGTGTCCTTTGATCTGCATGCCAGTGTAAGCTTGGCTCTTGTACCTTAACTGTTTCCCTAAACTTTGAGGCAAAATTTTTGCAAGTTATCTAATGATAGATATTTATACAATTATTTATACAACTATTGGTTGTAGTCAGTGGCACTTGCAGTACTTTAGTGTGGTTATGTCCCAAGAGGATGGAATATATGGAATATAACTTAGCTTACTGATAAAGGATGCCTATGCTGAACAGAGGGAAAACAGAAGCTGTTGCTGCCATACACTCTCAGCTGAACTACACTAACTCTGTCCTCTCTGGACAGCAACAGTAGCACAAACAATGAAAGACGACCATTCCCGGGAGGTGTTCCTGCAGCACGTGGGACGAACACAGCTATAAGATCTGCAAGAAGAGGGTAGTAACTTATTCTATAAAAAATTTACGAGGGCTGAGTAAATGCACAAAGGGAATTCTAGCCACACCTCCACCCCTGTTTCTTTCAGGTGGCCACCGTATCAAAATGCACCATTCATTCGAGTATCCCGATAACAACCCCTGACATAAGCAAGACAGATTTTATTTCCCCCATTAATACCTGTGACTTCATACGGCTAATCCCTCTTAAGTTGTTTGTTCTTCTGGACCTTGAGTTTTGATGGAATTGCCCTATAGGCTTTGCTGTACCAGTGACCTAACAGGGTAACGTAAAACCACCTTTTGCATTATAATCTCCATGCCAACAGGTTACAATTTTTGTTGAAAACAGACTTGTGAATCACAGAAATGATAAAGCAGTACCCCACCAATTCAGCTAGATTGCTGCTCTAAACTCACTCATCCTTCTTTAAAGTTCTGATACATCTTCAGCAGTCTTATTTTTCACTTTAAGTGGTTATAGTCCACCCTGTACTGGGTGTAATCCACGAGCTTCTAGTATCACACCAAAACAACTATACTGACTTAAACTCAAGCAGATCTTGAGTTCTTCCCTACTTACATCGAGAACTGACAAGTCACCCTCAACCCCATGAAGAGCAGAAGGAACTCTCTCTCATTCAATAGGTCTGTAGCCCAGCAAGACAGGAGAGAGATCAGAAAGAGAGATAGAAAGCTATGGATTTATAGAAGATGATTAGCTAAACACCCACGTATGGAACATAGCTTGCGTGAGATTCAAAACTCACTCTTACCTACAGAAGACACTATCTTCTAATTGATGAGAGTATAACCAAGGAACTTCTAGTAGCTCTGAATCTCATCTACATTTCTCAGAACAACAGTTTATCAGCAAAGTTAAAGCTTTATGTCGTAATAAATTCTGCCTGTAAATCAGAATGTCCGTACAGCTCCTTCACGTGCACTCGCCGCACACAACCAGCTAGCTGTGAAGGGACAGGCAGCAGGAAACATGCCCTCTAATGCAATCACGCAGGTAAGGAAGGAAACAGAAAAGGAGCAAAATCACTTTTGCTATGAGCAATCTGAAGCTAGAGTGTGCAAAACTGACACCGGGAGTGGAATTCGGGTGTATTTTCAGATTGTCAGTCACTTTGTAGCCAGTTGTTCACATCTGTTCTGACACACACCTGTGCATTCCTGCACTCACAAAACATACACACGTTTCAAAGCATTCAAGCAGATTTTTCTCAACACTGATTTTACAATTAGAACCCATGTATCCTGCTAGATGCATCTATCTCCCTGTTACTGTTAGCAAAAGTCAGCAGAAACTACACTGGGTCCTGATTTGTATGCAGATCTGTGAAAAGAAAATAAACGTGACTATTAAATATTGTACTGCTATTTTTTAAATTTTCTTAAAACCACCCAAAGCAAAACAATAAAGCCACGGCAGTGAGTTAAAATTTTGTGTAAAAAGCAAAAAATCTACCGACCTCACATTCAAGTCTGCAGTTTATGAGACCTCTCCAGCCTTTTTTACCCTGCAACATTCATGGTTTGTTGTGACAGACATTTCTCCACCACCACCACAGACTAGGAAGGTCACAAACATGGGGAGTGGGGAGAAAAACTGCATTTGAGTTATGTATTACAGATCACCTTCAGTAATGACTTACTCAAGCCACAAGGATCTGGGAATTCTATACCACAAGCAATAGCAGAAACTACTCGGCAGGCAGTCATATAGTCTGAAACTATATAAAATAGTGTTCTGCAGTAAAATTCAGAAGGCAGGCAGTGGCTCTGCTAGAAGAAGAAGCCGGTAAAGTAGTACTCCTTACATCGCCAGTGTGAGAGAGATCCATTTCTAGGACAACATGTTAGGTTGGAAACTAAGATGACATATCTAAACACTTGCCACTTTAGTTGATCATTTTAACAGCTAGACCGAGATCTTTATGCTAAACCTCTTCTCTCCACTTCAGATGTCTATCTTCTGCATTTCACACACTGACCCTAAACAAATAAACATTTCAGGTTTACATTTGTTTGTAATCCATTTGCAGTAACACTGACTTTTCAGACAAATAGAAGGCAGCAAAATTTGTTCTTTAAATGGTGCAAAAGAATGCTGCTCCTTTCAGGATTGCTAATTCTTCAAGAGTACTTAACTGAAATCACTACTTACTGAGGCTGTGCATCTTCTGCAACCCAACACTCTTGAACTATATATATATCTATACATAGCATGATTCATCAGCTAGAAATCAAAGGTCTCCTCAGTAAGCTTAATGAGTTAGCACTGTGGAAACAGTTTTCATTTTTATATGGGACTATTATTCAAATCAGAACAGTCTAACCAAATTGCACGGCTTCACAAAGGTCAGCCTGTCAAACAAACACATACGTAAAATACTTTCAATTAACATTATTTAAAAATCAGCAGATGATACCAAATGTTATCAGACTAATTCGGGGGTAACAGGCTAGGAGGAAAACATTTTGCTGCGACTGTTTTCCAAAGTATCTTCACAGGCAAGGTGCCAACATAGTTATACTAAAATAGTTGCAACTATTCCATTACAGGTGTTTTGGAACAAGTATCAAAGCAACCAAGCTGCATTTGATTCAAAGCAGAGATACCCGTCAGTGGAGGGATGTTTCTCTAATGATCTGCTAAATAACGGTGCTTTGGAAATCCTCTTCTCTACAGAAAAGAAAAGTGAGAAAGAAAAAAAAAAGGGGGG